>CM043698.1:13230000-13805000 GCA_023935145.1 Bretschneidera sinensis
AGCTCTTTGAAAAGCTCTTGATCATAAGTCATGTGGCTTGTACAACCACTGTCTGTAAGCCAGCTTTCTGTGGAGCTACTGGTAGCAAAGCATGATGCCACAAACAGTTGCTCCTCTTGAGGTTTTTCAACAGCAGTTTTGGCTTCTCCTTGCTGCTGTTGAGATTTGCATATCCTTTCCATGTGCCCTAACTGACCACACTTGTGACATTTTATATCCAGCCTCCACCAACACCTTTTCTATGGATGATTGGTTTTTTTGCAATAAAGACATGGTGGAAATGTAGTGTTGTTGCTGCTGTTATTGCTACTGCTTTGCTTCTCTTTCTTGTACATATTGTTATGTGATATAGCTTAAAATGCACTCTCCACAGATCCTTCTTACCTCATAAGTCTCCTTTGTTCCTGAGCTTGTAGTGCATTCAACAGTTCTACCAAGGTAATACTTGACACATCTTTTGAGTTTTCTATTGATGATATTGTAGCCTCAAACTTTTTAGGAACTGTTACAAGGATTTTTTGAACTATTCTAGAATCAGAAAAATCAGTACCAAGAAGCCTTACTTTGTTAACAATGTCAAGGAGTCTGTCAGAGTATTCCTTGATTGTTTCTGATTCCTTCATTCTTTGCATCTCAAATTCTCTGATCAGATTCAGAACTTGCATGCCTTTGACTCCTTTATTTCCTTCATACTCCTTCTTCAGGAAGTCCCAAATTCCATTTGCTGTCTTCAGTGTCATGATTCTGATGAAAATTGAAGATAAAACAGTTGCAAATAAGCTAGCTTTTGCCTTTGATTTCCTTTGCCTCATCTCCTTGTGATTTTTTATTTGAGTCATAGTTGGATTGTCGAGCAAAGGAGGAACTTCGTACGTATTTTCAACGGCTTCCCATTGATCATTAGCATCAAGATAGGCTTCCATTCGAATAGCCCACACTTGATAATGCGTTCCATCAAACACCGGAGGCGCTATTGCATTCGATAAAGCTCCTGAACTCATCCTGCGTTGGTTGTATACTTTTGTGTTTTGGATAGGGAAGATGGTGAGTGTTTAAGGCAAGTGTTTAAGGTAAGTGGTTAGGCTCACTCAACCTTACAGATCTCTCAATAACTTATGGCTCTGATACCAGTTTGTAGGTTTTTGACAGAAATAAAGTGCAAAAACTGGCATAAACAAACTTAATTTTGAGACTTCTTAAGATTAATTTTTTATTGATCATCAAAGCACTTATTTATACAACTTATCAAAAACAGAAAAAGCATAAAGAATTCAGCTAAATCTGCTGCACGTTACATAACAGAAACTTCCAACAAAATAGCATAACAATAGATCAATCCTAACAAACTTTGACAACTTCAATTCAGCATGTGTTTTATTAAACCTCAACAACTCAAACATCAGCAGCCCACTCAGCTCCACCTCAGTAGCTCCTGGGGCATCATTCAACAGGGTGGGTATGACGATGGTGATGGTGATGGTGATGCGGGTTCGGGTGGGTATGACGATGGTGATGGCGATGGCCATGCGGGTTCGGGAGGGTATGACGACGTTGATGGAGATGCGGGTTCGGGTGGGTATGATGATGGAGATGGAGATGCCGATTCGGGTGGGTATGACGATGGAGATGGTGATGGCCACGCAGGTTCGGGTGGGTATGACGATGGAGATGGAGATGCGGATTCGGGTGGGTATGACGATGACGATGACGATGACGATGGTGATGGTGATGCGGGTTCGGGTGGGTATGACGATGGTGATGGCGATGGCCATGCGGGTTCGGGAGGGTATGACGACGGAGATGGAGATGCGGGTTTGGGTGGGTATGACGATGGAGATGGTGATGGCCATGCGGGTTCGGGTGGGTATGACGATGGTGATGGTGATGGTGATGCTGGTTGAAGAGTTGGAGGCATTGCAGACTCACAAATTTTCACAAGAAGTATGAATGATATGAATTTTAGGTAAGCCATGGTTGGGACTTGGGACTAAAGAAGAATGTGAAATGAGTTTGGGTTAAATTTTAGATGCGCATATCACATATGTAATGTGCATAAACTATGATAATATCGACAATTCGACACTCTCTATGTTGCATTTCTGTTGGGCTTGAAGGTTTGTGTTTTTATTTTTTCTATGGATAATTTGATTAAAGATTAAGGTCATAGAGAGGAAGAAGAGATCAAACATGTATGGTCAAATCTACAAAAGGAATCAAACAAGAACAAGGATATAAGCCGGACAGAAGAGAACATAGTTAGCGTCAATCTAATCAAGTACTATAAATTTGAGTCCACATGCATAAGCTACTGCAGCGTATTTACTGTCAATTGAAGTGTCTTTTTTCTTTAAAAAAAAGGTGGTAGGCCGGACTTATAAGAGAGAGAAATTGTTATCTTTTACCAATTATTGATAAACTCTTGGAGAAAAACAATATTTTTACATCAGATAGAAAATTTATTATTAGTAATTGTCAGGTAACTTTATTGATAACATAAATAGTTATTGTACAGACATTACTATCTAACAATGTTTCCATCCCATGTAAAAATAATGTTTTACACCGGTGCAGTTAAAAATTTCTCTCTTCTCAAGTCTTCACTGTTAAACAAACACATCTACAAACATTAACCGTTTTAAAAAATCACATCTAATTAATGTATAAAAAATAATAAAAACCAAAATATATTAAATTGATTGATCGAATTTTCATGTTAATGGAAAGAAAGGAATATACTGAATCAAACTAATCATTTAAATTAATAATCCAAGAAATAGAAAGTTAATTATAGTAAATAAATAAAATTTGAATAAAACTACTACAAAAAAAAAATTCACACAAAGAAAAATTAATCAATGTAATCCAGCGACAGAGTCAAGAATTTTCTTGAGATATAGCTGAAATATATGACCGATCTTACGGTCACATGATTATGAATTTTTTTCTTTTAGTTGCTCAGTAATTATTATAAATCCACAAAGTACATAAATTTGTTAATACAATACTACATCACACAAACTAGAACAAGTGATAATTAAGACAATATGCTGAAAATAAGTATCAAAAGCTATACAGATATTGCACGAAGGTAATGAAATGATAAAACTCATACCAACGTAGATGTTGCAAATGGTAGTTTCTTCCTTACCAAGAGTAAATAAGCTCCAACAGAAAAAACTAATCTCACAATTGAGTAACACTTCATGTACACCAAAAAACTAGGAAATAAAATTTATATAATTAGATAAAACTTTGATAATAATATCTATTTTTATTGAAAAATATAAAATGAAGAAATATAATAATACATTCCATCTAAACTGAACTTGATGAATCCCACTTTCATCTTCACTTGTCAGATACTTGTCAAAAGTTTATATGGCCCAAGTTTAAGATATGCTTTTCAAATTTCAAGTTTTGTTTCATTTGATGATCTTATTGTCTAAATAGACAGCATGAAGGAAATATTGTCAAAATTTAATATATTAACCATATTTATTATAACAAAACAATACAAATATAGAGATCTCAATGAAGAATTTAAAGAAATTTAGACAGTTTCAAAAATCAGATCATATCATCAAATATAAACCAAATTGTACACTATGACAAATTAAATGTTTTAACAACCATGGAAAAATTCATAAAATAAATCACAAGCATGAAGCATTTTTTAACCAATTCTTGTTCAACACTTAGTACAACAACATGAGATGATAGAATAATTCAAGCCATAATATCCAGCTTACATTAACTTTATACAAAACAACAATTGGTTGTAAAATTAATAATTGAACACCATATAGTACCTTCACAATTATCTCATACACATAATCAACAATTAGAGGAGCCTTTTGGCCAAATTTATCATTGAAATAATTGTACATGTCATTAATCCTGCAAAAAATCAATAACCCAAGTCAGTATCAAATTGTACCAAAATATCTTCAATAATCTATGAAAATTTTTGAAAACGTTTACGTTTCAGAAAATGGTTTTTTCAACAAGTCAAATCTATCATTAAAATGAGGAAGGAACAAAACAATGGAAACAAAAAACAGAATACTCGAAAAAGAGAAACATCAAGCTAAAAAGAAAAGAGGAATTAAGGACTTAAAAGTTAAAATCCAAAAAAGAAAAGTAAAATAAAATAAAAATACCAAAGTCATTGTGACAACCCATTTCAGGTTGGCTACCTTCGAGATGGTGTCATCACGTTTTGAAATTCCAGCACGACACATATATGCAACAATATAAAATATACATTGATTGAAAATATATTCAACATATTATGCATGAATATTTACAACAAAAAAATCTTTTTCTTTCTTCCATTAATCTAAGGATGTGGACCACGAGACTTACAGATAATAACTCAATCTGAATCTTAGCTCACAAATCTATTTGTCTTGCCCTGTTATCTGAAATTATTTAGCAATGAGGAGTGAGCTTCACAAGATCAGTGAATTAAATTTACTAGAAGTACTCGATTTGTATACTTCTAGTTATATTCATTCGTTGTTAAATCAGCATAATTAACCATCTATCTCTTCTTACGTCCTAATTCAATCATTTATCAAATTCTCTTAATAATTAAATTATCAGACTATCCACTTTCAATACATATATCTCATATATTTTATCAATTTAATATTCCCAATTCAATATCATCATAAAGTTCACATCATATAAACAATCAATAATATAATTCTTTATTATGTCATCATTTCTATTTATCTATCATCGAAATTGTCTCATTATGAGACTCATCTATCTATCAATTATTTAATACTCAAAACTGATTCTTTAGCATTTCAGACAGTAATAATAAATATAATGCATGAATTTAAATTATCTTTATTTTTTTTTCATCGGATCATTTCATATTATCATATGGGAACATCTTCCCACATGTCGACATGTTTCAGCTAGACCAGCTGCCTTCCTGGTCTTCTCAACCAGACCAGCTGCCTTCATGATCTTCTCAGCCAGACTAGCTGCCTCCATAGTCTTCTCAGCCAAACCAGTTGCATTCATGGTCTTCTCAGCCAGACCAAGTGTCATCCTAGTCTTTTCTTTTATGCATATGAGCAATAATATGCAAGGAAGAATACATCAAAGCATTCGATTCAACTATTTAGCTCTTTCTCAAAATTATTATTTTTGTCATATTTATTAAATTGTCTCCTTATATATCATATCAAATTTTCAATCATATTTTCAGAAATTTCATATAACTTCTCAGTATATTTTTCCTTAATCCATCCTTTTTAAAATATAAATTCTTATATAATTAATATTCAACATACTATTAAATCTCTAATCAATAAATCAATCAATTATCATACTTAACAGAAAATACACCATTAAATCATTATAATTCAACCATTTATTCAAATATCATAAATTCATATTATTATTGGTCTCGATTACTAAATCTAACTCACCATATAAATCTAACTCACCATGTAGCATTTAAAGCTACCCATGGATTACCTTCTTGTCTTTCGTGCTCCTTTCAACAATTTCTTGAGATTATTGATCACCAACACCTAATCATAAACTTTCATAAATCCTACTATTTTATAACTTAATTCAAACAATATAATTATTTAGTTATGATTCTTATTGAAAATTTACCTCAAATATGATGAAATTTTGCTATTGTAATTGAATAACTGTACTATCTCTAATATTAGAGAAATTTTTTTTATAAATTTTTGCTAAAAATTTAAATTGAAGAAAAAAACCCAAACGAGTTTGGTAAACAATAAAAACGAAGTCTTGAGTTCAAAGACTATAAAGCTTTCAAATATATATATTTTTTCTCTTCACCGCTTCATAGAGACCATAATTTTTTTTTCATCGCTTCACCATTGACCAATATTTTTTTATAAAAATAATGTATTATATATTATTTATAGTTCTGCCATCCATTAAAAATTTACTGTTTTGCCATTCATAATTACAGTTTTGCCATTTATCTTTTAAAATCAATTTTTCATCTTTTCTTCCTTCCAAAAATTTTATAAAAATTTATATTTTCTTCCAATATTTTTTTAGTTGTTTTCCTCAACTTCAGTCAATATTTTTCTTCAAAAATTTTCAGTACTTCTTCAAAAATTTCTAACTCTTTTCAACAAAATTTTCAATATTATCTTTCAAATATTATTTCAAATCAACACTAAATCCTTCATCAATGGATTATTTAATTCAATATAATATATGTAAAATTACTTCTTTACTTTTATTTTATAAACACAAGTATTATAATATCACTTGAAGATTTGATAAATAAAGATGGGTTGGAATTTGGTAGAGCAAAGAGATATTAGAGTTGGGTTGGGACTTGAGAAGTTGGGTTCAGACTGAATTTGAGATTGGACTGAACACTATATTAACCAATAATTATTTTAAAAAAATTGAGCCTAGATTTAAGCCTGGACCCGTTCGGAGTGTAGCTCCGCCACTAATGTAATCTCGTAACGATGCAATATATAGCACTAATGTTCATGCTTAGTTTGAACTTTGATTTTGATTGAAAGAGAAAAAGATTTTAATAAAAATTAAAATAAAAGATATATAAGGTGACTTGTATGTATTACTCATTATGCCCCATTTATGTGATTAATTAAATGATTTTTTCAATTTTAAATTAATAAAATAATTAAAAATTTATAAATATAGTTTAATAAAGTTCACAAATACTCAAAACCACTTTTTACAACTTTAAATCAATAAAATATTCAAATCAAAATTACTTTAAAATGTTAAAAGTATTGAGATACTCAGTGTTGTTGTAAGTAGTTCTAATCCCACATCGTTTATGTGTCAAAAAGATGTGTGTACTAGTTTTTATAAATATAGGCATTAAGAGAGTTAGTCCCTCACCTTTATTCCTGAAACACGAATAGTTGGTTAGATATAGAGTATAACAAACCAAACACCAATATAACTTGTAAAAGAGAGTCTTGAGTATCCCTGAGTTGAGTAAAAATTTGGTGTATTGGAGTTTTGGTTGTTAGATTGGAGAAAATTTTCACACAATTTTGCTTAAAAAATTGTATACTGTGGAGTTGTGAGTTTTTGTAGTTTTTCTCCATTCAAAAGTTTCAATGAGTATTTTAGTACAAGTTTGGTTAGAGAAATTATACAATTGATGTAGTTAAGAATTAATAATAGATTAATTCTCACCGAACTATGAGCAACACATAAATTAGAAAGAAGGAGTATTTCTTTCGTTTTATTGCCTAACGAGCGCCCAAATCTCCCTCTTTATTAAAAGATCTTCAGCAAAGCTATTTTGCTTTTGTCAAGAATTTCTCCAAGATGGAGACATTGCTTGAGTTAATGTTTAACAGCAAGCTAGTATCAAGAAAAAAATCCGCTAATTAACCAAACTATTATTGATTTTCCAAACAATATAATAAAGGGCTGCACTTTGCCAAACAGACTTTCTTAATTACATCTTTAAGAGACTGGTCTGGTTTAAGAAAGTTACACAGCAAAAGACTGCATCCAAGGATATCGCCACTCAACTTAGTTTGTACTAGATGGTTTACTCCTTCTGTCTTGTTTTAACTATCACCGTTGACTTTTGAAATAGTTTAAAAAAATGGACTTTATTTCGTGCCACAGTTTTCAATATTAACCCTCAGTGTTTTACTGGTTATTTGAAAAGGTACGATTTTGTTTTTGAATTCTGTGAAAGTAAGAGTAATATAAAAAAATTAAGATTTTATTTTTATTTCCAGAAAGTGACAATTATTTTAGGACTTTTTTTTTTATTATATAAAAAAAGAGTAACAAATAAAATGAGACAGGAATAGCATTTGGAAACAGAGTTGTGTAATAATGCACTTTTGCTCATCAAAGAAGTCATTAACCATTGCAGGGAGGCTTGGGCACAACAAGACAGGACCAAAGAAGGGACAATAAAAACTCAAAGGAGCTAATGAAAACAACACTATCATTGGGAGTGAGCATAATACGGTGATAACCGAAACCGAATCGAAATTGATCAGTTTTTTTGTGTAATCAGTTTGGTTTTTTGGTTAATTCGGTTCGGTTTTATATTTTTTTTTATTGTTCGGTCTCATGAGAGTGTTTACAAATTTTATAATTATATACTTGTTAATGAAAATATAAAAACCATTGCAAGGGTAAGGGCTTGGCATTTTCCTCTCATTACCGAAAAAACCATAACCTAGTCTTCTATTATATATATATATATATATACACTTCAAAAAATTTAATACAATGTAATAAAGTGCTCAATTTTTAATATTATAAATTATTTTTCTTTGATTTGTAGACTCGACAAAGATAAAAAAAAATTCAGAAAAAACTAACAATTAAAACAATCAAACCTAAAATATCTAATTTACGATAATGAGTATAAATTATCAACTAGTTAAGTAGTGAAATAAAGTAAATTAATATCATTAAAAGACCAAAGCTTAAATTAATTCTTTCCTCACATTTTTAAAATAAAATCTACCACTTGTTGAACTCTTTCCACATTTTTTTATTTTAGTGGATACAATAAATAAAATTTTTAAAACTTTCCTGTTACATATACATATATTAAAAAATACATTAAATAATTTTTATTTCAAGAGTATGGTGGAGGCAATTGCCCATATAGAGCTGTTTGTAGATCCACCCGTGCATATACCATAGTTGATTTGTTTATATCACGGTTATTAAAGGTAATTTTATTTCCTTTTCTTTATAGTTATATTAGTATATATACAGCTCTCCATTCATTGTATTTGACACAATAATAATATACTATACGTAACCTCTTTTATTATATTTTTATTGATATTACATCAAAGCCTAATTTTTGGGTTTACTTTTTAATTGTCGTAGCTTGCCCTTGCCGTTGGCTTAGTCCAATTTTTTTTTGTCATGTCGCCCTTTGTGAGTTCCGAATTTGCCTCTTCGATATATGGTCTTCAGTTATATTTCAGCCACAACTAACACCAGATGTATCTTCACCAACTTCCGGCTAGCCGACAATAGAAGGCGAAAATGAAATATCGATCTGATCGGTTACACACTCACACGTATCGGGTGAAATTTGCCTTATCTATGGTTCCATGATATGGGTTTTGATTTATACACCACGATTTGTGTTTTCTGCTTCAAGTATTTTTTTTTGTCGATCGCAACGTTTTTTTCTTTGTCAATATTGAGTTAATAAGTTTCAGTTAACTGATTTAGTTGGTTCTTTGATCAGCCGATCCACATGTTTTTTTATTAGTTCTTCATTGTTTTGATCAATTCCCAGACTGTTTCATCGTGATTTTTCTATTCCCAACCATTGTTTGGTATGATTTGGTCTTTTCATGTGGTTTCTTAATAGTTTGCATCCAACTTATTCTTCTTCCTTGTTTGTTATAGTAAAACCACTCACTGGTACTTTGATTCCTTGTTGAAACCATTTGACATCTATTATATTCTTTTTCTTTCTAGTAATACTAGTTCTCATATACCTTTCATTAACACTATTGATGGGTCTCAAATGTTTGTTAGTCACATAGGAGATGTTCAAGCTTCTAATATGTCACTTTTTGATACTTTGTTAGTTTCTAAGCTTGTTCTCAATCTTATCTTTGATGGTCAACTATGTCAACTTGATTTTGATATCCATTTCTCTAATCATGATTGTTATGTGTAGATCCACTAATAGAACAAACTCTTTGGACCGGTCATAGGATTGATTATGTTTGAGCTTATCTCCACCAAACTTTCTCATCGAAAATTGCATCCAATTGTTGCTTCTATGTCATCCGGGTATTTGGCATTCTTTTTAGGTCATGTCTCTTTTTTGAAACTAATTCGTTTAGTTTCTAGTGGTAAATTTGGATATGATAAAACCAAATATGTTGATTGTATACCTTGTCAACTTATAAGGCATCATGCTTTTCCTTTCAAATAGTGGCTTTATTTCTTCAACACGATTTGATTTGATTTATTATGATGTTTGAGACCTTCTCCTAATGCTACCATAGGTGAGTCCAAATATTTTGTTATTTTTGTGTATGATTATTTCTCGTTATACTTGGCTTTATCTGATGCAACATTATTTTGAATTGCCTCAAATTTACTATAATTTCGTTGCTATGCTTATAACTCAATTTTTTTTCCATATATCAAAGTCTTGGTTCTTATAATGACATGGATTACAACAAAGCATCATTTCTTAAGTTTCCTTCACAAAATGGCACCATTCCATATTGCCCCCGTCCAACCATCTCTCAACATAATGGTTGGCAGAGTAAACATATACATATATTGTAAATTGAGCTTGCTTTCTTATTTTTCCCTCGTCTTGAATGTTTTTAGAGAAAAGTTGTTTTCGCTGCTGCTTATACTATCAACCTTGTTCCCTATACTATAATAAGTAATTTTTCACCTTATGAGCGTCTTTATGGCACTTTTATAAATTATAGTTATAATTCTTGTATTTGGTTGTTCTTCTTTTGTTCTTCACTAGTCTCATGAATTCATTAAACTAGAACCTTGTATCAGCCTATGTTGTTTTCTTGGATATGAAATAGAATATAAGAGATATCAATGTTGGGATTCCATTTCTAGATGTCTTCATTTTTCACGTGTTTTGACAACATGTAATATTCCATTTTCGTGTTTTAGTTATCCTTTGCCCCCATTTGTTATTTCTTTACCGATCATTCTACTGAGTTATTTCTGAAAAAATTTGATTCAAGATCTTCTAACCATTCTTAGAATCATCTGACTGGGAACTCAAACACAAGACGAACTAAAAAGAACATTACTGTCTCTCTTAGCATGTCTACTCTGTTTGGTGATTCTACCTCTTCTCAATCTTCTATGTCTCCTATTGAATATTCAATTACAAAAATAGATTCCTCAAGTTTATGTCATTCTACCAGGGTAAACCAACATCCACTTTATCTTCAAGATTATGATTGTTATTCCGCTATTGCTTCCTTGTACGAGCCTTAATCATTTCAAGAAGCTAGTATTAATCCTTTTTGACAGAAAGCAATGAAAAAATCACAAGCCTTGGATAAAATTCATACAACTTGCTTTATGATAAATTGTAGTTGGTTGTAAATGGGTCTATAAAATCAAGACTTGCTCGGATGGTTCGGTGGAGCGCGACAAAACACGTATGTAGCCAAAGCTTTTAAACAAAAGTAATGTATTGATTATGAAGAGAGTTTTGCCCTTCAATAGTAGTAGTTGTTGTATGAAAATCGAGGTTATATTAGATGGATTTTCAAAATATCTTCTTGAACGATGATCTTATGGAGAAAGTATACATGCAACCTATACCAGACTATGCCCATCCACCTAATAAGTGTGTCGTCTTCGCAGAGATTTATATGAACTCAAGCAATCTCCATTAGCATGGTTTGCCAAATTTAGTTTCATAGTTACCAATATGGGTTCACATCTAGTCATTAACATACTAAACTATTTCTTCATAAGAAAAAACAAAGGCGTATTCTCCATTTGGTGTATAAGGATGATATGATCATTACTAGTGATGATCTTCACATCATTACCTATGATGATCTTCAGGTCATTTTTGAACTTGAGGGAGTTTCTTAGTCAGCAGATTGAGATGAATGGTCTTGGCCTAGAAGGCTCTTCTGATTCTTTGGCTACTATTTGACTCAAGTAAAATATGCTTTTGACCGTGTATCTAGCCTCAGTTTATTTTAGCTTCTCATACTACTCAATTTTCTGCAATGCTTCGATTCTTCATTTATGTTAAAGGGATATTGCTTCTTGGCTTAACTTCTCTTCACCCATCCCTTGAATTAAAGACTTACTCTTATGCTAATTGGGCAGAAGATCCCACGGACTAAAGTTTTACTATTGGGTATTATTTCTTTCTTGGAGAGTCTATTATTTCTTGGTGTATTAGAACCAACCTCTTACTTCGCAGACCAGCATTGAAGCTAAGTAGTTCATTTGAGTACTGAGAAGTTGCTGACACTGACACTTAGTTCATTTGGGTGCACTCGTTACTAGAGGATATAGGGGTAATAGTCTCTGATGCAAGTCTTCTTCATTGTGACAGTTGTAGTGCTATTCATATTGCACATAATGAGTGTTTCTTGAACATAACTAACATATTGAGAATGATTGTTACTTAGTGTACATAATACATTTGTTTGTAATATTATTTATCTCTTATCTATTGCATCCGTTGATCAATTAGTTGATGTGTTTACTTAAGTTTATCTGCTCACACGATTTCGTGACTTCTTTCCAAACTCAATATGGTTTTTTCTACGTCGTCTTGAGTTTGAAGGGATGTTAGAATATACCACTCACATACTATAATTGACTTGTATATATCACAGTTATTAAAGGTATTTATTTTTTTTATTTTTATTTTTGTACACCGACGGAGAAGGAGATCGAACCAAGATTTCCTATATAGAAAATCTTGAGGTAAATACTAGATCAAAAGGCTTAGTTTTTTTCTTTCTATATAGGTATATTAGTGCGTGTATATATATATATCCCTTTTTATATTCAATGTATTTGACACAGTAATAATATAAAACATCCAGTCTTTTTTATTATATTTTTGTTAATAGATTTTTTTGGTTAGTAGCTATAAAAGGTAAGTTGACTTCATTCACAACGAGCAGGTTCACTATACCAACAATTCTTCATGACATCATGTCACTAAAAGGGAAAATTAATACAGGTTCATGGCAAGTGGGATTGATGACATTTATGATTTCTAATTTTAGTTTCCTTATTTTCTTGATGCAATGTTACAAAAAAAAAATTGAAATTAAGGTTTTTAAGCAGCACACAGAATAGGTACACATTGATTTAGTTTCCTAACATATGGTGGTCTAGCTATGATTATAGCAAATTTTACAATTTGGAAGCAATTTATATTCATGCGTATAGATTGCCAAGTATAGAAATTAATCTTCTGTTTGCAAAAAAGATTTACGGGCAATTCTTTTTTTAGAAATATAATATCTTACTTTATTTAAAAAAAATCTTAACATTGCAAGTGTATCAAAAATGATTGGCTACAGTAGGTACAAAATTCACATTTTCTAAACTTGTTAGGTAATAAAACAAAATGGTGTAAAGTGCATGTCTTGGAGGATGCACTTGCTCATGAATTTGATTCAGGCTTGAAATGGTGGTTATGGTAAAAATAGTTGTTATGGTCAAACTAACTATTATGGAAAAATTAGCTTTTATTGGTTAAACTAGCCTTTTTGTTCAAAGTAGCCACTGAAAAAACCACTATGTAAACTCATTTGGTAAAAATAGTTGTTATGGTCAAACTAACTATTATGGAAAAATTAGCTTTTATTGGTTAAACTAGCCTTTTTGTTCAAAGTAGCCACTGAAAAAACCACTATGTAAACTCATTTTTCTCTCCATTTCCAAGACATCACAACCATCTCTTCTAGTATTCTCTCATCTCTTTTATAATCACCTTTTTTATAATTTTGTGTGAGTTTCAAATAGTAAAAAAAAAATATTGATAGCAATCTGATGCAGGAGGATCCGAGTTAGATGATGCAGAGTTGTCAGTTAGCACGTTGTTGGCACTGAAGTATCTAGAGTTGGCAAATTAGCGCAAAACTGGCAGATGGACTACCTAGAATGGGCCACGGGTTCAGATCGGGCCCCGAAGACCCTAGTCTAATTGGAAACGGGCTTCCAGGCAAAACTTAAGTTTTTTCCTAAGCATCGTCATTTTTAAGCCAAAAAAACGATGTTTAGGCCCTCAATTTGGCAGTTTTCAATTTTTAGGAAACTTTTTATTTTATTTGCAATTACTTTAAATTTGGCCTTAATTTAATTTTCTTATTTTAGCTTGACCTTATAAATAAGGTTTTAGGGTTTAGTAAACATTATTATTAATTTGCATAATTTTGAATAAAATCAGAGTTGTTCCTCTGTTTTTAGGGTTTTTTTCTCTTGTGTTATTTTCTTCCCTGTGAATTATCTATTGAAAACTAACCTGCAGAATAATCACTGTTCTGTCCGGCGTCACAATCCTATTACTTTTGTAGTGGATGCATGTCCATTCAAAAGATTTTGTTAGTTGAACTTAAAGGATAGATGCGTTTTCAGGGAACCAAAATCTACTTTTAAGAACAACTCTTTCACTTGCCTCTATATCTAAGCTTTCTTTCTCCTACTTTCCGTAGTTGTTGCATTATATTATTGGTACAATTTATTGTTTAGTAACAAGAAGTATTGACACAACGACATCTATGAGGATGGAAATTTCTTCGTTAATGATCTATTGAAAAAGGTATAGTCCAATTAGTGGTTTTAAGGATTTTCTTATCACCATTTGTGCTCGTATTTTTAAAGATATTTTGCTGCATGCTATGATGATTAGAACATGCTAGTAAATCTAATCCAAACTTTTGTTATTTTTGGTGTTTCTCAAATAATATTTGGTGTATGTCAACGCCTTGATAATGATTTCCATGTTTAGTTTCCTAACATGAAAATCGTAGTCAAAAAGCCTTGGCATTATTGTGAATGCACCAATTGTTGGATGAGGAAAACCAGGAATAATAATTGGTTGGTTTAGACTTGCTAGCGGTGTTTTAATTGATTCCTATAACATGTTGCAAAATATCGGTAAACTACGAGCACAAATAGTGTTAAGAGAATTCTTTATTCCACTTATTGTATTACTGTTTTTTTTATAATAGATCATTGGCAAAGAAATTCCCTTCCGCGTAGCTTTTGTTCTGAGACACATGTCACCACCCTTAAGTGGCGCTGGATAAACATTTCAAGTATGAAGCAACTTCGTCAGCAAGTGCATTCACCAAATGAATAGTTATGTCCTTTATTTTGTCTATAATATGTAACAAAGAGGAAAGTCGATAATGCTTATTATCTAGTACTTAAGGATTTATTTAAGAAAATAAAGAGTATGTAATAGAGCTTTGAGATTATAAAGTTAACCAGTCGATTTACTTTGTATGTTCATACTTTCGATCTCAAATGTTTTTTTTTTTTAAATCCCCAATGTGTTTGTCATTGATCCAAAAGTTTACTTGAGTAATGTTGAGATTCTATTTCTATGGATCCCGAAGTATACTGTTTTTTCTTCTCTCTGTTGAATTCCCTTTTTATTGACTTGATCCCCAAAGTTAATTTTCCCAAATATTAATTGAAGGAGTACAGGCCAATCAGTCTCATTGGTGAGAGTTCTAATTAATTATGCTTCTGTAAGATCACTCTATAGCTAACCTTTCATATTAATTAACAGTTAGCTTCCATTCACACATGATCATATAATTAAAGGTTGATCAAGTGCTCAATAGATCAAATAACTCAAGCTATGATATGATATCTTTCGAAATAACTGACACAAATTATTTTACTTTAATTATAAAAATGGATGAATTTACTACAAATTGTGTACTTTTTATAGAGAACAAACACAAATTATTATTATTTAATAAAGATAAAAGATAATTTCAATAAGGATAACACATAATAGAATAGTACTAAAAATTTAGAAGACAATAAAAAAAAATACAATATTATTATCGGTGTGGTATTAAAAAGTACAAACATTTTTATTTTGCTCTTTTAAATGATTTAAATCAATTACTATTTTTAAAAAAACAAAATTTAAGGAAAAAAATAAAAAACATATTCGATATTGGCAGTGATCAAACCCGGGTAACCAGCATGACTGACGCGAATACTTACCAGTTCTTTGGATTATTTTATTGTTTACGTTTCAATGGAAGAAAACTGGCTCATCTTTCCTTGGATAACCATAATAAAGTGTTATGTACTAATCTTCCAGCAACATACGACTATTTTCTAATACCTCAGTTCTCATTTGAACGGTCGGCATGAGACAAGGGACAAGGGTCACATGAAATAAAAAGAGAAGATGGTGACAAAGATATGTTGTAGATAATTTATAGACATTGTATTAAACCCAATACAAGCCAGCCATGTCATGATGAGAGGGAACTGGTAGAAACCTCTGTGTAGCAAAACATTGAGCAGAAGAAGAAGGAATGTTATTACAGGGGTAAAATAAAGGAGTGGTGATACCACGAGTTTGGTTTTGTGAGAGTTATCATAAAATTAAGAAAATTTATTAGTAATTACAAAAAAATTGAGCTGTAATTTTTATATATATTTTATTTTTTAAAAACAATTACTATTCAATTTTCTCGTAATTATTAATGAATTTTCTTGATTTCGTGGTAACTTTCACAGAATCGGTCCGTGGGATCACCACTCAAAATAAAATTACATCTCAAAAATTTAATATTAATTACAAATTAGTCAGACGTTTTTTGGAAAATGGCACTCTTTACAAGTTTTCATTGAAATATAGTTTTATCCAAAATAGCTAACAACAAAATATAAATTATTAAAAACTCTTTTTTTTTTTGTGTTTATCAAGTAACACGAAGTTTATGCTGCACAATTGAGATATGAATTGTATATTACTTGCACATATTAGTTAAAGACTTCATTTGCATTTTTTCAATCTTTCAAAAAATTTACAATAGTAGAGTGAGTTTGTCATTTTTTTTAAAAAAATTGGGAAGAAATGTAATTGTATTTTATCCATATTATTATATTATAAATCAACCTCATCTTAGTATATATACTGTAGTTGATAATTCACATATTTTTCATTTGGAAGTGATATTGGGAACTTCGTGGGGTTGTTTTTTGGGTTTCTCAATTATGGAGTTTATCAAAAGAGACAGAGATATCTGTTAAAGAGATTTGGTTCATTTTGATTAGACAAGTAATTCTAAATGGAATCATTTTGAAGACAAATATAGTATACATATATATACATCAAAAAAAATTAATACAATGTAATAAGTTGCTCAATTTTCAATATTATAGAGTATTTTTCTTTGTTTTGTAGTACGTCAATGATAAAAAAAAATTAGAAAAACTAACACATTAAAATAATCGAATATAAAATATCTATTTTACTATAATAAGTATAAATTATCAACTAGTTAAGCAGTGAAATAAAGTAAATTAATATCACTAAAAGACCAAAGCTTAAATTAAGTTCTTTCCTCACATTTTATTAAGAAAATCTACCACATGTGTTGAACTCTTTCACAAATAATCAATTTTTCTTTCTTTTTAAATGGATTCCACATTTTTTTATTTTAGGGGATACAATCTATAAGAAATTTCAAATTTCCTGTCATATATATATATATATATATATATATATATATTAAAAAAATACATTAAATAATTTTTGTTTCAAGAGTACAATGGAGGCAATTGCCAACACCGGGCTCTTTGTAGATCCACCCTTGCATATACCATAGTTGACTTATTTATATCACGATTATTAAGAGTAATTTTATTTCCTTTTCTTTAAAGTTATATTAGTACATATACACCTCTCCATTCATTGTATTCGACACAATAATAATATACAACACATAACCTCCTTTATTATATTTTTGTTGATATGACATCAAAACCTAACCTTTTTGGTTTATTTCTTCACCGTCGTAGCTCGCCCTTGCCATTGGCTAGTCCAATTTTTTTTTTTTCATGTCGCTCTTTGTGTGATCCGAATCTGCCTCTTTGATATATGGTCTTTAGTTATTTTTCTTCCACAACTGACACCAAATATATCTTCACCGACATCCGGCGAGTCGACAATAGAAGGAGAAAACGGAATCGATCTAATCGGTCACACACTCATACAAATAGGGTAATATTTGCCTCGTTTCTGGTTCCAAGATGTGGGTTTTGATTTATGCACCACGACTTCAGGTATTTTTTTTGTCTATCACAACGTTTTATTCGCCAATAGATTTCAGTTAACCGATCTAGTTGTTTCTTTGATCATCTGATCGACATGTTTTTTTATTAGCTCTTTCTTTGTTTTGATCAATTCCCATCAATTCTCAAACTGCTTTGTCGAGGTTTTTCTATTCCCAACCATTGTTTGGTATGATTTGGTCTTTTCTTGTGGGGTTCTTAATAGTTTGCATCCAACTTATTCTTCTTCCTTGTATGTTATAGTAAAACCTCTCCTTGGTATTTTGATTCCTTGTTGAAACCATTTTACTTCATATTATATTTTTTTTTCTTTCTAGTACTACTAGTTCTCATATACCTTTCATTAACACCATCGATGGGTCTAAAATGTTTGTTAGTCACATAGGAGATGTTCAGACTTTCTAATATGTCACCTTTTGGTACTTTTTTAGTTTCTAAACTTGCTCTCAATCTTATCTTTGATGGTCAACTATGTGAACTCCATTTTGATGTCCATTTCTCTAGTCATGATTGCTATATGCAGATCCACTAATAGAACAAACTCTTTGGACCAGTCATAGGCTGTTTGAGCTTATCTCACCAAACTTTCTCATCGAATACTGTATCCAATTGTTGCTTCTATATCATCCGGATATTCGACATTCTTTTTAGGATCTGATAAAACCGAATATGTTTATTGTATACTTTGTCAACTTGCGAAGCATCATGCTTTTCCTTTCAAATGGTGACTTTATTTCTTCAGCACCATTTGATTTGATTTATTATGATGTTTGGGGCCTTCTCCTAATGTTATCATAGGTGAAAATATTTTGTCATTTTTATGGATGATTATTTCTCATTATACTTTACTTTATCTCGTGCAACATTAATCTGAATTGCCTCAAATTTACTTTAATTTTGTTATTATGCTTATAACTTAATTTTCTAAAAATATCAACGTCTTGGTTCTAATAATGACAAGGAATACAATGAAGCATCATTCCTTAACTTTCTTTCACAAAATTGAACCATTCCATATTGCCTATGAGCACCTCTCATCAGAATGGTTGGCAGAGTAAACATATAAATATATTGTAAATCACGTGTGATTTCTTATTTTTCCCTCTTGTCCTGAATGTTTCTAGAGAGAAGTTGTTTTTGCTGCTACCTATACTATCAACCTTGTTCCTTATACTGTAACAAGTAATTTGTTACCTTATGAGCGTCTTTGTGGCACTTCTATAAATTACTGTTAGATTCTTGTATTTGGTTTTTCTTGTTTTATTCTTCACTAGTATCATGAATTCACTAAACTAGAACCTCGCATCAATTTATGTTGTTTTCTTGGGTATTGAATAGAATATAAGAGATATTGATGTTGGGATTCCATTTCTAGACGCCTTCGTTTTTCACGCGTTTTGACAACATGTAATGTTCCATTTCAACGTTTTAGTTATCCTTTGCCCTCAGTTGTTATTTCTTTACCAATCATTCTATTGAGTTATTTCTGAAGAAATTTGATTCAAGATCTTCTAATCCTTCTTAGAGTTATCTGACTGAGAACTTAAACACAAGACGAACTAAAGAGAACACTACCATCTCTCTTAGCATATCTGCTTTGTTTAGTGATCCTACCACTTCCCAATCTTCTTTGTCTCCTATTGAACATTCAATTACAAAAATAGATTCTTCAAGTTTATGTCATTCTACCAGGGTAAGCCAACATCCAGTTTATCTTCAAGATTATGATTGTTATTCCGCAATTGCTTCCTTGTACGAGCCATAATCATTTCGAGAAGCTAGTATTAATCCTCTTTGACAGGAAGCAATGTAAGAAGAATCACAAGCCTTGGATAAAAGTCATACAACTTGCTTTCTGATAAAGCCGTAGTTGGTTGTAAACGTGTCTATAAAATCAAGACTTGCTCGAATAATTCAATGGAAAGCAACAAAACTCGTCTTGTAGCCAAAGCCTTTGCAAAAAAATATGGCATTGATCATGAAAAGAGGTTTGCTCCTCATTGGCAGTAGTTGTTGTTCGAAAATAGAGGTTATATTAGATGGATTTTCAAAATATCTTCTTGAATGGTGATCTTATGGAGAAAGTATACATGCAACCTCCACCAAACTATACCTATCCACCTACAAAGTGTGACATCTTCGCAGAGATTTATATGGCCTCCCAATCTCCACTAGCCTTGTTTGCAAAATTTAGTTCCATGGTTAGCGATTTGGTTTCACGTCTAGTCCTTATCATACCAAACTATTTCTTCGTAGGAAAAAAGGGGTGTATTCTCCATTTGTTGTATAAGGATGATATGATCATTATCAATGATGATCTTTAGGTCATTACCTATGATGATCTTCGGGTCATTTTCGAACTTGAGGGAGTTTCTTAGTCAGCGGATTGAGATTAATGGTATTGGTCATCTTAATTATTTTCTTGGTCTGGAAGTCTCTTTTGATTCCTCCAGCAACTATTTGACTCAAGTAAAATATGCTTTTGACCTTGTATCTAAGTTCGTCTCACAAATACTAAGATCAACTTAGACTGTGGCTAATGTGAAGTTTG
Organism: Bretschneidera sinensis; assembly: GCA_023935145.1. Lineage (NCBI taxonomy): Eukaryota > Viridiplantae > Streptophyta > Magnoliopsida > Brassicales > Akaniaceae > Bretschneidera > Bretschneidera sinensis. The sequence goes on from CM043698.1 coordinate 13,250,372, forward strand.
CTACTACATGTGGTATGCCTCTTAGTGATCTACTTTCTACATACATCTAGTTGAGAATCTTGTCTGTTTTACTGTCACTCGTCTCGACATAGCCTATGTTGTACACGATGTTAGTAAGTTTATTTTAGCTTCTCGTACTACTCAGTTTTCTGTAATGGTTCGCATTCTTCATTTATGTTAAGGGGATATTGTTTCTTAGGTTCACTTCACTTCTCACCCATTCCTTGAATTAAAGGCTTACTTTTATGAAAATTGGGCACAAGATCCCACGGACGGGCATTTTACTACTGGGTATTTTTTTGTCTTGGAGAGTCTGTTATTTCTTGGCACATAAGAAACAATCTCTTACTTCGCAGACCAGCATTGAAGCTGAGCAGTTGCTACACTGACACTTAGTTTATTGGGTTGCACTGGTTACTAGAGGATATGGGGGGTAATAGTCTCTTATGCTAGTCCTCTTCATTGTGACAATTGTAGTGCTATTCATATTGCACATAATGAGTGTTTCTTAAACATAACTAACTTATTTAGAATGATTGTTACTTTGTGCACATAACGCATTTGGTTGTAGTATTATTTATTTCTTATCTATCGCATCCATTGATCAATCAGCTGATGTGTTTACTAAAATTTATTTGCCCACACGATTTCATGACTTCTTTCCAAACTCAAGATGGTTTTTTCTACGTCGTCTTGAGTTTGAAGGGATGTTAGAATATACCACTCATATATTATAATTGACTTGTATATATCACAATTATTAAAGGTATTTTATTTATTTTTATTTTTATACACCGACGGGAAAGGAGATCGAACCAAGATTTCCTATATAGAAAATCCTGAGGTAAATTACTAGATCAAAAGGCTTAGTTTTTTTTTTCTTTTCTATATAGGTATATTAGTGTGTATGTGTGTGTGTGTGTGTGTCTATATATATATATATATATATATATCCCTTTTTATATTCAATGTATTTGTCACAGTAATAATATACAGCATCCAGTCTTTTTTATTATATTTTTGTTAACAGATTTTGGTTAGCAGCTATAAAAGTTAAGTTGATTTCATTCACAACGAGCAGGTTCACTATACCAACAATTCTTCATGACATCATGACACTAAAAGGGAAAATTAATACAGGTTAATGGCAAGTGGGATTGATGAAATTATGATTTCTAATTTTAGCTTCCTTATTTTCTTGATGTAATGTTACAAAAAAAAATAATTGAAATTAAGGTTGTTAAGCAGCTCACAGAATAGGTACACATTGATTTAGTTTCCTAACATATGGTGGGCTAGCTATGATTATAACAAACTATACACATTTGGAAGCAATTTATATTCATGCATATAGACTGCCAAGTATAAAAATTAATCTTCTGTTAGCAAAAAAGATTTACGGGCAATTCTTGTTTAGAAATATAATATCTTACCTTATTTAAAAAAAAAAATCTTAACATTGCAAGTGTGTATCAAAAATGATTGGCTAATGTTGGTACAAAATTCACATTTTCTAAACTTGTTAGGTAATAAAACAAAATGGTGCAAAGTGCATGTTTTGGAGGATGCACTTGCTCATGAATTTGATTCAGCTTGAAATGGTGGTTATGGTAAAAATAGTTGTTATGGTCAAATTAACTATTATGGACAAATTAGCTTTTATTGGTTAAACTAGCCTTTTTGTTCAAAGTAGCCACGGAAAAAACCACTATATAAACTCATTTTTCTCTCCATTTCCAAGACATCACAACCATCTCCTCTAGTATTCTCTCATCTTTTTTATAATTTTGCGTTAGTTTTAAATAGCAAAAAAAATATTGATATAGCAATCCTATTACTTTTGTAGTGGATGCATGTCCATTCAAAAGATTTTAATAGTTGAATCTTGAAGGATAGATGCGTTTTCGGAGACACAAAATCTACTTTTAAGAGTAACTCTTTCACTTGCCTTTATATCTAAGCTTTCTTCCTCCTATTTTCCATGCATTATATTATTTGTACAATTTATTGTTTAGTAACAAGAAGTATTGACACAACGACATCTATGAGGATGGAAATTTCTTCGTTAATGATCTATTGAAACAGGTATAGTGCAATTAATGGTTTTAAGGATTTTTTTTTATCAACATTTGTGCTTGTATTTTTAAAGATATTTTGTTACATGCTATTATGATTAGAACATGCCAGTAAATCTAATCCAAACTTTTGTTATTTTTGGTGTTTCTCAAACAATATTTGGTGTATGTCAACGCCTTGACAATGATTTCCATGTTAGTTTCCTAACATGAAAATTGTAGTCAAAAAGCCTTGGCATTATTGTGAATGCACCAAATGTTGGATGAGGAAAACCAGGAATAATAATTGGTTGGTTTAGACTTGCTAGCGGTGTTTTAATTGATTCCCATAACATGTTGCAAAATATCGATAAAACTACAAGCACAAATAGTGTTAAGAGAATTCTTTATTCCACTTATTGTATTATACTTGTTGTATAATAGATCATTGGCAAAGAAATTCCTTTCCTCGTAGCTTTTGCTGTGAGACGCATGTCACCACCCTTAAGTGGCACTAGATTCCAAACATTTCAAGTATGAAACAACTTCATCAGCAAGTGCATTCACCAAATGATCAGTTATGCCCTTTATTTTGTCTATAATATGTAATAGAGAAGAAAGTCGATAATGCTTATTATCTATTACTTAGGGATTTATTTAAGAAAATAAAGAGTATGTAACAAAGCTTTGATATTATAAAGTTAATCAGTCGATTTACTTTGTATGTTCGTACTTTCGATCTCAAATGTCTTTTTTTTTTGAAATCCCCAATGTGTTTGTCATTGATCCAAAAGTTTACTTGAGTAATGTTGAGATTCTATTTCTATGGATTCCGAAGTATACTGTTTTTTTTTCTTTCTCTTTGTTGAATTCCTTTTTTATTGACTTGATCCCCAAAGTTAATTTTCCCAAATATTATTTGAAGGAGTACAGGCCAATCAGTCTCATCGGTGAGAGTTCTAATTAATTATGCTTCTGTAAGATCACTCTATGGCTAACCTTTCATATTAATTAACAGTTTGCTTCCATTCACACATGATTATATAATTAAAGGTTGATCAAGTGCTCAATAGATCAAATAACTCAAGCTTAAGATATGATATCTTTCGAAATAATTGACACAAATTATTTTACTTTAATAATAAAAATGGATGAATTTACTAAAAATTGTGTGTACTTTTTATAGAGAACAAACACAAATTATTATTTTTTTAATAAAGATAAAAGATAATTTCAATAAGGATAACACATAATAGAATAGTATTAAAAATTTAGAAGACAATACAAAAATACAATATTATTATCGGTGCGGTATTAAAAAGTACAAACATTTTTCTTTTGCTCTTTTAAATGATTTAAATCAATTATTATTTTTAAAAAAACAAAATTTAAGGAAAAAAATCAAAAACATATTCGATATTGGCAGTGATCAAACCCGGGTAACCCGCATGACAGACGCGAATACTTACCAGTTCTTTGGATTATTTTATTGTCTACGTTTCAATGGAAGAAAACTGGTTCATCTTCCAACAACATACGACTATTTTCTAATACCTCAGTTCTCATTTGAACGGTCAAATCAACCAGTAATAAAAGGGCAAGAGACAAGGGACAAGGGTCACATGAAATAAAAAGAGAAGATGATGACAAAGATATGTTGTAGATAATTTGTAGACTTTGTATTAAACCCAATACAAGCCAGCCATGTCATGATGAGAGGGAACTAGTAGAAACCTCTGTGTAGCATAACATTGAGCAGAAGAAGAAAGAATGTTATTACAGGGGTAAAATAAATAAGGGGTGATATCACGAGTTTGATTTTGTGAGAGTTATCATAAAATCAAGAAAATTTACTAGTAATTAAAAAAAATTTGAGTTGTAATTTTTATATTTTTTTAAAACAATTACTATTTAATTTTTTCGTGATTATTTGTAGATTTTCTTGATTTCGTGATAACTTTCACAAAACTGATTCGTAAGATCACCACTTAAAATAAAATTACATCTCACAAATTTAATATTAATTATAAATTAGTCAGACGTTTTTTAGAAAATGGCACTCTTTAAAAGTTTTCGTTGAAATATAGTTTTATCCAAAATAGCTAACAAACAAAATATAAATTATTAAAAACTCTTTTTTGTGTTTACCAAGTAACACGAAGTTTTCGTTGAAATATATATAAAATACATTAAATAATTTTTGTTACAAGAGTACAATGGAGGCAATTGCCAACACCGGGCTCTTTGTAGATCGACCCTTGCATATACCATAGTTGACTTATTTATATCAAGTAATTTTATTTCCTTTTCTTTAAAGTTGTTTTAGTACATATACACCTCTCCATTCATTATATTCAACACAATAATAATATACAACACGTAATCTCCTTTATTATATTTTTGTTGATATGACATCAAAACCTAATCTTTTTGGTTTATTTTTTCACCTTAGCTTGCCCTTGCCATTGGCTAGTCCAATTTTTTTTTCATGTCGCCCTCTGTGTGTTCCAAATCTGCCTCTTCTATACATGGTCTTTAGTTATTTTTCTATCACAACAGACACCAAATATATCTTCACCGACATCTGGCGAGCCGACAATAGAAGGAGAAAACGGAATATCGATCTAATCGGTCACACACTCATACACATCGGGTAATATTTGCCTCGTTTCTGGTTCCAAGATATGGATTTTGATTTATGCACCATGACTTCAGGTATTTTTTTCGTCTATCACAACGTTTTATTCGCCAATGGATTTCAGTTAACTGATCTAGTTGTTTCTTTGATCATCCGATCGACATGTTTTTTTATTAGCTCTTTCTCTGTTTTGATCAATTCCCATCAATTCTCAAACTGCTTTGTCGAGGTTTTTCTATTCCCAACCATTATTTGGTATGATTTGGTCTTTTCTTGTGGGTTTCTTAATAGTTTGCATCCAACTTATTCTTCTTCCTTGTATGTTATAGTAAAACCTCTCCTTGGTATTTTGATTCCTTGTTGAAACCATTTGACTTCATATTATATTCTTTTTCTTTCTAGTACTACTAGTTCTCATATACCTTTCATTAACACCATGTGGGTCTAAAATATTTGTTAGTCACATAGGAGATGTTCAGACTTTCTAATATGTCACCTTTGATGGTCAACTATGTGAACTCCATTTTGATGTCCATTTCTCTAGTCATGATTGCTATATGCAGATCCACTAATAGAACAAACTCTTTCGACCAGTCATAGGCTGTTTGAGCTTATCTCACCAAACTTTCTCATCGAAAACTGCATCCAATTGTTGCTTCTATATCATCCGGATATTCGACCTTCTTTTCAGGATCTTATAAAACCGAATATGTTGATTGTATACCATGTCAACTTTCGAAGCATCATGCTTTTCCTTTCAAATGGTAACTTAATTTCTTCAGCACCATTTGATTTGATTTATTATGATGTTTGGGGCCTTCTCCTAATGCTATCATAGGTGAAAATATTTTGTCATTTGTATGGATGATTATTTCTCGTTATACTTTGCTTTATCTCGTGCAACATTAATATGAATTGCCTCAAATTTACTATAATTTTGTTGTTATTCTTATAACTTAAATTTCTAAAAATATCAACGTCTTGGTTCTAATAATGACAAGGAACACAATGAAGCATCATTTCTTAACTTTCTTTCACAAAATTGAACCATTCCATATTGCCTATGTCTGAGCACCTCTCATCAGAATGATTGGCAGAGTAAACATATACATATATTGTAAATCATGTGTGATTTCTTATTTTTCCTTCTTGTCTTGAATGTTTCTAGAGAGAAGTTGTTTTCGCTGCTACCTATACTATCAACCTTGTTCCTTATACTGTAATAAGTGATTTGTTACCTTATGAGTGTCTTTGTGGCACTTCTATAAATTAATGATACATTCTTGTATTTGGTTTTTCTTGTTTTATTCTTCACTAGTATCATGAATTCACTAAACTAGAATCTCACATCAATTTATGTTGTTTTCTTGGATATGGAATAGAATATAAGAGATATCGATGTTGGGATTCCATTTCTAGACACCTTCGTTTTTCACGTGTTTTGACAACATGTAATGTTCCATTTCAATGTTTTAGTTATCCTTTGCCCTCAGTTGTTATTTCTTTACCAATCATTCTATTGAGTTATTTCTGAAAAATTTTGATTCAAGATCTTCTAATCCTTCTTAGAGTAATCTGACTGGGAACCTAAACACAAGATGAACTAAAGAGAACACTACTATCTCTCTTTGCATATGTGCTTTGTTTAGTGATCCTACCTCTTCCCAATCTTCTTTGTCTCCTATTGAACATTCAATTACAAAAATAGATTCTTCAAGTTTACGTCATTCTACCAAGGTAAGCCAACATCCAGTTTATCTTCAAGATTATGATTGTTATTTCGCTATTGCTTCCTTGTACGAGCCATAATCATTTCGAGAAGCTAGTATTAATCCTCTTTGACAGGAAGCAATGTAAGAAGAATCACAAGCCTTGGATAAAAGTCATACAACTTGCTTTCTGATAAAGCCGTAGTTGGTTGTAAATGGGTCTATAAAATCAAGACTTGCTCGGATACTTCAATGAAAAGCAACAAAAACTCGTCTTTTAGCCAAAGCCTTTGAAAAAAAATATGGCATTGATCATGAAAAGAGGTTTGCTCTTCATTGGCAGTAGTTGTTGTTCGAAAATAGAGGTTATATTAGATGGATTTTCAAAATATCTTCTTGAATGGTGATCTTATGGAGAAAGTATACATGCAACCTCCACCAAACTATACCTATCCACCTACAAAGTGTGACATCTTCGCAGAGATTTATATGGCCTCCCAATCTCCACTAGCCTGTTTGCAAAATTTAGTTCCATAGTTAGCGATTTGGTTTCACATCTAGTCCTTATCATACCAAACTATTTCTTCGTAGGAAAAAAAAGGGCGTATTCTCCATTTGTTTTATAAGGATGATATGATCATTATCTATGATGATCTTTAGGCCATTACCTATGATGATCTTCAGGTCATTTTCGAACTTGAGGGAGTTTCTTAGTCAGCAGATTCAGATTAATGGTATTGGTCAACTTAATTATTTTCTTGGTCTGGAAGTCTCTTTTGATTCCTCTGGCTACTATTTGACTCAAGTAACATATGCTTTTGACCTTGTATCTAAGTTCGTCTTACTAATACTAAGATCTACTTAGACTGCCGCTAATGTGAAGTTTGCTACTACATGTGGCATGCCTCTTAGTGATCTACTTTCTACATACATCTAGTTGAGAATCTAGTCTGTTTTACTGTCACTCGTCCCGACATAGCCTATGCTGTACACATTGTTAGTTAGTTTATTTTAGCTTCTCGTACTACTCAGTTTTCTGTAATGCTTCGCATTCTTCATTTATGTTAAGGGGATATTGTTTCTTAGGTTCACTTCCCTTCTCACCCATTCCTTGAATTAAAGGCTTACACTTATGAAAATTGGGCACGAAATCCCACGGATGGGTATTTTAATACTGGGTATTACTTTTTTCTTGGAGAGTCTGTTATTTCTTGGCACATAAGAAACAATCTCTTACTTCGTAGACCAACATTGAAGCTGAGCAGTTGCTAACACTGACGCTTAGTTTATTGGGTTGCACTGGTTACTAGAGGATATGGGGGTAATAGTCTCTGATGCTAGTCCTCTTCATTGTGACAATTGTAGTGCTATTCATATTGCACATAATGAGTGTTTCTTGAACATACCTAACATATTTAGAATGATTGTTACTTTGTGCACATATCGCATTTGCTTGTAGAGTTATTTATTTCTTATCTATCGCATCCATTGATCAATCAGCTGATGTGTTTACTAAAATTTATTTGTCTACACGATTTCATGACTTCTTTTCAAACTCAAGATGGTTTTTTCTACGTCGTCTTGAGTTTGAAGGGATGTTAGAATATACCACTCATATACTATAATTGACTTGTATATATCACAGTTATTAAAGGTATTTATTTTTTTTATTTTTATTTTTGTACACCGACGGAGAAGGAGATCGAACCAAGATTTCCTATATAGAAAATCTTGAGGTAAATACTAGATCAAAAGGCTTAGTTTTTTTCTTTCTATATAGGTATATTAGTGTGTGTATATATATATACCTTTTTATATTCAATGTATTTGACACAGTAATAATATACAACATCCAGTCTTTTTTATTATATTTTTGTTAATAGTTTTTTTTGGTTAGTAGCTATAAAAGGTAAGTTGACTTCATTCACACCGAGCAGGTTCACTATACAAACAATTCTTCATGACATCAGGACACTAAAAGGGAAAATTAATACAGGTTCATGGCAAGTGGGATTGATGAAATTTATGATTTCTAATTTTAGCTTCCTTATTTTCTTGATGTAATGTTACAAAAAAAAAAATAATTGAAATTAAGGTTGTTAAGCAGCTCACAGAATAGGTACACTTGATTTAGTTTCCTAACATATGGTGGGCTAGCTATGATTATAGCAAACTTTACACATTTGGAAGCAATATTTATATTCATGCATATAGATTGTCAAGTATAGAAATTAATATTCTGTTAGCAAAAAAGATTTACTGGCAATTCTTGTTTAGAAATATAATATTTTATCTTTTTTTTTTAAAAAAAAAAATCTTAACATTGCAAGTGTGTACCAAAAATGATTGGCTACAGTTGGTACAAAATTCATATTTTCTAAACTTGTTAGGTAATAAAACAAAATGGTGCAAAGTGCATGTTTTGGAGGATGCACTTGCTCATGAATTTGATTCAGGCTTGAAATGGTGGTGATGGTAAAAACAGTTGTTATGGTCAAACTAACCATTATGGACAAATTAGCTTTTATTGGTTAAACTAGCCTTTTTGTTCAAAGTAGCCAATGAAAAAAGCACTATATAAACTCATTTCTCTCCATTTTCAAGACATCACAACCATCTCCTCAAGTATTCTCTCATCTCTTTTATAATAACATTTTTTATAATTTTGCGTGAGTTTCAAATAGCAAAAAATATATTGATAGCAAAAAAAATATTGTTGCATTATATTATTGGTACAATTTATCGTTTAGTAACAAGAAGTATTGACACAACGACATTTATGAGAATGAAAATTTATTCGTTAATGATCTATTGAAACAAGTATAGTGCAATTAGAGGTTTTAAAGATTTTTTTATCACCATTTTTTATCATATTTTTAAAGATATTTTGTTACCTGCTATGATGATTAGAAGATGCTAGTAAAGCTAATCCAAACTTTTGTTATTTTTGGTGTTTCTCAAACAATATTTGGTGTATGTCAACGCCTTGACAATGATTCCATGTTAGTTTCCTAACATGAAAATCATAGTCAAAAAGCCTTGGCATTATAGTGAATGCACCAAATGTTGGACGAGGAAAACCATGAATAATAATTGGTTGGTTTAGACTTGCTAGCTGTGTTTTAATTGATTCCTAGAACATGTTGCAAAATATAGATAAAACTACGAGCACAAATAGTGTTAAGAGAATTCTTTATTCCACTTATTGTATTATACTTGTTTTATAATAGATCATTGGCAAAGAAGTTCCCTTCCTCGTAGCTTTTGCTGTGAGACGCATGTCACCACCCTTAAGTGGCGTTGGATTCCAAACATTTCAAGTATGAAGCAACTTCATCAGCAAGTGCGTTCACCAAATGATCAGTTATGCCCTTTATTTTGTCTATAATATGTAATAGAGAAGAAAGTCGATAATGCTTATGATGCAGAACAGGTAGACAGAGCAGAACAGATGGCCTTGGACTACCTAGAACGGTTAGATCGCTCCAAATTTAAGGATGCGGTTTACATTGTTTTACGTGTCACGGGCCCGGATCGGGCCCTAGAGACCCTAGTCTGATTGAAACGGGCTTCCGGGCCAAACTCAATTATTTGCATTGAGTGTGGCGGGATTTTAGCCAAAAAAACGTAATTTAGGCTTTCAATTTAGCAGTTTTCAGTTTTTAGGAAATTTTTCGTTTACAATTGTTTAATTTAAATTTTTCTTTTTTAGCTTTGACCTTATAAATAAGGAGGCTATGTAATATTATGGATTCAATTATTCTTGAATAAAATTAGGGTTTCTTTTCTCTTCGTGAAGACTTATTGTATTGAGGGTTGAAGGCACAGTTCTTCTTCCTAGTTCTTTCTTCCGCTTGCATTTTACGTCAATTGGTATCAGAGCCTTGTTCTACCCTGGTCTGGTGGCAGGTGATGGAAACGAAAGCAACCACCTTGACGACGTTGATCGTGGGGTGTAGGTTCTATGGGTAGCCTATGTCACTTTATCCAGCGATGATGAGTTCGAAGTGCTCAACGCCGAGAACGATGATGACAGCTGGCGTGATTATAATCAGAATCATTTTGGTCAGAACCGTTTCAACCAGAACCGATACGAATAGAACAATCATGATTTTCGGGTCAAGGTAGATCTACCGTGTTTCAATGGCTACCTCCATGTGGAAAACTTCATTGACTGGCTTTTCGAAGTGGAAGCTTTCTTTGAATATATGCAAATCCCAGGAGATAGGCAGGTGAAGCTGGTAGCCTATAAACTGAAGGGTGGAGCCTCTGCGTGGTGGGAACAGACGCAGAATAACCACAGGCGACAGGGTAAGCAGCTTTTTCGTTCCTGGTCCAAGATGAAACAACTGCTGCGAGTGAGGTTCCTTCCTCCTGACTGAACAGATGTTGTACCAGCAGTATCAGAATTGCAGACAAGGGGTGCGCACCATCAATGATTACACGGAGGAGTTTTATCGGTTGAACTCGCGCAATGACCTGCAGGAAATAGAGGGACAGCAAGTGGCTAGGTATATCGGAGGGTTGCGACTGGCCATTCAAGAACAAGTATCCCTCTATACTATATGGTCCCTATCCGAGGCGGTCAACCTAGCCATGAAAGTGGAGTCACAACAGTCCAGGCACTCATCACATCCCCAACCATATCGATCGCAGCCATCACAGGTTTTTATGCCGCAAACTTCACCACAGCCGTCAACTAGCAGAGTCTCAGGTACTGGTACTACCAACCCCACTAAGCCAGTACCTCCCCCAACCAGTGCACCAGCACAAAACAGAGGAGAGCCCATCAATCCCTATGCCCGTCCTATTCCAGGAAAGTGTTACAGATGCGGTCAACCTGGACATCGTTCTAATGAATGTCCCAACCGTCGGCAGGTTAAAATGATTGAAACAGCAGAGGTGAGGGAAAATCCTTTTGGTGCAGATGAAGGTTATTATGGGGAGGTCGATGATTACGCTGATGGTGAAATAGCAGATGCAGATGAGGGTATATATGTTAACTGTGTGGTTCAACGCCTATTACTTACTCCAAGACAGCAGGATGACAACTAACGACACTGTATTTTCAAGACGCGATGCACTATCAACCAGAGAGTGTGCAACGTAATTATTGACAGTGGCAGTAGTGAGAATATCGTATCGAAGGCCCTCGTCACAGCATTGAACCTAAAAACAGAAAAAACATCCCTCTTAGTACAAGATTGGTTGGATCAAAAAGGGCGCTGAAACTCAGGTAACTGATATCTGTCGTGTCCCTTTTTCTATTGGCAAATATTATAAGGATGAGATTGTGTGTGATGTTGTTGAAATGGATGCGTGTCACGTATTATTGGGGAGGCCATGCCAGTTTGATGTAGATGCTATGCATAAGGGTCAGGATAATACCTATGTTTTCTGGTGGTCTGACAAGAAAATTGCACTAGTTCCTGCAAGTGAATATGAGCCAGCTGTCGAAACCCCTAAGGCAAAGAGAAAGACCTTTCTTACAGTCCCTGAGATGGAGTTCGTTGAGGATATGAAAGCAGCAGGGAAGTTCTACGCGTTGGTAGTAAAAAGGGAACCACCAGCCGGGTATCAGTGGATTCCTGAGGAGTTAAAGCCATTAATGGTTGAATTTCAAGATGTCATGCCAGTGGAGTTACCTGAAGGTCTACCTCCTATGAAGGATATTCAACACCATGTTAACTTGGTTCCTGGGGCTAGTTTGCCGAATCTGCCACACTGCTGGATGAGTCCTCAAGAACACGAAATTCTACAAAATCAGGTTAAGAATTTGATTAAAAAAGAACTGATCAGAAAGAGTCTGAGTCCTTGTGTTGTACCTGATTTATTGACACCGAAGAAGGATGGAAGCTGGCGCATGTGCGTTGACAGTCGCACTATAAACAAGATAACAGTCAAGTACCCGCTTTTCCATTCCACGACTAAGTGATATGCTGGACATGTTAGAGGGTGCCAAGATCTTCTCCAAGCTCAGATTTACGTAGTGGTTACCATTAGATTCGGGTCAGACCAGGGGATGAATGGAAAACAGCTTTTAAGACTAAAGAGGGGCTTTATGAGTGGATAGTGATGCCATTCGATTTATCAAATGCTCCCAGCACCTTCATGCGTATAATGAACCAGGTTTTAAAACCCTTCATTGGTAAATTTGTGGTTGTTCATTTTGACGATATCTTGATCTATAGCCAGGATGAGGTGGAACACTTGGACCACTTGAGGGAAGTGTTACTGATTTTGTGCATAAATAAACTTGATGTGAACCTGAAGAAGTGCAGTTTCCTCACTGCCAAGCTGCTGTTTTTGGGATTTATCGTGGGTGCAGATGGTATTCAGGTTGATGAAGAGAAGGTACGCGCAATTCAAGAGTGGCCAACCCCAACAACAGTGCACCATGTTCGCAGTTTTCATGGACTGGCCACTTTCTACTGTAGGTTTATTCGGAACTTCAGCAGTATAGTAGCACCAATCACAGAGTGCATGAAAAAGGGCCGATTCCAGTGGGAGAATGCACAAGATACAGCCTTTGTAGTGATTAAAGAGAAGCTTTCTACAGCCTCGGTACTTGCCCTGTCGAGCTTTGACAAGTTATTTGAAGTTGAGTGTGATGCCTCGGGTGTGGGTATTAGTGCTGTTCTGTCACAGGAGGGACGACCAGTAGAGTTTTTTAGTGAGAAGCTCAACGCTGCTCGCCAAAAGTGGACAATATATGAGCTGGAATTTTATGCAGTCATCCAAGCTTTGACACATTGGGAGCATTACCTGATTCAGCCTGAGTTTGTTCTCTACAGTGATCACCAAGCCCTGAAATTTATCAATACGCAAACCACCCTGAACAGAATGCATGCTCGGTGGACTACCTTCCTCCAGAAGTTCACTTTTGTACTCAAACACAAGTCTGGGCAGTTGAATAAGGTGGCAGATGCGTTAAGCCGGCGCACGTCCTTACTTTTGACTCTCCGATCAGAAATCGTGGGGTTTGACTGTTTGAAAGAGTTGTATGAGGAAGATGCTGATTTTCAGGAAATTTGGGAGAAGTGTCAACGGAAAAAGGCAATCTCGAATTTTCATGTCCAGGACGGGTTTCTGTTTCGCGGTAACCAATTATGTATCCCTCGCACGTCTTTGCGCGAGTAGATTCTCCGTGAGATATACAGCAATGGCTTAGGGGGTCATGCGGGACGTGACAAAACAATAGCCCAAGTAGCTTAACGTTATTACTGGCCACAGCTGAAACATGATGTGGGCAAATTAGTACAGAGGTGCCCTGTTTGCCAAACTGAAAAGGGCCAAGCACAAAATACCGGGTTGTACACTCCTCTGCCTGTGCCAGAAAACATTTGGGAGGATTTGACAATGGACTTTGTTTTGGGGCTCTCACGGACTCAGCGTGGGGTGGATTCTGTTTTTGTGGTTGTCGACCGGTTCTCAAAGATGGCACACTTCATTCCGTGCCGTAAAACTTCAGACGCGTCTCATGTAGCCAGCCTTTTCTTTTGTGAGATTGTTCGCCTTCATGGGGTTCCTAAGTCCAACACCTCCGATCGCGATATCAAGTTCCTTAGTCACTTCTGGAAGTCACTTTGGGGCAAGTTTGACACATCCTTTAAATACAGCAGCACTTGTCATCCGCAGATGGACTGCCAAACCGAGATAGTCAACCAGACCCTTGGTAACTTGATACGTTGTGTGACTGGTTCTCGGCCTAAGTAGTGGGATGTAGCCCTCCCACAAGCTGAATTTGCTTTTAACAGCATGTACAACCGCTCTACCGGGAAGACACCATTCGAAATTGTCTACACCAAGGCACCTCAGCATGCTTTGGACCTTGTTCATTTGCCCAAGCCTTCTGGCCACAGTCAGGCTGCTAAGAACATGACTGAGCAAGTACAACGCATCCATGCAGAGGTCGCCAGAGTCTAGAGTTGGCCAATAGCAAGTACAAAGCTGCCGTCGATAAGCATCGGCGTGAATGTGTATTTCAGGAAGGTGACCCGGTGATGGCCCATCTGTGTAAGAATCGTTTCCCCGCAGGAACTTACAAAAAGTTGAAAAGCAGGAAGTATGGCCTTTTCCGGGTGCTGAAACGCATTAATGATAATGCTTATGTGATTGAACTTTCGGATGACATGGCCATTTTCAACACCTTCAATGTGGCAGATTTGTTTGGGTACCATCCACTAGACGAACCACTTTATCCTGACAGTAACTCGGGGTCGAGTTATTTTGAAGTAAAGGGGAATGATGCAGAACAAGTAGACAGAGCAAAACAGATGGCCCTAGACTACCTAGAACGGTTGGATCGCTCCAAATCTAAGGGTGCGGTTTACATTGTTTTACGTGCCACGGGCACGGATCGGGCCCCGAAGACCCTAGTCTGATTGAAAATGGGCTTCCGGGAAAAACTCAATTCTTTGTATTGAGTATAGCAGGATTTTAGCCAAAAAACAACGTTTAGGCCTTCAATTTAGCAGTTTTCAGTTTTTAGGAAATTTTCCATTTGCAATTGCTTAATTTCAATTTTTCTTTTTTAGCTTTGACCTCATAAATAAGGAGGTCATGTAATATTATGGAATCAATTATTCTTGAATAAAATTAGGGTTTCTTTTCTCTTCGTGAGGACTTATTGTATTGAGGGTTGAAGACACAGTTTTTCTTCCTAGTTCTTTCTTCCGCTTGCGTTTTACGTCAGCTTATTATCTATTACTTAGGGATTTATTTAAGAAAATAAAGAGTATGTAACAAAGCTTTGAGATTATAAAGTTAATCAGTCGATTTACTTTGTATATTCATACTTTCGACCTCAAATTGTTTTTTTTTTTTTTGAAATCCCCAATGTGTTTGTCATTAATCCAAAAGTTTACTTGAGTAATGTTGAGATTCTATTTCTATGGATTCCGAAGTATACTGTTTTTTTTTTCTCTCTGTTGAATTCCTTTTTTATTGACTTGATCCCCAAAGTTAATTTTCCCAAATATTATTTGAAGGAGTACAGGCCAATCAGTCTCATTGGTGAGAATTCTAATTAATTATGCTTATGTAAGATCACTCTATAGCTAACCTTTCATATTAATTAAGAGTTTGCTTCCATTCACACATGATTATATAATTAAAGGTTGATCAAGTGCTCAATAGATCAAATAACTCAAGCTTATGGTATGATATCTTTCGAAATAATTGACACAAATTATTTTACTTTAATTAGAAAAATGGATGAATTTCCTAGAAATTGTGTGTATTTTTTATAGAGAACAAACACAAATTATTATTATTTAATAAAGATAAAAGATAATTTCAATAAAGATAACACATAATAGAATAATATTAAAAATTTAGAAGACAATAAAAAAAATACAATATTATTATCGGTGTGGTATTAAAAAGTACAAACATTTTTCTTTAGCTCTTTTAAATGATTTAAATCAATTATTACTTTAAAAAAAACAAAATTTGAGGAAAAAATCAAAAATATATTCAATTTTGTCAGGGATCAAACTCAAGTCACCCGCATGACAGTCACGAAACTAGTTCTTTGGATTATTTTATTGTTTACGTTTCAATGGAAGAAAACTGGTTCATCTTTCCTTGGATAACCATAATAAAGTGTTATGTACTAATCTTCCAGCAACACACGACTATTTTCTAATACCTCAGTTGTCATTTGAACGGTCAAATCAACCGGTAATAAAAGGTCAAGGGACAAGGGACAAGGGACAAGGGACAAGGGTCACTTGAAATAAAAAGAAAAGATGATGACAAAGATATGTAGTAGATAATTTGTAGACTTTGTATTAAACTCGGTACAAGCCAACCATGACATGATGAGAGGGAACTGGTAGAAACCTCTGTGTAGCATAACATTGAGCATAAGAAGAAAGAATCTTATTGCAGGGGTAAAATAAATGAGTGTTGATAGCATGAGTTTGATTTTGTGAAAATTATCATTAAATCGAGAAAATTTATTAGTAGTTAGAGAAAAATTGAATTGTAATTTTTATATATTTTTTAACTTTTTTATAATAATTACTATTTAATTTCTTCATGATTATTAGTTAACTTTCTTGGTTTCGTGATAACTTTCACAGAACCAATTCGTAAAATCACCCCTCAAAATAAAATTACATCTCACAAATTTAATATTAATTATAAATTAGTCAGTCGTGTTTTGGAAATTAGCACTCTTTAAAAGTTTTCATTGAAATATAGTTTTATCCAAAATAATAACAAACAAAATATAAATTATTAAAAACTTTTTTTTGTGTTTATCAAGTTACACGAAGCTTGTGTTGCACAATTGAGATTTGAATTGTATATTACTTGCGCATATTAGTTAAAGACTTCATTTGCATATTTTTCAATCTTTCAAAAGTTTTACAATAGTAAAATGAGTTTGTCATTTTCTTTAAAATTGGGAATAAAATGATTGTATTTTATCCATATTATTATACTATAAATCATCCTCATCTTAGTATATATACTGTAGTTGATAATTCACAGATTTTTCATTTGGAAGTGATATTGGGAACTTCGTGGGGTTGTTTTTTGGGTTTCTCAATTACGGAGTTTATCAAAAAGAGACAGAGATATCTGTGAAAGAGATTTGGTTCATTTTGATTAGACAAGTAATTCTAAATGGAATCATTTTGAAGACAAATATAGTATACATATATATACTTCAAAAAAAATTAATGTAATAAACTGCTCAATTTTCAATATTATAGAGTGTTTTTCTTTGTTTTGTATTACGGTCAATGATAAAAAAAAATTAGAAAAACTAACAATTAAAATAATCGAATCTAAAATATCTATTTATGAGTATAAATTATCAACTAGTTAAGTAGTGAAATAAAGTAAATTAATATTTGTGAGAATTGAAGAGAGTAAAGAGATGAGAAAAATGGAAACTAAGGTTTGATTGCAATAGTGAATATTTACAAGAGAGAAATGTGGGTTTATATAGGAAACAACAAAGACTGTTCTACCCTTATTGGTAATACCAAATGACTAATATAACCAAACTAATAAACATAATCTCTAACATCCCCCATCAAACTCATGATGCGGCAGCAAGAAGCATCGAGAGTTTGTCAACAAAGAAACAAAACCGCTGAACAGTTTAAGACTTGGTGAAGAAGTCAACTATCTGCATGGACAAAGATATAAATGGCAATGTAATCGTCCCACACTGTAATTCCTGCCGAGTAGTATGACAATCAATATCAATATGTTTAGTCCGCTCATGAAAAACTGAATTATGGGCAATTTGAATTGCACTCTTGTTATCACAATATAGCGGAGTAGGAGTAGTAATTGAGACCCCCATATCTGCCAAGAGCCAACACAACCAAACAATCTCATTTGTAGTAGTTGCCATTGCACGGTATTCGGCCTCTGTGGAGGAGCGAGAAACAACTTGTTGCTTCTTACTCTTCCATGAAATAAGAAAGCCACCTAAGAAGATGCAAAAGCCAGTAGTAGACTTACGATCATTGGGGTCACCAGCCCAATCAACATCAGAATATGCACAAAGATCCAAAGAAGAATTGGAGAGGAAAATAAGACTCAGACAAAGAGTACCTCGTAGATAGCACAAAATACGAAGAACAGCAGCCCAATGAACTGTAGTGGGAGATACAATAAACTGACTGACAATGTGGACAGCATAAGCAATATCTGGTCAGGTGATAGTGAGATAGATCAAGCTACCAACCAAGGTCCGATACAAAGTGGGATCAGGTAATGGAGTACCATCTATAGGGCCATATCGAGCATTAAGTTCTAAAGGTGTATCACATGTCCGAGTATCGGTAAGCCGAGCTCCCTGAAGGATATCTGCTATGTATTTTGACTGAGATAGAAGATATTCCTTAGGAGAAAGGGCAACCTCAATACCCAAGAAGTAACGTAAAGGGCCTAAATCTTTCATGTCAAACTGATGAGTCAATTCTGCCTTCAGCAATGCAATACCAACAACATCATCACCGGTAATAATCATGTCATTAACATAAAGCGAAAGAAGAATACGGCCAGCAGAGGTGGACTTAACAAAAAGAGCTGAATCATGAGCACCAGAGGAAAAACCAAGAGAAGTAACCACGGTAGAGAACCTCTCAAACCAAGCACGAGGGGCTTGTTTGAGACCATACAACGTTTTTTTAAGTCTGCCCCTGGATTATGAGACACGCCAGGAGGAAGTACCATATAAACTTTCTCTTTAAGATCCCCATTTAAAAAGTCATTTTTGACATCCATCTGAGAGATATGCCAATTGTGGACTGAAGCAACCACAATGAGAGCACATATAGTGGTCATCTTGGCAACCAGTGCAAAAGTCTCCTCATAGTCCATACCATATTTCTGAGCAAAACTCTTTGCAACTAACCTGGCTTTGTAATGCTCAACTAAACCATCTAAATTTGTTTTGATCTTATAGACCCAACGAGAACCAATAGCACTCTTACCAGGTGGAAGAGACACCAAATCCCAAGTATCAGTCCGATGTAAAGTAACAAGTTCCTCAACCATAGCCTATTGCCAATTGGGATCAAGAACAGCTTCTGTATAGGAGGTGGGTGATAGGAGCTTAAATATTCATATTTAAGCCCATTAATTTACATTTGTTAAACTCTTTGTTTACATATTTTATTATGTTTTACTTCATTTTTTGTGTTTTCTGTGTTTTTTATAGGCTTGTGAAGAAAAGAATGCATTTTGAAGCTTTAAAGGAAGAAAACTGAAGATCTAGAAAGAACTAGTGCGATCGAACGCAACATGACTGCGATTGAGCGCAAAAGCAATCGTGCGCACATATAGAAGGCTCGAGTGTACCCATGTGCTTGAGTGCAGAAGCATGCGATCGAGCGCACAAGTACAGAGAGGCGACATAGCCAATTTTGGAAAGAAACCTCCGGATCCTATTTTGGAAATTAGGGTTTCGAGCCACCCTTAGAACCCTATAAATAGACTTTTAAAACATAGAAACAATATCTCCCTTTTTAGGAGCATATCTCTTTTTTAGTTTTAGTTTTAGGCCGAGAGGCGGAGGCCAGAGGGGATTCTACAGAAGAATTGATAACTCTTCAATGGAGCTCTCTCGGGTTTCTTCTTTCCTTTATTTTATTATGTGCAACTAAACTTATAGTAAGGGCTTGGTTGAAGCCCTAATTATGTTTAACCAATAATTTAGTATTGGTGTCTTTGCAATATTTATGCTGTAATTCTTAATTTGATTAATGCCTGTTTTTATTTAAATTCTTCATATATGTGTGTCTGATCAACGTATACATGTGGTATGGATTAGTTAGTTAAATCAATTTGGATGACCAAGTCCTGGGTTCAACAATAGTAACAAAAGATATCCACACCGAATTCTTGGGTTAATCAACATGGAAAATCGGGAGTGGACCAAGCCTTAGGTCCCGTGTGGTTGTTGATTTCCATAGATCCTATGCTCTCTTAAGGAACAACTCAGTATACACCATGCTGAATCCCTTAAGAGAGAAAAGAGTTAAAGTATACACCATGCCTAACTCATTGCTTAGGGAAATCCATAGCCTAAGGAGTGGACCAAGCCCTTAGGTTGACAACCAGTAGGTATTCATAGCATGAGTAGAGCATTAGCATATTGTTTTGTTGGGGTAGCATGATTAGTGGTGGATACCAAGTCCTTCCGTCTTTATTATTATTGTCTAAACTCAATATTTATTCCCATTTATTTTTATTTTGTGAAACTAATTCTAAATCGAAATTCACCAATCCCTGTGGAGATGATCTCGAACTTGCACACTATGCTACTATTGACCTTGTGCACTTGCAAGTAAAACTGTACGATTATTTGCTTATTTATTTAGATAATAGCACAACAAGTTTTTGACGCTGTTGCCGGGGATTGCGCTAAATTTCTTTTTAGAATTATTTTCATTAGTAATTTTTATTTTTATTTTTTCTATTCTATTTATATTTTCTTTATCAAACAACCTTAATTTTTTTTTTTCATCTTTTCGTTTTCTGTTTTTCTATTTTTCTTCAGGTGTGCAGCAGCGGAGTTTCTGTCCTCATTGCGATTGAGCGCACTAGTGTAGCGCTCGAGCGCAGAAAGAACAGCGATCGAACGCAGTTCAAGGTGTGCTCGAGCCCAAAAAGTCCAGAGAGTACCCGAGCAGCAGTACTGAAACTACTGCGCTGAAACGGTCCAACTGATTCATGCACAGGCTTCAATCCAAAAATCCAACCTTCTTTCCACTCAATACAGAGCAAGGACATGTATGAAGTGAACTTAAATGGTGGATTTTCAAATTGGTTGGCTGCTATGAAAAGAAAGATAGATATGCTTGTAAAAGCCATGACTGCGTAGAACGTCTCACCTAGTCCACGAACCAAGAAACTCTAGGTATGTGCTATATGTTCTCATTTTGATCATACTACTGACACTTGCCCTTTGTATTCATCTGCAGATCAAGAGCAAGCAAATTATGAGGGATCGAACAACTACAACATATATGCAAATACCTATAATCCTGGATGGCGGAACCACCCTTACCTCTCATGGAGCAATAATCAAAATGCCTTGAACCTTCAAGGACAGCAAAGAAACTCCCAACAAGCAGCTCAAATAGTTTCGGAATCAAATGAGAGTGACCTAGAGAGTCTTGTGATGCAATTGGCAACTCAGCAACAACAGCTGATGGCTTCACAAGAACAGTTCATAGAAGAAACAAGACAATTCTGGACTGAGAAAAGGCAAATCACTGCAAAGCATGAGCAAGCTATTCAAAGACTAGAAGTCCAAGTGGAGTAATTGGCTAAAGAGCTAAGTGAAAGAAAACAGGGAGAATTTCTAGCTCAAACAATACCCACTCTAGGTGTTGTTGAGCAAGCTTTTCAGTTCCATCACATTGATCCATTGGAGACCACCCCTACCCTTAGTTTCACAAGATCGAATATAAAGCCAGCATCGAGGATGTTACTGATGACATCATTGAAACTGTGCACCTCCTTAAGGCCACTCCAAAGCATCCAAGTAAGTATACCGATCCATTTGAAATTCTTGTGCCTATTAATACTACTTTTTTCCCTTCTATTGTCCAGGCATCAAATTTGGAGTTGAATCAACTACCGAAGCATTTGACTTATACTTATATGGGAGAGAATAAGACATTACCTGTGCTAGTTGCTGCCAATCTTAGTTTTGGGGAAGAATAAGGCTTGGTCCGGCTAAAGACGTTAAACTTAGCGCTCATGGGAAGTACTCCACAGCTTATCCTTTTATTTTTTTTTTATGGTTTTTCATATTTATTGTTATTTATTTATTTTTCATACTTTTTTTCCCGTATTATGTTAGTTTTTCTTTTTTAGGGACAATGTATGCATCCGTTCAAGTTTGGGGGTGTGCTATGAGCCATGTCAGCCCAGCTAGTTCTCCATCTCCCAGGTCAGATCTTTCCATGTTATTCACACATTGGGGACAATGCATAATTTAATTTTGGGGGTATGGGAGACACATTCACACACTTTTCCTAGTTTTTTTGAAAAGATAAATGCATATTCATATTATGTTGAAAATTTTTGTTGATCTAAACGAATACTGTGATATGATTTCATCAGTGAGCTTAAAATCCTAAACACATTAGCTGATAATAGAGTTTTAAGGTGTAGTTACCTACTTTTGGCATTTAAGAATTCACAAGTTTGATCTAAAAACTGACACGAGCACATTAGCACATAATGGTGTGAGGTATGACATATAATTTCTATATATATGTTTCCATAACCTAACTGTAATCAGATAACTTGTTTGAATAACATTTTGGCATAGAAAAATAGAGAAGAATGTTATTATGTAAAAAAAAAAATGCTCCTAATGATCATTAAATATATTTTCCACCGATTAACTGGACATCTTGCCTCAGTAAGCAATGAGTGTTCACGTCAAAAGGTGGGAATGATGCATATAATGATCATTAAATAAAGTTTCCATTGAGTAACTAGACCTCTTACCTCAGTAAGCAGTGAGTGTTCACGTTAAAAAGTGGGGATTTTGCTTGAAAGCATTAAGACCAGTTAGTTTTGTAGCTTTTTTTACTCGAGTTAGTAAGTTCTTAGGGGTGTCTTTACACTTAATGCCCTAAAACCATCTGGTTTGGGAGTCATTGGCTAAATACTTGCTATATAGGTCAATTAGAAAGCTTAATGGAACTCAACATGGCAAAAAGCTCATGATAAAAAGAAAAGAAATAAAACTGTGTCATTATTGTTCATTCTGATTGGGAATTCGATGAATGTTAAGACACCAAAACACTACACATTGGAATCATTTGGAAGCTTCATCTTTTATGTGCTAGTTCACCATACACTAATTTGAACTTTTAATGCCTTAGCCTACCTCTTATAAATAATTAAAATTTAAAACTCCTATTCATTGCGAATATGGGTTCGGACTTTAAGCTTGCTCATGAATAAATATCATGGTTTGTGTGACACTTAAATTTTTGGATACCATGAATGATGGATTTATCTTTGTGTCTTTGTTTTTTATTTAGTTTTTAGTTTGTATTGCTAAGGGACTAGCAATATGTAAGTTTGGGGGTGTGATAGGAGCTTAAATATATTTAAGCCCCTTAATTTACATTTGTTAAACTCTTTATTTACATATTTTATTATGTTTTACTTCATTTTTGTGTTTTCTGTGTTTTTTATAGGCTTGTGAAGAAAAGAAAGCATTTTGAAGCTTTAAAGGAAGAAAACTGAAGATCTGGAAAGAGCTAGTGCGATCGAACATAACATGACTGTGATCGAGCACAAAAGCAATTGTGCGCACACATAGAAGGCTCGAGCGCACCCATGTGCCCGAGCACAGAAGCATGCGATCGAGCGCACACGCACAGAGAGACGGCAGAGCCAGTTTTGGAAAGAAGCCTCTGGATCCTATTTTGGAAATTAAGGTTTCGAGGCACCCTTAGAAACCTATTAATAGGCTTTTAAAACACAGAAACAGTATCTCCCTTTTTAAGAGCATATCTCTTTTTTAGTTTTAGTTTTAGTTCGGGAGGCCAGAGGCCAGAGGGGATTCTACAGAAGAATTTACGACTCTTCAATGGAGCTCTCTCGGGTTTCTTCTTTCCTTTATTTTATTATGTGTAACTAAACTTATAGTAAGGGCTTGGTTGAAGCCCTAATTATGTTTAACCAATAATTCAGTATTGGCACCTTTGCAATATTTATGCTGTGATTCTTAATTTAATTAATGCCTGTTTTTATTTAAATTCTTCATATGTGTGTGTCTGATCAACGTATGCATGTGGTATGGATTAGTTAGTTGAATCAATTTGGATGACTGAGTCCTGGGTTCAACAATAGTAACAAAAGATATCCACATCAGATTCTTGGGTTAATTAACATGGGAAATCAGGAGTGGACCAAGCCCTAGGTCTCGTGTGGTTGTCGATTTCCACAGATCCTATGCTCTCTTAAGGAACAACTCAGTATACACCATGTTGAATCCCTTAAGAGAGAAAAGAGTTAAAGTATACACCATGTCTAACTCATTGCTTAGGGAAATCCATAACCTAAGGAGTGGACCAAGCCCTTAGGTTGACAACCAGTATGTATTCATAGCATGAATAGAGCATTGGCATATTGTTTTGTTGGGGTAGCATGATTAGTGGTGGTTACCAAGTCCTTACGTCTTTATTATTATTGTCTAAACTCAATATTTATTTCCATCTATTTTTATTTTGTGAAACTAATTTTAAATCGAAATTCACCAATCCCTGTGGAGATGATCTCGCACTTGCACACTATGCTACTATTGACCTTGTGCACTTGCAAGTAAAACTGTACGATTATTTGCTTATTTATTTAAATAGATAATCGTACAACAGTGGGCTCGTAAAGATTGTGAAGAGACACTAAAAATGAAGGTGAATAACAAGAATAAGCAAAATCAGGTAACTGAGTGGACTTACGAGTGCACTTTGGATAGCGTGATGATGTAGGATCTGCAATCACAGGAAGTGCTAAGATGACCATAGGAAGAGATGGAGGATCATCATCTGTGGAAGACAGAATATCAAAAATATCACGAGTTGCACCATCAGTAGCTGCTTGAGTCCTACGAGAATAATGATAAGGAAAAGACTGGATTGGAGGAGGGGAAACATCAGCTGAGGAAAAGGGGCTAATAGAGGGTGGAAGCTCAGGAGGATCATCTAGGAATGGATCAATGCTTATGAGATCAGACTTAGATAAGGTATGAGGCATGGTAGAAATAGAGAAGAATAGAATATGTTCAAGGAAAAAGACATGACGAGAGACATATAACTTTTGAGCCACAGGATCATAGCAACAATAGCCCTTTTGGGCTGCACCATAACCAAGAAAAACACAAATGGAGGAACGAGAAGACAACTTTTTACATTCAACACGGGGACGAAGAACAAAGCAAGTGCAACCAAACACTCGTAAAGAAGAGTAATCAGAAGAGTGGCCATGTAATTTTTCATAGGGAGACAAACCTGAAGTATGAGCTATAGGTATTCTATTGATCAAGTGCACATCGGTGAGAACAGCTTCACCCCAAAAAAAACTTGGGACACCAGCAGATAAGAGAAGGGAGTGAGCGGTCTCAACAATATGCCTATGTTTTCTTTCAGCAACTCCATTCTGTTGTTGAGTATCAGTACAAGAGGATTGGTTCAAAGTACCATCAGAAGTGAGTAGTTGGAAAAATGCTGTAGATGCATATTCCCTACCCAAATCACAACGAAAACACTTTATCATAGCAGAGTGCTGAGTTTTAACCAATAATGAAAAGAAGTGTAAATGTGTAAAAAGTCAGATTTACACTTCATTAGATAAACCCAACAATATCTAGTATGATCATCAATAAAAGAGACATAATATATGGACCCTCTTTTTGTAGCAATAGCAGAGTGTCCCCACATATCAGAATGAATCAAATCAAATGGTGCAGCAGAAGAAGTAACACTTTGATTAAAGAGTAAAGCAGAAAACTTTGCCAGTTTACAATCAGAAATATCATGAGTTTCTAAATCCCCCAAGGA
This sequence comes from Bretschneidera sinensis, assembly GCA_023935145.1. Taxonomy (NCBI): domain Eukaryota; kingdom Viridiplantae; phylum Streptophyta; class Magnoliopsida; order Brassicales; family Akaniaceae; genus Bretschneidera; species Bretschneidera sinensis. The sequence goes on from CM043698.1 coordinate 13,275,837, forward strand.
TCCTCTAGAGATTAAATATTTTAAACGAGAGGCTGAAACATGACCAAGTCTAGAGTGCCATAAGTAAAAGCTAGAGGAAGAAGAAGTTAAATGGAAAGAAGATAAATCAACACCCGAAGCAGCTACATCTGGAACTCGTAGCTCATCCAAGACATACTATCCCCTCTTCCTACATCTTATCCCAATCAGCCTCTGGGATTGAGGATCCTGCATATAACAAGAAGTAGAAGAAAAATTAACAGAATAACCAAAATCACAAAGCTGACTCACAGATATAAGATTCATAATAAGTTTAGGAATTCAATAAACATCAGAGAGAGACAGATGAGGTGTGCATACAGAACTAGCACCCGCTAAAGGCATGTGAGTTCCATCAGCAATCATAACAGATGCATAGGAAGGAGAGTAGGACATAGATACAAAGAATGATGAAGAATGTGACATATGGTGAGACGCACCGGAATCTAAGTCCCACAAGGAAGAAAGTTTACCTACAGTGTAAGGAGAAGTCAGACCTGATGAAGATGGAGTAGACATGGCATATAATTACGATGATGACTGTGTAGCAAGGAACTTCTAAAACTGCTCTACAAGGGACGCCGTATTGGGATCTAAAGATGGTGCTACTTCAGGCATAAAAGCTGTAGTATTAGACTGTGATAGCCTATAAGGTCACTGCTGAGATTGACCACCAAGATGCCAATGCGGTAGAGATGGTGGTGGGCACCACTGTGGACGCCATTGTGGTTGTGTCGGCGAAGACTGCTGATATACTGGAGCTCTGGACAAAAGTTTAGGACACTGAGCCTTCCAATGTCCTCTCTGCTTACAAAAGCTGCACTCATCAAGACCAACTTGTGCAGGTGGTTTAGGTTGATACTTCAAGATAGGTTTATTAGGAACGGTTAGAACAGATGGGTTAGATGCTGGGGAAGAGCCATTTCCTGCTTGTGTCTTGAGGCGAGTCTCTTCAGCCAGGAGTTCACTTACCACTGTATCAACAGAGGGATGGGGCTGACGATGCAAAATATTTCCCCGAAGTCCCTCAAAATCATCATGAAGAGCCATTAAGAATTGAACAAGACGTTGCCCCTTTCGACGAGCTATATAATCAGTATTATTCTGAAGAGACTCAGGTTCTGTAAGTACTAACTGATCCCAAAGATCATACATTGTGGAATTAAATTCTTGAATGCTCATATCTTTTTGTTGAACTACCCATATATCAGATTCCAATTGATACTGTTTTGCAAAGTTTGATTATGTGTATATTCATGCCAAATGATCCTAAACTTGTTTTGCAGTCTCATACTTAGCTAGTTGTATTCCAATAGAATTATTAATCCAAGTCAAAATTTTTGAATTGTTTGCTTCCCAAGCATCTAAAAGTTCAACATACTCTTCTTCCTTATCATTTGTAGGTTTACTTGAAATACCACTAACATAACTCCACATACATTTTCCTTTTAAGAAATTTCTCATAACATAACTCCAATATGAATAATTATTTCTATTTAATCTAACACTAATAGATTGAAGAGAGTCATCCCTTTCAGCAGCCATTATCAACGAACAGATGAACCACAAAATACTAGAATGTAGTGCAAATAAAACAAAGCAAACAGAGATACTAATTGAGCAAACCTCCAAAACGAGTGCAAATCTTCGAGTCTACTGATGAAATCCCTCAAATTGCTCCAAATCTACTTGTGAAAAGGCTGTGCAAAAAACCCTCAAATATCTAAATTTCCCCAAATCTACCTGCAAAATAGCTTCAAATCGACAGATTCATAGACTTTGAACTCCTGATTGCAAGCAGATCATGCTCATCGTGAACAATACCCAAAAAAAAATTCAGATGGACTCCACATTTTCAGTTGGATCCGCGAATCTAAAAATTCAGTTGGATCTGCGAAGAGCATGGGTGGGATGCAAAGTTCTTCCATGGAATCTTCAATCAAATATCCCATGATCTTGCTCTGATACCATGTGAGAATTGAAGAGAGTAAAGAGATGAGAAGAAATGGAAGCTATGGTTTGATTGCAATAGTGAATATTTACAAGAGAGAAATGTGGGTTTATATAGGAAACAACAAAGACTATCCTACCCTTATTGGTAATATCAAATGACTAATATAACCAAACTAATAAACATAATCTCTAACAATATCATTAAAAGACCAAAGCTTAAATTAAGTTCTTTCCTCACATTTTTATAAGAAAATCTACCACATGTGTTGAACTCTTTCGCAAATAATCAATTTTTCTTTCTTTTCAAATTGACACCACATTTTTTTATTTTAGGGGATATAATCTATAAGAAATTTTAAATTTCTTGTTATATATATAATACATTAAATAATTTTTATTTCAAGAGTATAATGGACGCAATTGCCAACACCGGGCTCTTTGTAGATCCACCCTTGCATATACCATAGTTGCCTTATTTATATCACGGTTATTAAGGGTAATTTTATTTCCTTTTCTTTAAAGTTATATTAGTACATATACACCTCTCCATTCATTGTATTTGACACAATAATAATATACAACACATAAGCTCCTTTATTATATTTTTGTTGATATGACATCAAAACCTAATCTTTTTTGTTTATTTTTTCACCGTCGTAGTTCGCCCTTGCCATTGGCTCAGTCCAATTTTTTTGTCATGTCGCCCTTTGTATGTTCTGAATATGCCTCTTCGATATGTGGTATTTAGTTATTTTTCTACCACAACTGATACCAAATATATCTTCACCGACATCCGGCGAGTCGACAATAGAAGGAGAAAATGGAATATCGATCTAATCGGTCACACACTCATGCACATCGGGTAATATTTGCCTCGTTTCTGGTTCAAAGATATGGGTTTTGATTTATGCACCACGACTTCAGGTATTTTTTTTCGTCTATCACAACATTTTATTCACCAAAGGATTTCAATTAACTGATCTAGTTATTTCTTTGATCATCCGATAGACATGCTTTTTTTATTAGCTCTTTCTCTATTTTGATCAATTCCTATCAATTCACAAATTGCTTTGTCAAGGTTTTTCTATTCCCAACCATTGTTTGGTATGATTTGATCTTTTCTTGTGGTTTTCTTAATAGTTTGTATCCAACTTATTCTTCTTCCTTATATGTTATAGTAAAACCTCTCCTTGGTATTTCGATTCTTTGTTGAAACCATTTGACTTTATATTATATTCTTTTTCTTTCTAGTACTACTAGTTCTCATATACCTTTCATTAACACCATCGGTGGGTCTAAAATGTTTGTTAGTCACATAGGACATGTTCAGACTTTCTAATATGTCACCTTTTGATACTTTTTTAGTTTCTAAGCTTGCTCTCAATCTTACCTTTGATGGTCAACTATGTGTCTATTTTGATGTCCATTTCTCTAGTCATGATTGCTATATGCAGATCCACTAATAGAACAAACTCTTTGGACCAGTCATAGGCTATTTGAGCTTATCTCACCAAACTTTCTCATCGAAAACTGCATCCAATTTTTGCTTCTATATTATCCGGATATTCAACATTCTTTCTAGGATCTGATAAAACCGAATATATTGATTGTATACCTTGTCAACTTGCGAAGCATCATGCTTTTCCTTTCAAATGGTGACTTTATTTCTTCAGCACCATTTGATTGATTTATTATGATGTTTGGGGCCTTCTCCTAATGCTATCATAGGTGAAAATATTTTGTCATTTGTATGAATGATTATTTCTCGTTATACTTTACTTTATCTCGTGCAATATTAATCTGAATTGCCTCAAATTTACTGTAATTTTGTTGTTATGCTTATAACTTAATTTTCTAAAAATATCAAGGTCTCGGTTCTAATAATGACAAGGAATACAATGAAGCATCATTTCTTAACTTTCTTTCACAAAATGGCACCATTCCATATTGCCTATGTCTGAGCACCTCTCATCAAAATGGTTGGCAGAGTAAACATGTACATATATTGTAAATCATGTGTGATTTCTTATTTTTCCCTTTGTCTTGAATGTTTCTAGAGAGAAGTTGTTTTTGCTTCTACATATACTATCAACCTTGTTCCTTATACTGCAATAAGTAATTTGTTACCCTATAAGTGTCTTTGTGGCACTTGTATAAATTACTGTTACATTCTTGTATTTGGTTGTTCTTGTTTTATTCTTCACTAGCATTATGAATTCACTAAACTAGAACCTCGCATCAATTTATGTTGTTTTCTTGGGTATGGAATAGAATATAAGAGATATCGATGTTGGGATTCCATTTCTAGACGACTTCGTTTTTCACATGCTTTGATAGCATGTAATGTTCCATTTCAATGTTAAGTTATCCTTTGCCATCAATTGTTATTTCTTTAGCAATCATTCTATTGACTTATTTCTGGAAAAAAAAAATTTGATTCAAGTTCTTCTAATCCTTCTTAGAGTCATCTGATTGGGAACCTAAACACAAGACGAACTAAAGATAACACTATCTCTCTTAGCATATGAGCTTTGTTTAGTGATCCTACCTCTTCCCAAATCTTTTTTGTCTCCTATTGAACATTCAATTACAAAAATAGATTCTTCAAGTTTATGTCATTCTACCAGGGTAAGCCAACATCCAGTTTATCTTCAAGATTATGATTGTTATTCCGCTATTGCTTCCTTGTACGAGCCATAATCATTTCGAGAAGCTAGTATTAATCCTCTTTGACAGGAAGCAATGTAAGAAGAATCACTAGCCTTGGATAAAAGTCATACAACTTGCTTTCTGATAAAGTCGTAGTTGGTTGTAAATGGGTCTATAAAATCAAGACTTGCTCGAATAGTTCAATGGAAAGCAACAAAAATCGTCTTGTAGCCAAAGCCTTTGCAAAAAAATATGGCATTGATCTTGAAAAGAGGTTTGCTCCTCATTGGCAGCAGTTGTTGTTCGAAAATAGAGGTTATGTTAGATAAATTTTCAAAATATCTTCTTGAATGGTGATCTTATAGAAAAAGTTTACATGCAACCTCCACCAAACTATACCTATCCACCTACAAAGTGTGACATCTTCGCAGAGATTTATATGGCCTCCCAATCTCCACTAGCCTTGTTTGCAAAATTTAGTTCCATGGTTAGCGATTTGGTTTCACGTCTAGTCCTTATCATACCAAACTATTTCTTCGTAGGAAAAAAAGGGTGTATTCTCCATTTGTTGTATAAGGATGATATAATCATTATCAATGATGATCTTCAGGTCATTTTCAAACTTGAGGGAGTTTCTTAGTCAGCAGATTGAGATTAATGGCATTGGTCATCTTAATTATTTTCTTGGTCTGGAAGTCTCTTTTGATTCCTCTGGCTACTATTTGACTCAAGTAAAATATGCTTTTGACCTTGTATCTAAGTTCATCTTACTAATACTAAGATCTACTTAGACTGTGGCTAATGTGAAGTTTGCTACTACATGTGGTATGCCTCTTAGTGATCTACTTTCTACATATATCTAGTTGAGAAGCTTATCTGTTTTACTGTCACTCGTCCCGATATAGTCTATGTTGTACACATTGTTAGTAAGTTTATTTTAGCTTCTCGTACTACTCAGTTTTCTGCAATGCTTCGCATTCTTCATTTATGTTAAGGGGATAGTGTTTCTTGGGTTCACTTCCCTTCTCACCCATTCATTGAATTAAAAGGCTTACTCTTATGAAAATTGGGCACAACATCCCACGGACGGGCATTTTACTACTGGGTATTATTTTTTTCTTGGAGAGTCTGTTATTTCTTGGCACATAAGAAACAATCTCTTACTTCGCAGACCAACATTGAAGCTGAGCAAAACACTGACACTTGGTTTATTGAGTTGCACTGGTTACTAGAGGATATAGGGGCAATAGCCTCTGATGCTAGTCCTCTTCATTGTGACAATTGTAGTGCTATTCATATTGAACATAATGAGTGTTTCTTGAACATACCTAACATATTTAGAATGACTGTTACTTTGTGCACATAACGCATTTGCTTGTAGTATTATTTATTTCTTACTATCTCATCCATTGATCAATCAGCCGATGTGTTTATTAAAATTTATTTGCCCACACGATTTCATGACTTCTTTCCAAACTCAAGATGGTTTTTTCTATGCTGTCTTGAGTTTGAGAGGATGCTAGAATATACCACCTATAATTGACTTGTATATATCACAGTTATTAAAGGTATTTGATTTATTTTTATTTTTGTACATTAATGGGGAAGGAGATCAATCCAAGGTTTCTCCTATATGAAAAATCTGGAGGTAAATAATAATAATATACAACATCCAATCTTCTTTATTATATTTTTGTTAATAGATTTTTTTGGTTAGTAGCTATAAAAGGTAAGTTGACTTCATTCACAACGAGCAGGTTCACTGTACCAACAATTCTTCATGACATCATGACACTAAAAGGGAAAATTAATACAGGTTCATGGCAAGTGGGATCAATGACGTTTATGATTTTTAATTTTAGTTTCCTTATTTTCTTGATGTAATGTTACAAAAAAAAATTGGAATTAAGGTTGTTAAGCAGCTCACAGAATAGGTACACATTGATTTAGTTTCCTAACATATGGTAGGCTAGCTATGATTCTAGCAAACTTTACACATTTGGAAGCAATTTATATTCATGCATATAGATTGCCAAGTATAGAAATTAATCTTCTGGTAGCAAAAAAGATTTAGTGGCAAATTTTGTTTAGAAATATAATATCTTACCTTTTTAAAAAAAAAAATCTTAACATTAATTGTAAGTGTATATCAAAATGATTGGCTACAGTTGGTACAAAATTGACATTTTCTAAACTTGTTAGGTAACAAAACAAAATGGTGCAAAGTGCATGTTTTGGAGGATGCACCTTCTCATGAATTTGATTCAGGCTTGAAATGGTGGTTATGGTAAAAATAGTTGTTATGGTCAAACTAACTATTATGGACAAATTAGCTTTTATTGGTTAAACTAGCCTTTTTGTTCAAAGTAGCCACTGAAAAAACACTATATAAATTCATTTTTCTCTCCATTTCCAAGACATCACAACCATCTCCTCTCGTATTCTCTCATCTCTTTTATAATCACCTTTTTTATAATTTTGCGTGAGTTTCAAATAGCAAAAAAAAAAAAATTGATAGCAGTCCTATTACTTTTGTAATGGATGCATGTCCACTCAAAAGATTTTGATAGTTGAATCTTGAAAGATAGATGCGTTTTTGGGGACGCAAAATCTACTTCTAAGAACAACTCTTTCACTTGCCTCTATATCTAAGCTCTCTTCCTCCTATTTTCCATAGCTGTTGCATATATTATTGGTACAATTTATTGTTTAGTAACAAGAAGTATTGATACAACGACAGCAATGAGGATGGAAATTTCTTCGTCAATGATCTATTGAAACAGGTATAGTGCAATTAGTGCTTTTAAGGATTATTTTTATCACCATTTGTGCTGGTATTTTAAAAGATATTTTGTTGCCTGCTATGATGATTAGAACATGCTAGTAAATCTAATCCAAACTCTTGTTATTTTTGGTGTTTCTCAAACAACATTTGGTGTATGTCAACGCCTTGACAATGATTTCCGTGTTAGTTTCTTAACATAAAAATCGTAGTCAAAAAGCCTTGGCATTATTGTGAATGCACCAAATGTTGGATGAGGAAAACCAGGAATAATAATTGGTTGGTTTAGACTTGCTAGCGATGTTTTAATTGATTCACATAACATGTTACAAAATATCTATAAAATTACGAACACATATAGTGTTAAGAGAATTCTTTATTCCACTTATTGTATTATACTTGTTTTATAATAGATCATTGGCAAAGAAATTCCCTTCCTCATAGCTTTTACTGTGAGACGCATGCCACCACCCATAAGTGGCCCTGGATTCCAAAACGTTTCAAGTATGAAGCAACTTCATCAGCAAGTGTGTTCACCAAATGATTAGTCATGCCCTTTATTTTGTCTATAATATATAATAGAGAAGAAAGTCGATAATGCTTATTATCTATTACTTAGAGTTTTATTTAAGAAAATAAAGGGTTTATAACAAAGCTGTGAGATTATAAAGTTAATCAGTCGATTTACTTTGTATGTTCATACTTTCAATCTCAAATGTTTTCTTTTTTGAAATATCCAATGTGTTTGTCATTGTTCCAAAATTTTCCTTGAGTAATGTTGAGATTATATATCTGTGGTTTCAGAATAATTTATTTTCTCTTTGTTGAATTCCTCTTTTTATTGACTTAGTTCCCCCAAAGTTAATTTTCCCAAAGATTAAATTGAAGGAGTACATGCCAATCAGTCTCATTGGTGAGAGTTCTAATTAATTATGCTTCTATAAGATCACTTTATAGCTAACCTTTCATATTAATTAACAGTTAGCTTCCATTCACACATGATTGTATAATTAATGGTTGATCAAGTGCTAAACAGATCAAATAACTCAAGCTTATGATATGATATCTTTCGAAATAATTGACACAAATTATTTTACTTTAATTAGAAAAATAGATGAATTTACTAGAAATTGTGTGTACTTTTTATAGAGAACAAGCACAAATAATAAAGAAAAAAGATAATTTCAATAAGGATAACATATAATAGCATTAATAATTTAGGAGACAATAAAAAATACAATATTATTATTGGTGTGTTATTAAAAAGTACAAACGTTTTTCTTTTTCTCTTTTAAATGATTTAAATCAAATACTTTTTTAAAGAAACAAAATTTAAGGGAAAAATAAAAACATTAGGGCATGTTTGAATATAGTTTTCGAAAACTGTTTTCAGTTTTCGAAAACTCTTTTCTATGTTTGGCAAATAGTTTTCAAAAGTAATTTTCTAAAACAGTTTTCAAAAACTATTTTCTGAAAACTCCAAATTGGTATTTTCTGACATAATTTTCGAAAAATAGCCATAAAATCAGTGTTTACTTCTTTGTTTCATTCTTCTTTCATGGTATATAAAAAAAATTAAAATTTTGAAAATAAAATAATATTAATTATTTTTAAGTATTTATTAAATATGAGAAATAAAATTAATATAGAATTTAAAATTAAACTCAAAACTAAAAATAATTACAAGATGTATCAAAACAGTTTTCAAAATAAAATTATTCAAACGACATTTCATTGTTTTCTGTTTTGAAAATAGTTTTCAAGTTACACTTATCCAAACATGTTGAAAACTGTCATTTTTTAAAACAATTTTCAAAAACTGAAAACAAAAAATTGTTACTCAAACATACCCTTAATGGATTATGCCAAAATGAAAATTAAGAACATTTTCATCATTGTGGGGGGGGGGGGGGGTCAAATCTGGGTCACCGGCGTTACAGGCGTCAATACTTTCCACTATTGGATTACTTTATTCTTTACTTTTTCAATGGACGAAAACAGGTTCATCTTTCTTTGTATAACCATGATAATGTCTTATGTACTAATCTTCTAGCAACATACAACTATTTTCTAATACCTCAGTTCTCATTAGAACGGTCGAATTGTAAGGACTATGGATACCACATATCTCCACATTGGTATGATATTGTCTACTTTGGGCCTAAGCCCTCATGGATTTGCTCTTGGCTTTTTACCCCAAAAAGCCTCATACCAATGGAGATATTTGTCCATCCTTATATACCCATGATCCTCCCCACTTTTAGCCAATGTGGGACTTTGGTCGCATACCCAACAATCCTCCCCTCGAACAAAAGACCACCGAGCCTCCCCTCAAACGATCATCCATCCATCCACTCTCTACCAACCAGGATTCTCCACTCCACTGCGTGTCAACTCCTCTTCACCGTGTTAGGACCAGGACACGTCCATGAAAAATCTGGAGCACACCGCCTATCCAACCGAGCTCATCCACGAATCTCATCGTGATCTAACCTGGGCCCACCACCTTCGTTCGGCATTCTGAAGATTCATCCACATGGCTAACTCCGGGGCATGGCTCTGATACCACTTGTAAGGACTATAGACACCACATATCTCCACATTGGTATGATATTGTCCACTTTGGACCTAAGCCCTCATGGATTTGCTCTTGAGTTTTTACCCCAAAAGATCTCATACCAATGGAGATATTTGTTCATTCTTTATATACCCATGATCCTCCCCATTTCTAACCAATGCGAGACTTTGATCGTATACCCAACACGAATCAAATAGTAATAGAAGGACATGGGACAATGGTCACATGAAATAAAAGGAGAAGATGATGACAAAGATAAGTTGCAGATAATTTGTACTTTTTAATAAACCCAATACAAGCCAGCCATGTTGATATATCAAAAAATATATATACTAATTAGTAAGAAGTTGACATGCAAACAAGTGATATAACTTCACGGTATAATAATGAGCTCACAAACTTAAAAGCATGGATTAAACCACCCTTAACAGAGTTCGACGCATAGGATGTAGACTTAAAAATACGTGGTACGACATCCTAATGGGACTCACTTCAGATTTTTTGGAGATAAAATCTTTAGAGTCTATATAAACGGGACTCCCTTCACAAATGGTAAGAGACATAGGACACTCTCTCCATAACTCTCTAGTTTTTTTTATATTTTTTACTTTAAGAATATTAAGAGATCCAAACTTCGAGAGATTGTCTAATTTATATATTTTTGTGTGCGTAAGATCTATGGGCTCCTTGACAGATTTTTAACATCAGTATATCATGATGAAAAGGAACTAGTAGAAATCTCTGTGTAGCATAACATTCAATGGATTTGACTTTGAATGAGTAGTAGAAGAAAGAATATTGTAGGGTAAAATGTAATTACATCTCTCAAATTTAATATTAATTATAAATTAGTCTAGGGTTTTTGTAAAATGACACTTTTCAAAAGTTTTCGTTAAAATAACAGTAATCAACTATGTAACATGAAGTATATATTGTTTCATTGAGATATGAATTACATGTTACTTACACATATTAATTAAAGATTACATATTTTTTCAAAAATTTCATAACAATAAAATGAGATTGTCATTTTTTTAAAAAACTTAAAAAGAAATGTAATTGTATTTTATTCATATTATTATATTATGTAAATTGTCGTCTTCTTAAAATATATACACTAGTTGATAATTCACAGATTTTTCATATGGAAGTGATATTGGAAACTACGTGGGGTTTTTTTTGGGTTTCTCAATTATGAAGTTTATCTAGAGGGACAGAGAGATCTGTTAAAGAGATTTGGTTCAATTTGATTAGACAAGTAATTCTACGTGGAACCATGTGGGGTGTTTTGTATATCATATAAGCTAATGAAAGTAAAATGCCAAAAAACCACTCATGCCCCTTTTCGTTCTCTTACAATGTGGGGTTAGGAGGGTTGAGTGAAAAGAGCAGTTGGCAAAAATGACATTTGGTCGTGATAATAATTGTTTAAGTTTAAAGCTAGATTATGCTTATCTCAAAGATTAATTTTTGGGATTTGTTCATGTTAAACTAATAATACAGCAAAACATAGCACTATCATGGCATTAAAGGGCTCCACATCAGCTTCTCCATTTCTAATTTGTCGGCCACTTGTCACCGTCCCCACCATTTACAGCATATACGACAATTAAGCCTATGACAATTAGGTCTCGCTTGATTATCAAAAGGATTCTCACATGTGTTTGAATAAAATTTAAGTATTTTAAGTTTTTAAAAAATTAATAAGATAAAAACATTTTTAAGTGAATTAATTTTGAGATGGTTTTGTTAAAAAGAGAATAAAACATTTTATGGAATGCTATAACAAACGGAACCAATAGAACTTATTATAAAAGAGTATCATGATTTTTAGAAATTAGAGAGAAAATATGTGCACACTAACACTATGTTTGCAAAAAAAATTTGGTTAGATAATGTTTTAATCCCATTCAAAATTTTATTGGTAATTTTGATAAATTTTACTAATAACGTCAATAGAGAGTGAGACTCAAAAAATAATATTATGAGTGAAATTTTTTTAAATTATTAATAAAATTTTATACGGATTTAAAACATTATTCTAGTCAAAGATTTCTCTTATGTTTGAATAATACAATAGAAAGAAGAGTAAAAGAGGGTACGTATTTGATATAAAGGAAGAAAAAGATGAGATTTTGATGATTATATTTTTTTTGTTTGAATGTTTTACATTACATAAAAGAGGAAAAAATTTTAGGTGCACTTGTGTATATATAAACCTATTTGAATGGTTGAAATGCATCAGGTGTAATCAAGAATTTCTCCCTGAATAGATAAAAGTTTATGTACCTATACTTCATCATCTCGGTAGCATCTCCATCTTCTATGCCTTCAATTTGAAGAAATTTATAAAATGAGATCCTGACGAGATTTGAATGGATAAATATACTCTTTCAAATCAAAATTTTTTAGTTGGTTTGGGTTAAGATTAACTGAAAATTTCATTAATAATTTTGAAAAGCTTTATTAATAACGTGAAAATATAAATATGTGACCCAAAAATTAACATTATTAATAAAATTTTTAAAAATTATCAGTGATATAGTTTAGACCCAAACCAACCAACAAATCTTCGTTCCAAATCTTTTTTCTTTATTTAAAAGAAAATAATCAAATGAGAAAAAAGTAGGCACGTCATATTTTATCCTCTACTCCTCTTTCTAAGTTAGAAATGATCAACTTGGAGACTTTAAACATTATTTGACTAGAGCTTATAGTTCCATTCCTATTTTTCTTTTTCAAGTGAATCAACTTTTAAACTTGATTGGTCAGACTGCATCCACTACGCTTCCATCTTAATTTTCATTCGCAATTGAGAAAGTTGATGTATAACAGATATTGCTTTTTGTAGTACTTAGCCTGCTTTAAATCGACTTTTAAATCTTGAAACTTAGCAGCAACAGTCTCATCCAGTACTTTAGTGCCATATGAAAGAATCCCCAATCACTTTTCTATTTCTACATTGCTTTGTTAATACTTAAAGAGAAACACATCTACCCGCGATGATAGGGTGAATTAAAAGTCAACTCTAACATAAAATTTTAATTAAATCATATTGTTTATTAATTGATATTTTAGTTATTATTTAATAAGATTTTATTTAATTTGATTAAATTTTTTATAAATTTTAAAAATAGACTCACTTAAAATTAACTTTAAATTAACCCAAACATAATCGTGATACACTGCAGGGAAATAAATTGTTGTTTGTTTGTTTCAAAACAACGTGAAACAGTAGCAGAAAAAGCCCAAAAATAGTAAAGCCCCACAAAAAGAGAGGGTGCACGCTTATTGTAGTAAATTGGGGACATGGTGCCTCTTCTTGATGGAGTTGAAGTACATAGGAGAGGATTGTGAGGTCTACATAACAAGGTCAGTTTGTCTCCCCACATGATTAACCCACTTTTGTCACTTTGGGCATTTAGTACCATAACTCCCAGATCCAACATGCATTTTATGGTTCCTACAAAAGAAGATTAAGAGAATTCAATATGCACATTTACTGCCCCAAAAAACTGTAATAATAGCATTAGTATGAAATATGAATGAGACGTGCTATGTTACACATATTTTTTCGGTATCGAACACGAATCCAATATTTGAACATGTACATGCGTCTAACACTTATATTTTAATCTCTATTCGTATTAAACATAACACTCCAAATACTGGTATGATTATCAGATGCTTTAGATCAATGAAAAACTTACATAAAATTAAAAAATACGACACTCGAACATGTATCCATGTTTAACACTCATATCCAAGTCTCTACTCGTATATATTAGGCACAACACTCTAGATATTGGTATGACACTCATGCGCTCCATATCAATAAAAAAACTTATAAAAAAAATAAATGAGTCAGATATTTGAAATATGTACGTGTGTCCCACACTTAGACACAAGTCCAATAACATAGACAACAAGATATTAGTCTTTATAATGGATAGCTACAGGTAGATATGTATGGTGGAGTTCTAATCAGACAAGTAAACCTACCAAGCTCTAAGAATTAGTAATATTTTTTTTTGCTCAAGGAAAAGAAGTACTGTGGAGTATGGTGCATGTTTCCCATATATAGCACAAAGCATTTACTTCCAATCAAAAGTAATATTTTCCTTTTTTGCTAGCAACAAAAATTTCATTATCCATCAACAAATCGGAAGCTCAATTGCTCAAAAACTCTTTTTTTCTCCCCCTATGGAATCACAGAGGAAAGAATCTAGTCCATCAGAGACTTCATGCATCATTTCAACACCAGAGGCTCCTCCAATGCAGAATCCAAATGAGAACAGGCAGCAAGAATTAACCCTACATGAAGTAAAAGGTCAATATAAAGAGGCAAAGACAAGTCTACGACTAGATCTAAAGCTAACAACAAGTGATTCCATTCACGAGTTCAATCAATTAGAACTCAATCTCATTGACTGCTTAAACACAGATTCATCTCAAATTTCACCAGCAGAAAGTACTCCTCAAGTTACCGATGGCGAACAACGAGTCTTCTCCTGCAACTACTGTCATAGAAAATTCTATAGCTCACAAGCGCTTGGAGGGCATCAAAATGCCCACAAAAGAGAGAGAACTCTAGCAAAGAGAGGACAAAGGTTAGCAACACACATGGCAGCTGCCTCAGCTGCAGCTTTTGGTCATCCATACTTAAACCATCAACATCATTACTCAAGCATGGCTTCTCTTCCTCTCCATGGTGCATATAACAGATCTCTGGGGATTCGGGTCCATTCAATGATTCATAAGCCTACTCAGATAATATCATCTTCTGGGTTTAACAACGCGTATGCCGGCTACCGGCCTAGGCTACCTATTGATCGGCAACCTGCAATAGGTAAGCTATCATCCATGGAGAATTATCATGGTTCTTCATCGCGTGCCGGTGTTGCTAGGTTCAACATAATGAGGACTATTAGAGGTTCTCCGGCGAATGAGGCGTGGCCGGCAGGCAGTGGTTTGATGAAGACTAATCAAGAAGAAATGCAGAAGCTAGACTTGTCCCTCAAGCTTTAAGTATTTTTTTTCCTTAATTTAATTTTCAATTTTTTTTATGATTAAGATTTTGTTTACTCTTTTTAGCTATGAGAGTAGTTATTATGTGCATATATTTGATTATAGAAAACTTCTGCAAGGATTTCAAGACTTATTTTGTGTAAACTAAGCTTGTATTTGTTTCCTGGGTGAGTTTGATAAAAATTTAAGCTAAAACATTGCAGGCAATTCGCCTAAAAGGAGATGAATTATATATCTAACCCAGCAGCCAAAGGTTGAGTTTTCTTTAACTATAGAAAACTTGCAGGCACAAATCTATATGAGACCATTTGCATCAATATAACCTCATTTAAGGAGAAATTATTGTCTGCGGAGTGTACCGTCGATTAAAATATAATTGAATGTGAAATTCACTAGCAAAACTTATGTTTATTGCGAGTATGATCTATGAGCACTTTCTGCTAAGTAATTTCACTCACTTAAGCAAGAGTTTCTAATTCATAAGATTTTCTTGAATCAAAGTATTTTCCATTACAAAGAGAAAGAAAATTTCTCCAACATCGTTTACCTTTGATCCAAAAAGATATCATGAATCAGGTCTAAAAAAGTATTTTTCCATGTAAGCAATGCTGATCAGGAATCAATTAATGATTATTGACCCCCATTTATGACATAGTACCATTGTAACAACGACACTTCAGAATTTGAAAGGACCTACCATTACTCACAAGAGGCTTTCTTTATCTCCATTTGATTTTACATAAACGTCAAAATCCCAATAATCTCTAGGTCACATGGAATATAATAATGAGGGAAAACCAAAACAACTAGGCTCTAGAAAATTAATTGACTTATTTTAATCCTTTATCCACATAATCAATCTTAGAACAAGATATGCTCCGTTAATTATGTTAAGAAATAGAGGATACGTTTTTTGTCCTCTTATGGAAATACACATACTGTGTCACTTTCACTAACAGATACCTAAATCTGGGGAAGATTTGGTTTTATGATAATTTAATGTTTTTGGTCAGACAAGATTGTATCAAATTTAACATACAGACTTAACAACAAATGTGATTCTGATTCCATTGAATGTTTTATTTAGTCTACCAAACATGTCCTAAGTTCACTAAATCTTTGAAAGACCAGCATTTTTTAGGCTGGACTCCTTTATACACATCAGCACTATACAGTCTGTAAAATCATGGACTAAACTCTTGGGCCATGCAATTACAAAAACCAAAGCTATAAAAAACCAGCAATCGGATCTTATAAAGTAGGTTCAACAACCAGTTTTCTTTTCCAAGTTAAATAGAGAGTACGTCTAATGATGAAGGTTAAGAAGCATGAAACATAATCATTTTTCCTTCAGAGCCACCACCAAAAATGCGATATATTACTCTAATATAGGAATCAAGATATTAGCACCTAACCTTCAGAATTTGTTTGGAAATATTTCATCTAGAAGTTGGGTGCCTTCCACCAACATTCAAGAAAGTGAAGAAGCCCATTCCTTCACAAACAACATGATCATAGAGTCATACACACCTTAAAGATTTTCTAAATGATGAAAATCAATGAAATCCTAGAGAGAGAGAGAGAGAGGTAAAAGAAGGTGATGATGACAACTATTGAAGAAACAGGATGACGGATGATGATGATGTTGATAACAATGAAATTAAACAAACAAGATAATGATGGTCATGGTCCTAATGGAGATAACTGATACTAAGGAATACAGTCAAAAACTTTTACCCCAGTTCTCCCTGTTAGATCCAGGCTATTATAACAAGGAAGAGAATGTATAAAAAGTCTTTCCAATTATCATGGTACTTTATTAATCTAGACAAAGAAAATGAACTCACTACTAATAGTGAACTGATCTTCCATGACAAATGATTCATAGCCACCAATAGGGGAAAAAAAACCTTCACAGCCAATACCATCATTTCTTGCTCTTAAAAGTACATACACACCGAACATGCCTTATAACTTAGCCAGTTTACTTACCTATCAAAGAAAAAAGTATTTAATTTAGTTTGTTAGGAACTCTTCAACACAGGTATAATTCAAAGTCTGCACCTAGCAGCTAGGCTTCACCATCTTCTTTGCTCCCTTACTTGAGTGCAAAAGTCCATAAAATGGCATACAAAAAGGTTTCAAAAAATTCAAGCTCATTGACAACTGTGAACTGTCAATAGTCCAAATAAAAAACATGGGAGTAATTTGACAAACAAAGCATATTATGTAAAGAAACAGTTAAGGATAAACAAAAACCAAGCAACACTAAATCACTAGCTACTAACCGGGTTGCCCTTGAAAAGAAAATTAGATAGCTTCAATAATTTAACAACCTTAACCACTTATTGAAAGGAAAAAACAAACACAGAAGATATCATCATATAATACTGCTGAAGCATCACAAGCAAAGTATAGACAGCATGTTACAAAAACTAATTGAGGGGTCCTGATTGATAGAAAAATGACAATTGCACCACAAATCTATGCAAGATGTGGATCCAAAATTTGGACCAAGCTTCAGCTTCAGTAGAGAAGGAAAATAATAATTGGAACAGTGGATCTGTATAAACTGTTTTGAATTTACTTATTCTCCAGATAGAAGTTCAAAGGAATCTACTTATCGCATACCAGGCATAAACCAGCAGAGCTTTTAAAATATACCATAAAATGAGTTGGTTATATGCAAAGAGTTCCCAAGAAAACCAATTGTAGCACCGGATGCAGATGAGAACCACCTATGGTTAGCTAGAGAGTGGTCAAAAAATATACTTCTTTGTTAACTAGTTCCTCAAAATATTATTATAAATTTACTAAAATTAAGGGTTAAAATGACAAAATAATGAAAATAAGGAGAAAGAATGCATACATGGGAAAGAAAGACACTAGAACATAGTGACAATTGGCAATCATGATCATTTCATGCACATAGTGATGGTATTTTTCAGTTATATTAGTTGGAATTAACTGGATCAAGCTCATTAATCATCGTAAGACCACCAGAACGTTGACAGAATACATTCTAGCACTATCAAACCAAAGTTCAGAAAAGATCATGCCAAAACCTAAATTTCTGAGGAGTAGATGATGTAAAGGATGGATAACATATAAAACCCACCACATCATGATCACGGGATTGTCTTGGTGTCTGAGTCTCATCCCAACTGAATCAATTCAATTTGATTCTTCCACAAAATGGCAACATGATACCAAATGGACATGTGCTTTCCAGACAAGATGGCGGAAACATACACCATTGCTTTTTACCACATGAAGCATCATGGATATAGAGCATTCTTATCCAATTATTGATAAGCCTAAAGACCTTAGCGAGCCTATTATTGATAAGCCTAACAACCTTAGCGAGCCTATATTTGTCCAGACATGAAAACTTTACTTGGACATAGCTTCATCCTTGTCAAACCGAATATATTGATAAGCTTAACAACCTTAGCGAGCCTATATTTGTGTCCATCTTCTAGGTCAATATAGTCTGGCCCTTACTGTTTTCTGCTAATAGAATTAGTCCATTAACAGTATCAGGAACATGACTAAAGTCCACACCAAAAGTAAGTTTGGTAGGTTAAATATATGTGATATTGATTAAACAATATGCAGTCAAAACATAAACCATGCCAAATTGCTCAATATTTGTTTATGATCAAGAATATGAATAGCAAAGATTAAAAAAAATTATTGCTTCTATTATGGCTGGAAAAGGTCGTGCCAGGCCTCTAAAGCCAACTGATCAAGGATAATGCCTTTCTTACAGCATTCTAAAGTGGCAGTATCCATACCATATTCAACATCTTTAAATGCCCATAGAATGTCTTTGTTTTTATTACGCCTAAAAATAACTGTTTTTCTCAAAATTTAATATATCAGCACCTAGTTTCCAAACTGCTAAAACGAACAAAATCTTAAGACACATGTAAAAGAAATTGCTTAGATCCATTGTATAAACAGAACCAGCAGGAACACTGATGGCTTACATCCTACACCAAGAAAGTGCCATGTAGGCCTACTCGTAAAAGTTTCCTAGCGTATGCCTTGCCAGTGGGGAAGACTGGGAGAGTAGCAGATTTTGGAAACTTGACTGAAAGGGGTTGGTGTTGGAATGTTTATCTGAGGTGCCCTCTGTTTGATTGGGAACTGAGTATGTGGGGTTCTTTTTGTGACGTTTTAAATAGTATGGTTGTGAGTAAACAAAGAGAGGATAGGCTGGTTTGGAAGTGGGATGTCAAAGGAAATTACTCAGTAAAATCCTTTCATCACTGCTGCAGTATTAGTGAGAGGAGGGGCAAGGTTGATTTCTTTAATGTTTGGCAGGGTTTAGCTCGCCCAAAGGTTGAGCTGTTTTTGTGGCAACTGATGCAAGGTAAGGTGGGGGTTAGGGAGGTTCTACTTCAGCGGCAGTGCATTTCTTTGGAATACGTGATATGTGATATGTCCTTTATGCAATAGAGATCCTGAATCTGTAGATAACCTGTTTTTGAGGTGTTCAGTGGTTTGGCGTATTTGGGCTTCAGTTCTTTCTTGGTGGAATATTTGTTGGTCTCCTCCTGGATTTATTTCTGAGTTATTGGTTCAATGGTCAGGGCTGTGTCCTGGGATTACATTCAAGGATATTTAGACGATATTGCTATATGTGACAATTTGGTCGATCTGGCTTGGCCGTAACAAAGTGGTTTTCAAGGATAACAAATTTGAGGTGGGTGAGATTGTTGTACTGATTAAAGTTAGATCTGCATGGTGGAAGAAGGCTCAGTGGGGTAGTGAGATGGAGAATTTTGCAATATCTGATATTATTCAGAATTTTTCAGTAATCTGTACGTCTCCTACAAGCAAGGTGTGTAAGTCTGATGTCAAATGGCAGCCCCCTGATGACATTAGGGTGCCAAAGTTTAATGTCGATGGATCTGCTTGTGGAAAACCAGGTAATGCTCGCGTGAGGAAGGGGGGTACTTAGAGACATTGTGGGTCACTGTTTAGTGGTGTTCTCCAAAAACATTGGAAGTGCTAATTCCAACTTGGCTAAGTTAATGGCTATCTTAGAAGCTTTGAAATTATTTCACCAATCTAAATGGAAGGATTCATGTTCATTGGTTATTTATACTGATTCTGCAGCTGCTGCTAATTGGGTTGAAGAGTCTGGTGATAAGCCGTGGAGGTGTAATGAAGTTTTTAATGAAATCAGTAACTTGTTACTTGAGTTGAAGGTTGTAGTGGTGAAGATTCCAAGGGAAGCAAATTCTTTGGCTGATGGTTTAACCAAATCTGGGGTAGATTGTTTGCAGAATTTATTGGTTTTTTTTTCTGATCGTGTATCACTTCTTCTATAGCTCTGGTTGTAATCTGCAGTTGATTTTTGGGTGCTGGTTTGCTGCTTGGTTTTCTGCTGGTGTCTACTGCTTGTTTTTTCGATCGGAGCACCTTGATTGGCATTACTCGGCATACTTTTTTTACTGAGTTCATTTATCAGCATGGGAGTGGGCATTGCAAGTCTGTTATTATGGAGGTCCTCTTTGAAAGAAGGTTGGAGTCACAGGGTGGATTAAAAGGAGATGAACAAGAATTTGAGTAAGAGCTGGGGGTCTAAGCTATTGTTCTTGCATGATTTGCTGGTTGAATTATATGTTTTGCCATGAATGGGTGTGCTGAGAATTTTTTGTGGTCATGTGTTCTGCTTGATTGGGGCAGGCTTAGGTTCGTCATCGCTTCACCTGCAGAATCCCTGCAGTTAAGTTATGGTATTTTTGTTGGTCTACACTGTTGCTGCTTGGTTTCTGCATTGCAAGACTAGGTGTAACTGAAGTGCAGGTTGGTATATTGTTGCAAAAATGATGGGGTTTCTACATCGCATTTGCAGTGAAGTGAAGGCAGGGTGTATTTACTGTATGGGAGATTGGCTTATGGAGTACCGGTCTGCATGGTGGGAGTATCATATCAAGAACGAAGCCAAGCAGTCTTGCTGTTCTTGCTGTTATGTTTATGCATCCATGAAGTCTTTCTGATATAAAAATGGGTGTCATAGTCAGCATGTTGCTGATTTTTTTGCTAACTTCCTTGTACTTTCTGTTATGGCTTACTAATAATATTATGATTTTTCCTTTTAAACAAAAAAAAAAAAAAAAAAACCTTCCATATGATACATTGAGTGTTATGAGCTGTGATAACACTAGCAGAGAGGCAAAGAAGGTAGCAATCCGGTATTCCGGTCAAACCAGGTATTGAGCGTTCAAGATATCATGTTCCAGATTCCGCCACCAAACTCTGTGTCATCATCACAACTAAATATTTTAAAAATATAGACATAAATTACCTTCATGATCTGTAAGCTTCTCCTCACTAGCTTGAAACCGTAAAATGGTTACAACTTAAATG
Source organism: Bretschneidera sinensis (assembly GCA_023935145.1). Taxonomy (NCBI): domain Eukaryota; kingdom Viridiplantae; phylum Streptophyta; class Magnoliopsida; order Brassicales; family Akaniaceae; genus Bretschneidera; species Bretschneidera sinensis. The sequence goes on from CM043698.1 coordinate 13,297,229, forward strand.
GTAATTAATTTTAATTCTATATGTCATCATGATTAGCTAGATGCTGTCTACAACCAGCAGCCTTTGGCTCAATGATTATTATCTCAAGTCAAATGTATTTAGCTGCGTTGAGGTACTGAATTCGATTCCACAGGCCAACAACTCCCTTTTGGATAAAGAGGGTCGTTGTGTGGGTGGGTAAGAATTAAAGGTAAGTTAGATCATTGCTGTAACTAAATAAATAAATAAAAGCTATAAGTTGTCTACACCTAGAAAAATCTTACATTCAAAGGAATCAGCAACAATCTAGAGAAGAAACTTCTTCTAATCAGAGAAAAATTAGAAATCTGGAAAATAAATAATGTAGAGGGCACTGTAAAACAAATTCATCTATTTCTCCACAAAAGATTTGACATTTCGCAACCACTGGATAAGTTCAATTCTATCCTTGTTCATCATATATTCGTGCAAGAAAACAGAAAGTTCATCATTTACCCCCCTTGCTTCTAAGAACTTATGAAGTATCTTCTGAAGATCACTCTTCAAATTCCTGAAAACAACAAAAGTATAGCCAAAACCTAGTCACCATCAATTCCAAAAGTGCAATCCCAAACCACCAAACCATTTTCCAATAAACATGATTTAAAATACTCCAAATATTTCAGATCCTAGCACATCTCCACTAAGCAAACAAGCAGTAACGAAGAAAGTACTCGTACCTGAAATTAGATCCCATGTAAGGCCTAGCCAGCATCTTGTCACGCCTAAGCATGTAAACTTTCTGAATTTCCATACGGTCAGGCCATGCTGAGCACAGGAATTCCATTTCATAACAACCCTCCCCTTTGGAAATATCAACTAGCACACTAATGTGAAGACGCACATCTTCTGCAGTGCTATCTTCTCCAGCTTTAGGAACAGATACAAACCCGTCAAACATAGTTACTTCTATTTTAATCTGTTCATTATCTCCAAACCGTCCCCTCGTTGTAATCCATTGCCCGCCAGGATGATCTTCAACTGTAAATGATTTAAATTCTGTAGCAGACTACATAATTACCAAAGGTAAAGGGAAAAAAATGGAGATCAGCATCTTCTCATTTTTCAGGACTTGAACAAGCAATATTTCCACTTAAGCAAACCCAATAAAACTACTTAGTTGAATCAAATTTTAATTCTAATTCTCTTTGTTGACACTCAACTCGAGAATAATGTTTTCTAGTCCTTTCCTGCATTTTCTAAGCAACCAAACACATGCTGCAGCTCTGTTTACATAAATTCAAACTTAACAACTTGAAAATAAAATCTTTTTTCCTTTACGTTCATCTTATTAGCAAACAACCAGAGCCTTGAAAAATTAAAAGAAAATTCGCTAAATTAACATAATATGAAATTATAATATTCACTGTCCTCTTCGCTCAATTACTCTGCAACCAAACGGAACCCTGAACTCTTAACTTAAATAGACCCCGAAACAATTGAGATCTTAACAATAAAAAAAAATACGTACACATTTTCCTTTCTTTTCTTTCATTTTCCCGGCAACCAAGCAGAAATTAAATTTTAGAAAGAAAAGGAATAGTAATTAAAAAAAAAAAGGAGCGGCATATACTTGATGGGGAGGAGCATACTCAGACTGGTACTCGATCTCGTTGCGAAGGATTCGGAGAATATTAGCCTCGAGGGGCGATTTGGTAACAGTGCCCGCCGCGTAGGGCCTCGATTGGAATAGTAAAGCTGAGGTGGCGTCTCGTGATTGGACAACAGGGCCGTGGTGGTATCGTGGGAGTCCATGAAATAGGGATTTAGAAGGAGAAGGAGAAGGAGAAGAAGATAATAGTATGCTTTGAGCAATTCGGATTAAGCAAGCCATGGAGAACTGTGTCATTACAGTGAGAAAAGGGTGTAAGGAGGGTTGCCTTCTTAAAACGGAAGGGGAGGGTAGGGGAGAAACCGGTTGACCCGTAAATTCGATTCAAATTGATATGATAAGTGTATTGGATTGTATCGTTTTAGAGGCTGAGGCAGGTTTGGTTAAAAATATTTTAAATTCGGTGAGTTCATTTTGGTAATGGGTTTAAAATTTTTAATTCGATCTAAATTGATAACCCGATTAAATATATAGTTATATATTTTATATTTATTGAATATAAAATAATGTATAAATAATTATAATATAATTGTAAAATATATAACCATAAAATGTCAATTCTAATTGCTACTAGTGTGTAAAATTATATATAATAAATACTCCGATCTCCAAATAAGTCTCATACTTTCCAATTGTCTAGATTTTAGTTTCAAATATTTTACATTAAAAACAAATACTGATTTCTAGTTATGAAATAATTTTTATAATTATTCTTAACCATAACTTCAATCAGAATAAATTGATGCACAATTAACTTTTGCTAACAAAATTTTGATTTCTTATACCGTTGTAACTGTAAAATAAATATAGAAATTAACACTCTAACCTATAAGATTCCAGTCAGGATCAATGTATGCAGATAAACTTATATTTCAAAAAGATGTACTATAATGTTGATGGAAGAAATGTTGAGTGCATGATAAAGCTTAGTAATACCAACTTGCTGGAAGCCTTTCATGCAAACATTATTGAATTATTCAATTTGCCTCTTTATGACCTTTTAAGAGCTCCCATATCGCTTTCAAGTGCATTAAAGCATAGTCCAAAAATTAGACTGATTAGTGATAAAGCATTAGCACGGCCAACAAATGCTGAATTACTAAAATATATTATAGCAATTGTGCAGAAATCCAGATTTTCTTCGTAATTGAACAGTCTTCTAAAATGAATTAAATGCATGTCAACTAAAGCAATTCATAGTGCAACATTTAGACGAATATTGTGTTTTTCAATATAACGATGAATCCATATTCTAACATCAAGGGCTCCAGGTTGTGAGCATGCAGATAAGCAATTGACTATGGTCACTTCATCTTGCTTTATATTACTCGCTTGTATTTCATGAAACAATGTAAAAGCATCATTACCAAGTTTAGCTTCAACGTAGTCTCCAATTATGGCATTTCATGACACAACATCATTCTCTTGCTTGTCATCAAAACACTTTTTAGCAGTATCCAAAAAACCAAATTTAACATAGCCTACAACCATTGTAATCCATGAGACAATTGTTCTTTTTTTTTATGTTATCAAATATTATTTGTGCTATCAGGCACACATATTTTACTTGTAATATGTATGGATTTAGTTTTGGATTTAATAAAATATATTTTTTTTGTTATGTAATATGTATGGTTTAATTATTTAGTAAAAAAATATATCAATCCGGTGACCCAAACCGATTAGAATGGGTTGGGTTGAGTTGAGGTTGGATAAGTTCATGGGTTTGGTTGGGTTATGATTTTTTCAACTCGATATGAATGGGTTAAATTGAAATTTACGATAATCTGACCCAAACCAACTCATGTTCACCCTAGGAGAGGGTATTAGTAATTTAGTATATTAATTAATTGGGAGTATTACATTACTACAGGTTTGGGGTCATTTTTACCTACGTCCAATTCTTTGAAAATTGACAAACAAAAAACACATTTGTTCTTAGCAGTTATTTTTGGAAACCTCAAAATAACCTTCGCCCTCATTTTTCATATTTTTTAATTCCCTTTTTTCTTCAAATTACCTTTGATATCCTTAAATTTCTCAGTTCATTTTCTTTAATTCCACGTTTTAATTCAACATATAGTTCCTTGAAACCTACTTCATAAATAAAAATTTCCACAAATTATTTAGTAACCAATAAATCATACAAGAAAAAATAAATAAACATCCATAACTAAAATGACTGTTTAATGATGTTTTTATGATATTAAAAACAGTAAGAAAGAGGTCAGAGAGAAAATTTGGTTGTTAGTGAATATGCCACAACTACGATGGGCAGGCCACGCCCAAGTTGTGGCGGTGATCGTGGTTGCGAGTACAATGATGGGCAAAAATAATTTCATAAAATACATACTAAAAAATATTTATTGTAATGTCATTAATACAATTAATTTCATATAGTAAAAATTTGAATATAATATCGAAACAGATATAACAAAAAATCATTGATTTTTTTGTATAACCATTTTTTTTTAATAAAGAGGTTTTAAGTTCGAAACTCTATGCTCACATTAATTTTTTAATAAAACCAAAAAATATATTAATCTAATCATTGGTTTATTGGTTCACGAATCAATTCTAACTAGTTCAATAGTATGAGTAGTTCAATTAAATATTTTACCATTTTGATATCCCTTTTAGTTCACAACTCAATTGATCAAATCGGTTAGCTCGGATCGATTCTAATAACTATGGTAAAGATAACAATTATGTTGCCAATTTATTTCCTTATACTGCAATGTAACTTATAAAAATATTGAATGGTTATGTAAATGTAGATAACTTTGATAAATAATAATAAAAAAAAAAGTGCAATGTAACATAAAAACGATTGAGATTAATCAACTGTAAAACTTTTCATACGGACATATATTTACATGAAAAATGATTTTGTGAGTTTAAGTGCACATTTGTATGAGCTAACAAACATTACATTAGACTATGGTATTTTGGTCTAGTGGTTCAGAACGATAACTTATTTTCATGGCTCAAATAACAACAATTTTTTTTAAAAATTTTAGAATTTTTTATTGCGATAAAATTACTCTCAATTGAATTTATAAAGTTAAATTTATTTTTTTTTTTGTTTGTGAAGTGATTTTTTTATTGAAAGTTGTGAATTTTTTTTTTCCATTTCTTGTTTAATTTACTTTCAAGTAGTTAAAATATTATTTCAGTTTTCATTGTGAAGAGAACAAATATCTTTATGGTAGGCATCAATGCTCGTATATATGGTTGAAATTCAAATGACTTATTTAATCCAACAAATATTAGGTTGTAACTGGTAAACAAATACTAGTAGGTTGAAGCTCATAGAAGGGATCCCTGACAATGGCCAGAAATTAGAGGCTCCCACCCAGCCACCCTCTCCATTACAGCATGCTCCTGAACGACCCTACCAAGAAGGCTCAAAGGCTGATTATTGGATGCCAATGAGTGCGCACATGGCATTATTGTTCCTAGGCTTTATCGGCCTGCCTCTAACCTAGTTATTATTGGTCCCTCTCATGCCCTCCTAAAAAATCCATTCCCCACTAAATTTTTCTATAGTTGATCACCTTTTTTCTGGAGAAATTATTTTTTAGATAGGATTTTATAAATTCTAATCAACTAAGTCTATCATTTTAGTGTTTTTGCCTCCTACTATTTTCCATTGTTCACAACTAAATACGAGCATTACTAAAAGATTATTTTTTTTTCTTGAGCGATAATACACATAATATATATTCAGAACATAAATCTAGATTCTCCAAATTTTGAGTAATAATTTCTACAAAATTTATGTACTAAAATGTAAAAAGTTTGAATAGAAATAACATGTAGGAATAAAAATGGAAATTGTGAAAATTTTCACTTGTCATGTCTGCATTACTTACTACTCTAATATCGGGCGGGGTGTTGAACATAGTTGTAAGTTTTGTTTTGTTTTGGTCAAAATAACCAAAATATTTCGGTTTTAGCACTAACTAAAACAAAACATTTTTATATTTCATTTTATTCTTTATTTCGGTCTGTTTCGATCTATTTTTTAATATTGCAATGCATTTTTTTATCTTTATTATTTGATATTTGAATGATGATTTTTTTATATATTATAACACGTTTTTATAATTATATATATAAGGTATTCAATTTAATAGTCAGAGAAAGTCTCAAATTCTCAATTTGGATTTATACCAAAAAAATTATTTATAATTATTTTTAAAGCAAAAAATTGTATATGATTAACTTGGATATTTGAATGGTGATTATTTTCTTATGGTTTATATTTATAATTATGTATATTTTTAAAATATATATAATTTGACATAAACATATTTAAAAAAACCGTTAAATCCGAAACGAATCAACACCAAAACACAGTTTGGTACGAAATTAATGACATTGGTGTTGAGTTCTTGAAAAGTTTTTTGTATTTATTGTTTTATTTTTGGTCACATAACCAAAATTTTATTAAAAGTCCCGCGATTGATAATATACACATAATTTTTCTTGGGATAATTAAAAAAATGATAGTTTTGTATTTTTTTTTAACTCCTATGATCCAAATTTATTATGCAAATTTGAAATTTTGAGTGACCATACCTAACACAACTCCAGAATCCTGTCTCCACTTGAACGTACAGGAGAAAGGAAAGCAACATCTCTGTGTATTATTATAATATATACATATATTTTTTTAATTTTTAATTTCAATTAATTATATATGATAAGAGGCATTTCAATCAAAGTCAAGTAATGTAAGTAAAAAAAATCGAAATTGAGAAGCGAACAAGCTATGCAAAATGGCAAGCACCGAAATATCTCCAAACTCCATGCCCACTTAACCGTTAAATAAACTAGGAATAGACTCTCTTCTTTCAACTGCTTATAGTGAAAAGAGAAGGACTTGTGGAAAAGCTGACGCCTGACGGTGAGTTTCGTGCGACTGCCGGTGAAACCTAAGTTCTACTTCAAATATGTAGATCCTTCCACTCTTTTTCTACTAGATACAATAATAAAATATGTCACCAGTTGACGAGGAAGAAAAAACATGAATTAGATTTTTAAACCAGCCTCAATCCCTGTTTTACCCCGTTTAAGTAATAATTTATAAACATAACCATGGGTAAAGTAAGAATAGGAGTAATGTGAAGGCCGGAAACAGGATATCACATGAGCATGAGTTTGGATGAAAACCAATATAGTTCAAAAGTTTAAAGTTTAAACTTATGAATTTCGGATCAAAACCATTTATATAATTTTTTTTTATATAAGATAACTTATATGTGGATATCCTAACAAGTAATAATGAAAATACATGATGATTTGTTGTAAATATCTGAAAAGACACAAATAACCACATTTAAAATGATAGAGATTTTGTGGAACAACTACAAATATATTGGTTTCAATTTTCATATCCGTGATAGTCATGTCACAAAAATTTTCTTTGCGAATTATCTAAATTGAGTGTTAATAGTGTACCTTTGATATGCCAAGAGAAATGAACTTAGTATGATGCGCACAATTTGACCCATAATACCACTTTACCGTAGAAAAAAAAAATTAAAATGACATGTTTTTAGAAAGTAACTATTGAAAAAGATGTGAACGGTTTGAAAATGTACTATAAAAATTATAATGATTCATTTAAATACAAAAAATGTGTCGTTTAAAACTTACAATCTGAATTAAATTTGAGTTGATTTTTTTGTAAGTTTTTAAATATTTACTCAATTCGTAACTTGTGAGTTCGACCTTAATTATGCAATTAGGATTTGAATAATTTAATTTGACGTTGTCTCACATGCGGGTCATCATCTCTCCAAACTATGTCTCTTTTTTGATATCGAAAGAAAACAATGTTTTTGGAATACTAAAACATAAAACAATTTTCTATTTTTGAGTGAAACGATGCTATAAGTATAATGATATACTAATTTTATTATAATATAAATCTAAAATATTATCACATTATTTATTAAAAATGAAGTAAATAATCGATGAATTGAAAAAGCAATTCAAACACCACTGAAAATCAAATTTAAAACTTTATAACAGTAAGCCTTGACCTTGGTTTTTACAGCTGAACCGAAACCTCATTAGCCATAAAACAATTTTCTATTATTTTTCATTGGAAACACGTTTGAATAATTTTTTAATCTACTCATTGTAATGGTAGTTCAGGTAAATAAACTCGAAGTACATGGGCCATACATATAGATAACCAATCTTCAAGAATTATTTCTTTTTTTCAATAAATAATACTCGTACTAAACTACTGGAGTAAATAAAATAGGAATAAAAGAAAAAGAAAAAGAAAAAGAAAAGAAGATGTAGCTTGAAAGTTGAAACACACAAATTAATAAATGATGATACCGGGAAGGAAGAACCTAAGTGGAAGATTCTTCCTCTCCGATTAAAATCCATTTCACTTTAAATTATTACACAAAGGAATTCCAAGAGATTCTCGATACCCAATCTGCCCCTGCTAAATTCGTTTAATTTCCTCGAACTCCCCACTCCTTCCCTCTCTCTCTCCCTCTCGATTTGCTCCTCTGGGATCTCTGTTAAAAAGTGTTAAAAGCTTTTCTTTCTCTGTTTCTATTTTCTTTTTTTGATTGGTTGCTTGTTGAGAGGAGGGAAAGATGTTGTGTAGAATGGTTCTGGTGCCCCGAAAGAAGAAGATCGGGTCGGTTCCGGTTTATTTGAATGTCTACGATCTGACTCCGATTAATGGTTACGCTTATTGGCTGGGGCTCGGGATCTATCATTCGGGTGTGCAGGGTATGCTTCTCTGTTTTAAGTAATTTTCTTTTTATGGGTTTATTTATTTTTTGGTTGCTGAGAAAGCAAAGGAAAAGAAAAGTGAAATGATGTTTTCTTTCTCCATCCTTTTGATGACAACTATAGAATGAAACGAATGTATGGTTGTTTGTGCAGCTTGATGCTTTTCTTCACTCTTTGCATGTGTGTGTCTGTATGTACGTTTATATACTTTTGGAGTGGAGGTTTGTGTTGTTTGGTTGATGGGAAATTGGTGGAAAAGCAAGGGAATTTTGGTTGAGAAAGTGATGCTCCTACAATTCTGTTGCTAGCGTGAATTGGGTTTTCGCTTTCGAGTTTACTGATCCCAAACAATATGAAAATGGAAGATTTAAAGCGTTTTTGCGCTATTGTTCTCTATGTATTGGGCTACTCAAACAGAGAGTTTCTGTAGGGGTAGTAGTACTTAGATTGGAATGGTAGGTTCATTTTTGTTTGGGTCCTAAGAAAAAAAGACGAGCTTAAATAATTTAGTTTGAGCTTTTCATCCTTTTTGGGCCAAAACAGCATATGAGAAAATTTTGTTTGCAGTATTCCCAGCAACCAAATAGAGGGTATGTAGATCCCTAAAGTAAAATATTTGCTTGAACAGATTTTGTCAAATTTTAGTAAATTTGTACTTTTTTTTAAGAAAAAATATCTGTTCTGTTGTAGTTCATGGTGTTGAATACGGTTTTGGAGCACATGAGAATTCATCAACGGGGATTTTCGAAGTAGAACCAAAGCGGTGCCCTGGTTTCACATTTAGGAAATCAATTTTGATCGGAAGAACAGACTTAGGTCCTAAAGAGGTGCGTGCCTTTATGGAGAAGCTAGCTGAAGAGTACTGTGGTAATACGTACCATCTTATCACGAAGAACTGCAACCACTTCTGCAATGATGTTTGTCACAGATTGACTGGGAAACCAATCCCTCGCTGGGTCAATCGTCTTGCTCGATTAGGTAAGGAATAATTTATAGTACTTCTCATTTTTCTTTTTCCATTTTTTGTTCTTTTTTCTCCAATTTCAATTTATTGATTATAGTATTGGTTGTTGAGAATAGGAAATTAAAGCAAGGAATGGGGGGATGGGGTGATAATGCAGCATTTTGTCTGAGCTAGATTTCTTATCAAAAAAGCATTTAGTGTGTGCAACACACTTAAGTGATAGAATAAGTCCTCAAAATAAGTTACTGGTTATCCCAACAAAATAGGATAAAATGAAACAAATGTGAAACAAAAGTTATAAAATCTTTGCTTCAAAGGAGCTTTCAAAGCAAGCAGGCATCATACCGACCCCCAAACATTTGTAATACAACTCTGCCATACTTGTGCAACCACCAGCCCCTTTTCTGCTTCATTGTGACTTTTACCACATGATTGCAACCAAACCACAAAACCACTTCTAAATTGTGAGTGACAGTGGTATTCTCTTTATTTCTACTGAACAATAGCTAGCTAATAGCAATCACCCGCATTTTAGTTCTTTATCATCACAATCTCCTTACTCCATGGTCCATACTTTGCATTTTCACTTTAGGATCACAATGTAGAGGATCGAATTAGTAACAAGCTGTCTGTTTTGGACATTTAGTCAACTACAAGTTCCACCATGTGTTTTCTAGCTATATTATATAGCAGATTTTAACTCTTGCTGCCAAACATGTTTACAATGATTGAATCCCCCTAGTGGCAAATTTGGAAAAGAGGAAACAAAAATTTCAAATTGTCCCCATTTGGGTTCTTAAGTTTTTTTTGAAAGAGGGGATAATGAATAGTAGCTCTTAAACTATTATGTCTACTGTTCTTGTTTTCAAAAAGTTTGATGCCTTTCCAGTCACTTTCATTGCAACAGCGCCAGATACTTGTGTTAAACACAATTTAGTAGACATTTTATATCGAGAAAAGGTGGGTTTGTTTTTTGGTGCATGGGGGGATATTCCCAAAATAATGTAAAGCTTGCGTTTCAAAATTTTAGGCGTAGCTCATTTCAGTTCAATACAAATTTAAGAGAAAGAAATGATCGTTTGCTATTGAATAGGACTGCCAGTATTTTTCATTGTAATATTGGTAAATTGAAATGTTATGTGTGGTCTGCTTGGTTTATATCCGTAGTAGTTGCATGTGCGTGCCAAATTTTACCGGCCATCTTCCACCATATGGAAGCAAGCATAGAATTGTAATCAATTGATTGCATAATTACTTACATTTTCTAATTTCCCCAAACATCAATAACAGCATGGATGTTTCCTCTGGAACTTTACCTTTGCAACTGAGTAAAGCACAATTTCTTTTGATAAGTAGTAAAGCACAAATTTTAATTAACTTCGTATTTTGTTTACAAATTATAGGTTTTTTCTGTAACTGCGTCCTTCCAGTGGGCTTAAATGAAACAAAGGTTCGGCAAGTTAGATCAGATGGTAGGATTAAGGAGGGAGAAAAGAAGAAATTGAGAAGCCATTCAAGTATATCTTCTCCTAATCCTGAACTTCCTTCATTGTCATCTTGTCCTTCAGGTTCTTCAATCAGAAGTGATCGCCAAAGACATTGTCTTTCTCCGTCTTCAACTTTGATTCATGATTCATCATCAACTTCGACCTTGAGCTTGAACCTTTAATGGCAGTTGCATTTTGACACTTTTTGGTGGTTTAGAGATCAAATAAAAACAACAGTAAATGGGGCATAAGTTGCAAATTTTTCGTGTCTGTCCCATCTTGTGATCTGCAAGTGTCAATCTCTTTAGTGATGTGGAAACAGCTGCTTGAAAAATGTTGTTGCAGCGTTTCTGTTTACTGTAAAAATTATTTCTATTTAGTCAGTGGAATGAGAGAAGATTAGTGTCTTTGCAATTTTGGTCTCTGTATCTTTCTGGGGCTTTGACAGACCTTCTTTGCACCAAAAAGGGAAAAAAAAAAAATTGGTCTCTTACATGCCGAGCATATCTTACAATGTATATTCTGTGCTACTTGAAAAGAAATATTAAGATGGCTGGTCATAAATTGAATATGAATTTTACATTATTGCAATGCATGAATAAATATATTTGCTAGTCGGCTGGGATCCTTATTCTATAAATCTGTAGGAGATGGGTTTTCAGTAGTAAGATGTTCTATAGATGTTGAAGACTTCTTATTGATGTTTACATCTCTCATTTTTCTGATCATTTTGATTTCTGCTAGGCCCATCTAAGTTGTGCAAGACATTTAGTTTTAGGCCAAAAATCTATAATATGGACTTCTGATTCTGGTTTCAATGGCTGGGCCACACAACGAGATTACCCTCTCACATTTCATGTTTGTCAAAAGCATATATTTATTCAAAGTTTTAGATTATAATCATGATTTAATGTGCAGCTGTTGGCTGTAGCACCGTTCTCTTTACCAATTCCTTAATAAGAAAGGTCCCATATTTGTGCATATAAGTATGTTTACTAGCTACTTCATTTATCTCTTTGAGCTAATTAACTTTTCATTTAATTATATTTCCCCAAATTGCACGTTCACGTCCGGTTGTCTATTTTGATTTCTAAGGAGCACGTTTGCCGACATAAGATATGCGCACGCCAATTTTTATTTTCATTTATGTTCTTAAAAATTAACCATCAAAATTATAACCTTTTGTTTCAAATGGAAAACAAAGACAGAGAAAGTGTGTTGCATGGTCAGTTTTGGATAACTGTAATCATAAACTAACATTATATAAATTAATGTTACCCAATTAAATTCGAGTATTATGTTATGAAATCAGGTTAGTTGATTTTCACGAATCTATGAATGTTAATTAATAATTATATGAAAATAAAATAATAACTTTGATATTAAACATTTTTAATATAACATTTAAATAACAGTGTATCACGTTTCGGTTTCGTATAATTATCAAAATTTCAAAGGAATGAATTTTCATTAATTTTTTTTCATCAAACTAGATTAGGTCGAATGTAACTAGATTTTGATTAGAGATTGAAACGTCCGCAAAAACAAGTTAAGTCATACGTGACGGCCGTAACTAAAATCCTAACCATCAAACTCCTCAAAACTCAATTCTCACTTCTTAGAAGCATACATGTTTACTCATTCTACAATTCAAAGTCGTTGCTAAAAGACAAATACACAAAGCACAACATAAAGTACTTTAGAGCTCTGCGTAGCCCTTACCTATATGTTATGACGGAGACTTTTTCTTTACAAAAAGAAAAAGAAATTTGACTTTGGTTAAAGGATGCATCGTCTTTGTTCAAATTTTATACCTTTGGCTTTGCCCATATTCATGGTATTTATCTTTACCGTTTTTCTTGCTTCAACTGACGTGCGACGGTCGGTAATTTATCATAAGTTATTAATAAAACGCAAATTTCCTTCAACATCAAGGAAAATATGCTTACCCAAAAAAATACAGAAAAAAAGTGTGGTTGCTACAGTTAAAACCAGCTACCATTCACATAGGTAATTTATCAAAATTTCTTAGTTGAGTCAGGTTTAGGTAAGTTGAAAATTTTATTGATAATTTTAAATTTTTTTATTAATAACGTCAATATAAATGTGAAATATAAAAATTAATATTATCAATAAAAATTTTAATATTACAAATGAAATTTTAACTAATCTAAACTCAATGGTTTAGACCCTAACTAACCAAAAAATTCACGTAATTTATAGATACCAACACGACATTGACAAATTGATCCATTTACTTAACACCGATCATGTTTATCATCTCCTTGGGATTTTGTCGAGAAGCATAATAATAAAGTATTTTTTCATCTTGTCAACAAGATTTGGGAGGTTAAGTATTGCTAATTGTACCCATTTTGGAGTCTGGAATTGATTTAGTAAAAAAAATTATAAAGTAGAACATTCAATACACATAAATTTTGTTTATAAATCTTAAAATTTAAGTAGTCAAAATCCATAAGTAAAAACAGTACATTGCATGGGATTTTGATTATCTTAATCTTATGCGGGAAAGATAGAGACAAATTATCTGTATTCCAACCGTCAAATTTAATATTAAGGTCAAGTTTATGCCATATCACATAAAATTTCTTTGAAAATATTATTTCTTTATTTCTTACTGATTATGCCTTAATTATTATTTTTTTATAGAATCTTATACCTTAATTATTACATGTAGTGTAAATATTACTTATATCAAGTATAAAAAGGCATTTCACTGGTTAACACTTAACAGACAAAAGTTTCATCACCACTTATCTATGTAACATACATTTTTGAAATATCGAAATTTTCTGTTAATTGGTGAGATTTAAACTAATTTGTTTAACAAAACAATTTTCAACACAAACATTAGCAACTTTAGTGTTGCCTTGACAATCAAATACAATAAAAAAAGTTCCATGTGGACTAGAATTCAACGGTAAAACAATTTCAGCAATGACTTTCAAAATTTGAATTCTAAAAATGATTGGAACCAAAACCTTAATTTTTTTATAAAAAATAAAAGATAATTAAGAAGTTTTTAGTTAATCTAAATCTAACAAACCTTAAAATTTGAAAAAGATATATAAAAAACATTAAAATTAAAACAATGACACTAGATTATTTTTTTAATAATAAAACTTGTTAAGATTAACTTAAATTTTCATCTTACTGTTGAAGTTTCACTGTATAATTTGGCCAATAACAAACAATTTGTTAATATATATTTTTTTCAACAGTAAAGTAGTATCACGAGTAAGTTTGTGTGCTAACGTATTAGATTCAATTTCTCATACGGGTAAAAAACAAATAATCCATATCTAATTTAAAAAAAATTTATAAAAAAATATTTATAACCTGATAATCCCTGGTTATGGAGATTAAAACGAACTTGTTAAGATTAACTTCCCAATTAGAGAGAGAAAAAAGGAGGAGTCTTCACCTATAGGTGACAAGAACAACAACAGCAGCAACACCAAACAAAATAATTAAAACAAACAAATCAACAAACACCTACAATACACCAAACCCTTTGAATTTTAATGAGAAAGGAAAGGACAACAACAACCTTGTATGGAATCTAAACAAGTAGTACTACTCCTGTTAGTTACAAGTGAATTAAATTGTTAATGAATCTATGGCAGGTGTGTTTTTTGGGGTAAAAAATATAAAATGTAGTACTAGACTAGTACATTATTTTCCTTGTAGATTCACGAGACTGACAGCCCCTCCACAAACACAGAAAATCATAGGCATGTGGTCAAACAGTCAACTCAACAACTCCATTTCCCCATTTTTGTGTTATTTAACAATTAACATCGTGTCATTGTCACTAAAATATGAACTCTTATGAACTAACCGTCCATAGAAGTTACTTTTGAGTGATCCAAGACATGGTCATAATTATTGACGGTTCAGATTGGTTAGAAGTGAAAAACACTTTCTAAAACTCTACGCAGAGAATATTACACGCTACATAAAAGACTACAAAATAGAGGAGACCCACCTCACATGCATCTTCGTCCGACATGTCGAAAAACATGGAAATTTCCCATTAACAACCATTTTACCAACTTGACAAGACCCAGATGCCAAACAAAATTAAAAAAAAGACAAACACGAGAGAGAGATCAGAAAGGTCTACCCAAAACAATTTATCGCTTGGAGAAAACAAATGCTAATCTCGAGAAAATAAAAAGAACTAATGAAACAATTTGCTTCCATTTCGATTTAAGGGTATGTTTGATTACACCAAGAACTTGGAAACAATGTAAAAACTAAAAACTTTGCCAATAACCAATTACAATTAATAGAATTTTCTTGGGCAGAAAGAAAAGGAGAAACTGTTGGATCTATCTATGGAGTAATTATTTATTTTCTGCTGTTGAATGGAATTTTATTTCTATTATGTTCACTAAACAAATGTGGGTTAGTCATGAAATTGCTAAAGCTAGCTAGCTAGAATTTTTCAAGTTTCAACATTACTAAAAAACACAAGAATTAAGAGCAAACTGGAGCCATTGTTTAGCAAAAAACAATCTTTGTCGACTCATCACTTCTTCCAAGCATAAACCAGCAAAGAGAAGCCAGTAGGGCCACTGCTCAATTCACTCTCCTCCATGCTTGCCCACTCCATCACTGAAGAGCTGCACCCTGAAGAAGCTGAAGACATGGAAATTGACGATGAAGATGAGCTCCTCGCACTCCTCAAGAAGCTCTTCCTCATCTTCCTCCACTCAATGCCATTAATCCGAAAATTGCACGAATTCTGTTGGCATGAAACGACGCCGTTTTTCTCGTTCAATTGATCTTCTTGTTGTTGATCCTCTGTTTGGTACTCTTCATGGTCTAAATTCTCAAACCTGAACATGAACACCGCGTGCCCATTATTATTGCTCTTCACGTCCTCAAACAACCAGTTGTAAACGTCCCATGAGACCTGAATTGGGACTCCATCCACTTCAATCCTCTCGTTCCCTCTAAATTTCCATTTCAATCGCTTAATCTGTAATACTCTTATGTTATCAACGCTAAAACACAATTTGGCATCCTCATTCACCCTGCAATCAATTGAAATTTCTCTGTTTTTGCCTCCGAATCTCGCTTTTGTTGTGTATACCCTGTTGCCAAACACATGCTCTCTCCTCAAAACCAACACTTGCCCTGCTCTCTCTGGTTGCAGCCTTTCAGCTCTGGTTTTAGCATAAGCCTCTTTAGCACAATCACCAACGAGGAGAGCCATTTCACCGTCAACAACGACGGCTATATAAAACCCAGATTGGGGTTCGGGTCCGGATCCACACTTGGCCCGAGAAAGGTCCCAAAAGATCTGGACTTTTGCGGCAGTTGCGGTTTTGGTGGTGAGCTTTTCGGATCCGTATTTTCTCCAGAAAGTGAAGAGCTTGGTGCGGAGGTGAAAACTTAAGGTAGAGGGAGGAAGTGGGTTAGAGAGGGAAACAGGGGAAGAGGAATAGTAAGGGTGGTCTGTGGGGTGGAGGTGGAGGTGGAGAGAGTGGCCGCGGAAGCTGCGGGACCACGTGAGAGAGAAGAGGCCATGGTTGGTGTGGTAGAGGCATGTAGTCAAATTCGGGTTGCCGGAGACTGGTGGAGGCGGCGGCGGAAGTGGTGGCGGAGGAGGTTGGTGGTGGACATCCGTGGTCGTGGAAGGGCGGAAGCAAGAGGGGAAGGAGGAGGAGGAAGAGGAGGAGCGGTGGTGGGGATGTTTAGCAGACATTTTTCTTTTTTGGGTATTTTTTGATGTTTTTGTTGTGTATATGAGATTTTGAAGTGTTTTTGATGGGTACTTATATAGGGACAGTGTGAATGGCCTAAATGATGCCAATATTGTTTAGAGCGATAAAAAATTGGGGAAAGGGACCTGGAAGCGAATGGGAAGGAAGGGCAAGACTTCGTATTCTACAACAAATGTTGAAACATTGGACACGTATAAACAAATGGAGACAGGCAAGACTTTTCCTTTTCTTTATAAGAAGATTAAAAAAATAAAAAGGGTTAAATTTAAAATATAAAAAAATAGGAAAAGAGGATAATCAAGAGTAATTACTAAAATTTCACAAAATTTCCATATATTTATTTTTGGTAAAAAAAAAACATCTGAAGCAGGAGATGAAATTCCGTAAAACTTTCGTATATGAGTCAAACACAAATACTGATTTATACCAAATCATTAATTAAGATCCATCTTACTCTAATGCAATGAAAAAATCTCAAACATAATTATTTTTAAAGAAAAAAATGGAATTCACTAACTCTATATTTGAATTGAGAGGAAAAAAAAAGAGGATTCGATATAGATACCTTTTCATAAAATTTTAAATTTAACGAAAAATTACATATACCATTCTTCTCTTTTCATTTTATTCCTCAGCGTTAAAGCTTTGAAACTTTTACTATATTTTTTATTACAATTTTTATTATATTTACAACTACGTTATACACATGATTTATGGAACAGTTAATATGGCAATATAATAATAAGGTAGTTAAATAAGGCATATAAATGGTAAAGAATCCTAAAGATAGGAGATTAGGAGGAGTAGATTGCAGTCAAACTTGTAAATAAAATTGCTATTAACAGTGTTGACCACAATTATTTCTTATATTCCTGATCTTTGACCGGAGTGTAAAACCAAAATTCGATTCTATTATTAGCCAAACACACGTTGACTAATAAAGATTTTTAGTTTTGTGATTGTTTATGCAGAATCTAGTACTTTTATCATAAAAAAATTTAATAATAATTATTTTTTAAAATAAATTAAATATTAAAATTATTATTTAGTTTTTTATAATTATTAAAATCTTTTCTGTGATATAACTGATCGATATGGTAATAATATATTCATGATGCACGAATTATCAAAATAACTAAATGATTAAAAAAATGACAATCATAAGATTATTTTCTATTTGAGTTGATATCGCAATGCTTGAATTTCATTTTGTATCGATTTGAAACCTGAATGCATAAAAGGAGAGAAAAGAAAGGGAGGAAAAGTCTGTTAATTGTAAAAACCGAGTGAAATTTCTATCTTAGAAAAGAAAAAGGAAGGAGAGAAAACGGGTGGAATATCATCAGTGATTCTGTTTCTGCCTAAGTCAAATGTTACTTTTGTGTACTTAAGACTTGATTGGTTGCATGTCTTAATTTTATTTGTAATGACAGCTGGCAATGTTACATACTTCTGTTGAGTATCATCAAGGATAAATTTTTATGTATCTCGTGTAAAATATTATTTTTATATTAAATAAAAAAATTATTGTTAATGAAATATTAATTAATTTTATAGATAACGTTTATGTAATTACTGTTTTTATATGAAGCAAAAATAGTGTTATACATATGCATTTAAGAATTTTTCATCATCATGAGAGCATGTGATTAGTTGTGGAATTTTATTTATTTATTTTTTAATAGATTCTTTTATAATTTAGATATTTTTTTATATAATTTGTAAAACAATATTTATTTTTTAACTTAATATTGAAAAATTTGTCTTAAATTTTTGAAATTTAAAAAAGGTGAGTATATTTTCAAAATTTAAATAAAAAATCCAAATTATTAAAAAAATACTAAAAAATTTGGCAACTAAAAGCATTCTTATTATCATTATTTCTATCATTACCTTTTTACAGGAAAAGAAAAAAGAAGTTGGCAATTGACAGATTCCAAACTCCCATAAATTTTTGTTTTTTTTTTAAAAAAAAAGCTGCAAGTCTGTGAGTACTTGAAAGCTTGAAGAAGCTCTTGAGAAAAATTCAAATGTGGTGGGGCAGGAAGGGAGCAAAAGTGCACAAGTTCAAACAAAATTTGTCCATATTGGCTTGCCCTCGCACCCAAATTTTACCCTTTTTTTTTGTTCAAGATTAATCATAAAAGGGACAAGAATTTCCAATTCTACAATTAATTTCTAACTAATTAAGTTAGAAATTAAATAAGATTTTATGTTTTAGGGATGTTTTCAATTGCTTTTTTCATTGTATTTTTCGATCAAATTTAAAACGATACACACGTTTTTACACACGATCGATACTCACGATCAACTCATGCAATATTTATACTCAAATATGTGACTGTTAAAATATAAAAAGACAAAAATATCTTTATACCTCTTTGGTTATTTTATCTCCCTAAATAAGTGTTCTTCCCTGTTAAGAAAAAAGATAAAAAAAAGATAGAGAAAAACATTTATGCTTTTTCACATTTTAATGATCATATGAGTTGATCATAAGTGTCTCACGTGTGCAAATACATGTATACCACTTTAAATTTGATTAAAAATTTAGCTAGAAATAGTTATTGAAAGCACTAGTAAAATAAAAAGTCTTATTTGATTGTTTTTAAAATTAAAAATTCCATTGAAACATTAACAAGAATACAAAAGGGTTTAAGGATAATATCCCTGATTTTCTATAACATTTGCCATTATCAAACACCCTTACATGTTGTCACGTGTTTCAATATTTCCGTTACATTTTAAAAAGATCAATTTATCTCTTATATTTTAAGTATGTGTTCAATAAACTATTCTAATGATAATATTAGCAAAAATTATACCGGTACACACAAAAATATTGACCAAAGTTGATACCGACGCACACAAAATTTTTTATCAAATTTTTTGCATTGTTTAATAGTTAAGGTTTTTATATGAACCAGTATCAATTTTGTCAGAATTATTATCAGAATGATTTATTGGACATAAGTTTAAAATGTAAGGAGTAAATTAATCATTTTTAAAATGTAAAAAAAAACCCTGGAACACAAGATAAAATGCAAAAATGTTCGATGATAATAACTATTTAAAAAAAAGATATCTATAAAACTTGTTCAAGTTCAGATTTTTTTCTTTTAAGTACCCAAGTCCAAATCCAACCATGACTTCACAAAATTGAGTGCTTCGTTTTGAACCTTGCTTCGGTTATTGTGGTTTGCAACGAACTAATAGCACTGGGGTTATATTGAAGCAAATATAATCATAATTGTACATTGATCCATGTTAGTTTATCATCGTTAGTTAAGAAAACCAGGATAGATGGATTTTGGTACAATGTTACAAACCTAACCAAAATAGAAATTCAGTTGTTGTTATCACTGAACCGTGTCCGTAGGATCAAAATTCCATGACAATACATGGCGTTTAGGGGGAAAAGTAATACTTTCCAGGCGCATGAGCAAAATATAATTTCAACTTTAAGGATAAGGTGATAAAATTGTCCTTAAAACCTAACCAAAATAGAAATTCTTATTTCATCGTAAGAAATCGAAGATTTGGAAAAATTCAATCTTTCTTAAATAAAATCTGACCCTTCCAATATATAAAAGGAGCTCCAATACCCTTTAAATTCATAAATCTTTATTTATTATTGACTTAGACATCAAAGAATCCTTCCAAAAAACTCAAAACCACACCAACTTTTAAAGTTCTTGTTCTCATGAACAAAAGTGTTCATGCAACTGTTTATCCATTTTTCAATATTAATATATTGACGTTACCTATGAAAATGAAAAAAAAAATATAATTTAAAAGATGTCACTAACAACGAAAAACAAATTTGCCGCGAGCAAAAACACCGTTTAATTTGTCAGACACGAAAAAATACTATTGAGAAAATTTCTATGAGAATGAAAAAAATATAATATGAAAGATGTAACTGGCAACGAAAGACAAATTTACCACTAGCAAAAACACCATTTAATTTGTCAGACACGAAAAAGTACTCTTAAGAAAATTTTAAAGCGGCTATGCACCATTCAAATTCATCAACTTTTGGGCAACATTGGTGTGCACAACCCAAACAGATGCAGTTGGAGAAGGCTGGAAAAGCCTTCGATCAAATTTTGGCAGCCATTATAAAACTTAAATACAATCTAAACATGCTAAACAATTTAAATAGCATATAGATCAAATGCGGAATTAAAATGACCGTAAACATACCTACGGCCATTGAAGCTTTTCACTTACACAATCTGCTATTCTCTTGGTATTGGTTCTTTTAGACTCTCAAAACTCTCCAATTTGATAGTGTATGAAAGAAAAAAACGAGTAGTCCCGGGTCTAAGGACCAAACCTGTATTTATACTTGTTCTCCCATAAAAAACGTCCATTCATATTCCATACATTTGTTACCATAATCAATGGGTAGCCCAAAGGTTGAGGCAGCCAAAGGTTGAACATGGACCATACATGGATTGGTTACATTCTCCCACTTGTTCCATACGTTTAACCTAACTTAATCCTATTGATTATATTTTAAGAAGTAAATACATGAATCATGGCAATAGGTCCTCTAAGAGTGAGTATTACCTTCCATGTTTTACGATGCATTTAGTTCCTCAAGTATTATTCTTCATGTGGCAACATTGCTTAATGAATAAACCCTATGTTTATTCTTAGTTCTATACAGATGAATTTTCTCAAAGAAATTAAGGTGTACATGAATATGAGAAAACATCAAAATATGTAAGAGTTTTATTAATAAACTGTATGTATACACTTACAAAGTGGAACCAAGTCTCATTTTCTCTATATGATCATTGAATTTAAGAGGTGGCATGCCCTTAGTCAAAGGATCAATGATCATCAATTCAATGCTAATGTGTTCAATGACCACTTTCTTTTCTTTAACACGTTCTCTTATGGCTAAATACTTAATGTCGATGTGTTTACTTCGACTTCCACTTTTATTATTCTTAGCCATAAAGACAACAGCTGAATTGTCGTAGAAAATTATCAATGGCCTAGATATAGAATCCGTGACTCTAAGCCTAGAAATAAAACTCCTAAGCCATACACCATGTGAAATGGCCTCAAAACAGGAGACGAACTCGGCTTCCATAGTAGAAGCAGCAGTCAATGTTTGCTTGACACTTCTCCAAGAAACAGCTCCACCAGCCATCAGAAAAATATATCTTGATGTTGATTTACATGAATCAACACAGCCAGCAAAGTCTGACTCAGAGTAGCCAATCACATCCAAATTGTCTGTTTGTCTATATATAAGCTTGTAGTCTTTAGTTCCTTGAAGATACCTCATTACTTTCTTTGCAGCTCTCCAGTGGTCTATACCTGGGTTACTCTGATATCGCCCTAGCATCCTTACAGCAAATGCAATGTCAGGTCTAGTGTAGACCTGAGCATACATAAGGCTTCCGATTGCAGAAGTATATGGATTGTTCTTCATAGATCCCCTCTCAAAATCATTCTTCGAGCATTGGTTCAAATTGAACCTATCACCCTTCACAATGGAAGCTACACTTGGTGAACAATCTATCATCCAAAATCTCTCTAAAACTTTGTTGATATAGGTTTCTTGTGACAGACCTAAAACACTTCGAGGTCTATCTCTATGGATCTTAATGCTAATGACATAAGATGCCTCACCCATATCTTTCATATCAAAATTTTTAAAGAGAAATTGTTTCACCTTATGCAGCAAGCCCTTATCATTGGTTGCAAGTAAAATATCATCCACATATAAAACAAGAAAACAAATTTTACTCTCACTGACCTTCTGGTATATACATTGATCGATGGGGTTTTCAACAAAACCGAATGAAGAAATTACTTCATGGAATTTAAAATACCATTGACGGGAGGCTTTTTAAAACCGTATATGGATTTTTTAAGCTTGCAAACCAAATACTCACCATCATTAGAGGAAAAACCTTCAGGTTGTTTCATATAAACCTCCTCCTCCAGATCTCCATTAAGAAGTACAGTTTTCACATCCATTTGTTGCAGCTCAAGGTCAAAATGAGCAACTAATGCAAAAATAATACGAAGAGAATCTTTCTTAGATACAGGAGAGAAAGTCTCCATGTCATCTATTCCTTATTTCTGAGTAAATCCCTTAGCAACGAGTCTCGTTTTGTATCTCTTAATGTTGCCTAATGAATCTTTCTTGGTCAAAGGCCCATTTGCAACCAATGGCCTTCGCCCAATTAGGCAACTCTATAAGATCCCAGACTCCATTGCTTTTCATGGAATTCATCTCTTCCTTCATGGTATCGTGCCACAAGGTTGACCCTTTGCAACTCATGGCCTATGAAAAGGTTTCAGGATCATTTTCGGCTCCGAATTATAGTCAGATTCTTGTAAATACACAATGTAATCACTAGGAATTGCTGATCTCCTATCTATAGTATATTTTCATAATGTTGTACCAATGTCTCACAGGGGAGCTTGTGGTATTTCCTGAACTGCTTGATCTATTAGAATGTTGTCAGCAGCTTGTGGAACCTCAATGATCGATTGGTCAATACGAGCTTGTACTTGAGGCATGCTATGAATTATAACCAATCTATCATTTGATGAAGGTTGAGATTCTGTATGATCATGTGCAGGAACTAAGTTCCTGAACCGATCCCTCCCACTGATCATGTCATTCTCTAGAAACTTAGCGTTTCTTGATTCCATAATCCTAGTAGTATGAGTTGGACAATAAAACTTATAACCCTTGAACCTTTCAGCATATCCAACGAAATACCCACTAATGGTCATCGGATCCAGTTTCTTCTCTTATAGGTTATAAATTCTCACCTCAGACGGACATCCCCAAACGCGCAAATGTCGTAAACTCGGTTTCTAACCTTTCCATAATTCAAATGGTGTCTTGGGAACAGCCTTGGTTGGAACTAGGTTTAATATATATGCAACCGTCTTTAGTGCTTCAGTCCACAAGGATGTAAGAAGGTTGGAGTTGCTAAGCATACTCCGCACTATGTCCATCAATGTTTGGTTTCTTCTTTCTGCAACACTATTCAGGTCCAGGGAACCAGGCATAGTGTACTGGGTAATAATCCCATATTCTTGAAAAAACTTGGCAAAAAGACCAGGTACTTGTCCACTTTCTGTGTATCTACCATAATATTCTCCACCTCTATTGGATCTCACAATTTGTATTTGCTTTCCGCATTGGTTCTCAACTTCAGCCTTAAAGACTTTGAAGGCATCCAATGCTTCATTTTTCTTATAAAGCAAATAAATATACATATATCATGACTAATCATCGATAAAAATGATGAAATATTTCTGACCATGTGTGTCCATATCTGGACAATATATATCAGTATGAATGATTTCTAATATGTCCGAACTCCTATTAGCATATTTCTTTGACTTGTTGGTCTACTTTCCCTTAATACAATCCACACAAGTCTCAAAATCAGTATAATCTAGAGTACTAAGTACTCCTTCATTCACTAATCTTTTAATTCTTTCTATGGAGACATGTCCTAATCTTCGGTGCCATAAGATAGATGAGTCATCGTTAATATTATACCTTTTAACGCCAGTTTGAACATGCATTGAACTATAAGTGGCATTATTTTGTAAATAAAGACGATAAAGACCATCAGACAAAATACCATTCCCAACACAATCAATTTTATAAAATAAATTGAAATATGTGTCTTGAAAATTAAAGGAATATCCAAATGGTATAAATTCGGAAATAGAAATCAAGTTTCGTGAGAAACTTGGTATACAAAAGGTTCTTTCTAATTTTAAAATAAAGCCACTACTTAAAGTTAAAATGCAAGTTCTAATCGCCTCCACATGTGAGCCCATCTTGTTGCCTGATAAGATGCTTTGCTCACTTCCCAATGGCTTCCTTAGATTTTGCATACCCTGCAAGGAGTTTGCAATATGGATTGTAGATCCAGAATCAATCCACCAGGTGTTAAATTAGCATTAACCATATTAGATTCATAACAAACAAATGAGGTTGGATTACCTTTTTTCTCAAGCTATTTTTGGAATTTGATGCATTTCTTCTTCATATATCCTTTCTTTTTACAAAAGAAACATTTTTCTTCCTTCTTGATATCAGCTTGAGGTGGTATTTTATCTTTCCCCTTCTGATTAGCTTTGTGATTGGCTTGAGATTTGATAGGTTTAGCTTTGTCCTTCCCACGGGTAGTAGCCAGCATTGCACTCTCACCCAGTTTCATCACTAGTCTTTCTTCTTCTTGAACACACATGGTCATTAATTCATTAATTGATTATTTGTCTTTATATGTGTTGTACGAGATTTTGAAAGGCCCGTACTGAGTTGGAAGGGTGTTCAGAATGTAGTGCACCAGGAAGGACTCCGACATATCAACCTCGAGTTTCTTAAGTTGAGCCGCAATGTCACGCATTTGCATTATGTGCTCGCGCACACCTTTTACGCTGGTGAGTCTGAGGGATGATAATTTCATTATCAGGGTGCTTGCCAATGCCTTTTATGAAGTGACGAATTGATCGTCAATGACTTTCAGCAAATCACGGACTTTCTCATACTGGTCGACAGAATTATGTATACCAGCAGTTATCTTAGTCTTGATAAACATCACGCTGAGCCGGTTGGATCGCTCCCATCGCTCATATAGCGTGACCGCAACTAGAGTGCTGTTATCAGCAATTGCAGGTGGTTCGTCATTCCTAATAGCATAATCTATGTCCATCCACCCTAGATGGAGGAGAATCCTCTCCTTCTATATCTTATAGTTATCTTCCCTAAGTTTGGGTATGTCACAACAGATATAAAAAAAAACTAGTGGGTTGAGTAACTGCATAAAGTTCAAAAGCTTATGTCAAGATTTGAGGTCTAATTTTCTAAATTGCATATTTTACCAATGTAAAAATACGCTGAAATTGAATCTAATTTCATTAAAAATTACATGTGGGCTAAAATTTTAATTCAATAAGATTTTTTATACTTTATGATAGATTTTATCAAACTATTTTTACTAAATTCATAATGTATATTATGATTACAGTTTGATGTTTTTCTGTCTTTAAATTTTATGATTAAATTATTAAATTAATTCTTCCTAACTCCTGTGGGTAAATTAAGAAAAACTACTAGTAATATTATCTTAATTAATTATATAAACATAATAAAATCTCTGTGAGGTAAAATCATTATATTTTTATAATTAATTACAATTAATGTCCATTATGTGATCCTAATCCACTTAATATATAATTTTTATATAATTAAAGATGTTGTGGCTACTCTTTAAATATTTAAAATTATATGGTTCACTAAACATTTATATTTACTATATTTTAGGCTCTACTTAATGCCTAAAAACAATTATGCAGTAACATAATAGGCAATCACTAAGAGTGCTCCCAGGATAATTGGTCGGGACAAAGCCTCATTAAAAACCAGGATCCTTAGACAGAGCATTGTCCCAGATCATGCTGTCTTATTCCAACTACAAATTGTTTATGAATTATTTATAATTTTTAACTTAATTGTTCATACTAATATATTATGAACCTTAATGTGTTATGCACAAATTAAGTTTTATGAGAATAACCTAAGTTTACATTATCTAACAATATCTAAACTTAATAATATGTTATCATATGTAAATAAATTTCTCAGAAATAAAACATAAATTGCATAATTAAACATAATATTATGCACTTAATGTAATTCATTGCATAAAATAAACTCATTCTAAAAGGATGATTTGAAAAACAAAAAATCACGCTAAATATGAGCATTTAATCAAATTACATATATAGAACTAACATAAATAGTATATATGCATAATTTTAATTTGCGTAAAATAATCAAAAGTTTGATCCCAGGTGGAATTGAACCCAAGACTGTGCGCCTAACACACAGTCCCAAATTTGCCCTTACCACTAGGCTACCCCGGGGGGTTCATTAACATTGTTTTTGCAAATAATTACAAATCATATGCAAAATTGTGAAAGGTCAAAATCTGAACTTCCAAATATATATATATATATATATATAGTATTTTTGAAAAATTACTGAATTTGGAAATTGCAAGATATTTTCCTAAACCAGTTGTCTTCAACCTTCAGCCGGGTCGTTTTTGACCCGTTTTCAAAACCCAACTAAATCTTGGCTTCCAGGATACCAAAGCAAGATTTTAAAACTCAGAAATACTAGAAATCAAATTTCCTAATGATTTCTAACATTATTTTCCATCAAAAAATTCTCAAAAAATAAACTTTGAAATCAAATTATTTTTCGGGTATAAATTGAAAGTTTTACAGATTGCTTAATACTTCAAGACAGAGGCAAACAATGGCTCTGATACCAAATGTAAAACTTAAATACAATCTAAACATGCTAAACAAATTAAATAACATATAGATCAAATTCGGAATTAAAAGGACCGTAAACATACCTCCGGCCATTGAAGCTTTTCACTTACACAATCTGCTATTCTCTCGGTATTGGTTCTTCAAGACTCTCAGAACTCTCTAATTTGATTGTGTATGAAAGAAAAAAATGAGTAGTCTCGAGTCTAGGGACCAAACCTGTATTTATACTTGTTCTCTCATCAAGAACGTTCATTCATATTCCATTCATTTGTTACCACAATCAATGGGTAGCCAAAAGGTTGAGGCAGCCAAAGGTTAAACATGGACCATACATGGATTAGTTACAGCCATCAGACACCAAGGTGAAGCTTGCATGCCGCAGCTTCTTCCGCTCTATATGTGGTTTCTGATTCATCTTTTTCAAATGTCGCTGGTTCAAACTGGCATCATCACCACAATCTTTGGTTGTTGATCTACAAGACTTAAAAATTTGGAGGCCAATGCCACACGTGCCATCACTGGCGCATGGGCTTGTTATGAAACAACTAAATTTATGAAAACACCACATCGACGCCCAATTAGCACTTAGTGCCAAGTCAACACCACATTAGTGTCACATCCAGCATCAAAACCAACTAATTCAACCCGCCTTTGATCGTTTAATTCAAAACTTTGACCGGTCCGTTCGGCTATTTCGAGTATGAGTTCAAACCCGTCCGAGTCATTTCCCAAGGTTTTTCAACATCTTGAAATCGTAAAATTTCACTCTCACAAACGGGTTTCTTACAATAAATCGAGGAAGCAAACATTATTCCCCTCACTAAAGGGATTCAAACATGCCTTAAGTAGTGAGGAAGTCATCTTATACCGACCCAACCTATTTCACACCTTGGATGACAATTATGTTAAAATTCGAGCTACCTCAATCGAGAAGTTCATGAACTCAGATACTGAAAAGGGCAAGATTCGAGCTATAAGAAGGATGACCAAAAAAACCAATAAGTGCAAAGTTGGCAAAAAAAACTCATCCCACTCTACTCGGTACGATTTTCATCCAAATAATGAATCGAGAATGACGACTCTCTACTCAGTAGGATTCTCATCCAAATACAAAGTGGAGAACAAATAGCTATATACCTACTCAGTAAGATTCTCATCTAAATATCGAGTAACTAGATAACGGTGAGTTAAATCTCTATTCGGTATGATTCTTATACAAACTCTTTGGGCAGCCCACTCTAGTTGGCAAAGAACTTACGCGTTGTTGAAACAGAGCTACTTGAAGTCTTTGGGCTTCCAAAGCATAGAAAAAGTTATAAGAGGCCCTCGTATCTACCAAGGCTTTTGTAGCTTTCCTATTCATTTGCAAGTCCACATATATGAGTCATCTCTTAGGTTCCTTCCTATTCTCAAAGAGTTGGTTATTCAGAACATTTAAGAATCGAAACCTTCATGGCATTGGACTAACCGAACCCATTTGTGGTCTTTCTTCAAGAGTTTTGTTAAAGGGATAGCTCTCATAGAGTATCTTTCAACTAAGTGTCGATAGTAATTGGCTAACCCAAGAAATTCCCCCATTAATTTTCGGAGTATAAACCACATAATTATGAAACTGCCATTGTTCTACACTAGCACACCACGTACACATATTTATTGCACAACTGCCCCACAACTAAGTCACACTTACTGCACAATAGTCACAAAGATCACCACACAGCCCATTCAAAGGCCAACTCACGGGATTGGACCTTTCCATGGCCCCATTTCAACGGTCACCCCTTTGGCTAAGCCCACCGTCGTTTGGGTCTCAGAATTTATCACTTTCAACCGATCAGAGTCGCGTTCAAGTTTCAAGTGCAGTCTTTGGGCTTCCAAAGAAGAGACAAAGTTTTGCACTGATATCAAAGTTATATCAATTCCAACTGCAAATTGTTTGTTGATCCAGTCGTGTCAAGTAGTTGCACCCAATTTCTTTAATTAGCATTGACAAATTGACAAAGATATTCTTATAACGTACTGTTATACAAAATAATGTGACCAAGAGTTAAACCTTTACTCACCGATTAAGTATTATGATTAAATATATTATATTTTATTGATGTGATGCGCACCGCGAATTGATAAATTGAGTTTCAAATTGAAGTGATAGTTTAAGAATTAATTGTTATGAATTAGAATTATGTAGCAAATTGTGTACTTCCGGGTACCGGAGCCCTTCGGCAGAAAACACTAGCTTGAAGGGCGAAAGAGAAGCGTTAATCTAGGTTCCCTTTCAGTAAAACATAACATGTGTGTAATTAAAGAACTAAAATCCAAGTAGATGGAGCCAAATAGGAATAAATAGTTCTAGAACCACTTCAAGTTGAAGTACTTTTGTCCCAAAGATAATGACATGGAACCGTCGGATTGGTCATGGTCTGAAGAAAATCATATTTGTGGGTTCAATGAATTTAAAAGCTTAGAAGACTAACCCCTTTTGGTTTAGAAACCACAGACAGCCATGAACGAAAGTAGGGCAGTGCCTTTGTTGTCAACACCAATAACCATATAATTTGTGAAGCAGCACCAGCCTTGCCTTTTGTTAGTATTATCAATACTTTACAGTGGTATGTCTCTTTGGCTATCGAAGTGTCTAATGTTGCTTTAAATTCGCCAGCTGGTACACTGTGTACAGTTTAGGTACACTGGCATATCATAGAGTGGTTTTAAGGGTTGATGAAAGCTCCAAGAAATGTCTTTCTTCTTAGGATTGATCAAAAATAGGAATTTACATGAGCAATTTGCATTATATTTCGTTTAGATAAAAATGAATTTGAGAGATCACACGAATACGAATTCGATTTACATGGATGGACACTAATATGATTTAAAAGTTTTTTTGTTCAAACTCTATATATAAACTACTCTTTTTATTTATTTATTTTATATATGGAATAGCTCGAATATCCTAACAAGAGTGTAGAGAGAGATCAGTATTTTGGTCGACATAATTTTTTGCTCTTCATTTTGTGAAATTGATTTGTAATTGATAGAATTTACAATAAATTAATTCATTCCATAGTGACTTCATTTGTGAATAGATACTATAATTTCTTTTTTTTTACTTTCTAAACATAACACTATGGAGTTGTAATTGAATTCTATAAAATCTATAGAATTTATTTTTGTTAATTAATTAAGTGATTTTGTGATTAATTTTCATTTTATGAAATTCATTTGATACAAATATACTTTTAATGTAATTGAAAGTAAATAATGATCATAATTGTGAATACTTTGATATATAAAGTTTGTCTCGATCAATGATCAATTTTATGTTGAACGACTTGAAGCACTTGGTCTTGCAACTGACTTTTCAATTCTTGCTAAAAAATCTTTTAGAAAATTGTTTTTATTCTTAACCATGCATGATATAAAAATATAAAAAAAAGAGCTCCTTTTCTTATTATTTTTAAGGTAAATTATATTAACCTATTTAATGTTAGCTTTGATTATATTTACTTTATGTAGTTTTTAAAATATACACTTATCTATTTGTTGTTAACTTTTCGTTAGTTAATTGTTCAAAATCTAATCAAATCTTATGTTAATACATTAAAACTTATTGAAAATCTGATTTTACCCTTAATAATTTCAAAATTCAGTCAAATATTTTACCTAAGTAGCATCCAAACTTTGACTAAATTTTAAGATTATTAATGGTAAAGTCTGGTGTACAATAAATTTTGATAAGTTGACATAAAATTTGACTAAATTTTAAAAAATTTATTAACGAAAAGCTAACGACGAGTAAATAAATATATATTTTAAAAATTAAGTGATGTAAGTATAACCATAAATTAAACTCAAGTGGGTTAATGTAATTTACTTTTATTTTTTTAGTATAGTCATTTTCTTGATTTGAATACTCGACTTAATTAAAATAAAAAAAATCAAAGAGTCAAATCTAACCCAATGGTTCATGAAATTACCATTCGAATTCCATTAAATTATCACTCGATTTTCATGCCAAAAATTTTACATTCTTGTTGTACAACGCTCATTTTTATGAGTGGATATTTCTGACCCACTGACAATTTTTTAGCACATTTTGGTTCTGTTTGCAACACAATTTGGCATTTATTTATCCAAGTAGTTAGCATCTTTTTGAGGGGGTTGGGGCATAAATTAAATGGTCTTATTTGTCCTTTTATCCTCTAACAGAG
The DNA here is from genome assembly GCA_023935145.1 of Bretschneidera sinensis. Taxonomy (NCBI): domain Eukaryota; kingdom Viridiplantae; phylum Streptophyta; class Magnoliopsida; order Brassicales; family Akaniaceae; genus Bretschneidera; species Bretschneidera sinensis. Next base: position 13,328,389 of record CM043698.1, read on the forward strand.
TTTCGGTTGAACTAACCAACAAGAGTTTGGTAATTTTTGTTTTTTAAGTCAAGAATTAAACAATTGCAGAAGAAGGGAAAAAAAAAAGGGAGCTCCACCATGTGCAAATATTCTCTAAACTTGAAGCAAACTGTACCACCTAAACCTAATATCGTTCTTTTCTTCTGGGCCACACTGCGTACCAAAACATAATCTGAATTTAAATTTAAACCAACAATTTTTTTAAGGCTTTGGTTGGATATATATATTTAAATTCAATTTAAATCATCAAAATATAAAAATTTTAAACTTAAAGTTTTACTGATTTAAAATACATTTAATCAACTTCTTAACAAGATTTAAAGGTCTAACGAATTTTTTAATGGAAGAAATTGTTTAAGCATACTCTCCGCATATAAGAACGCAAGGCTTAGTCAAAATATTTTCCTTTAGATTGCTACTAGTAAATTGTTTATTTTTTTTTGTAATAGTACTTTGAGTTTAAATTTAAAGTATGTGTGAATTTGTCAAAGTTAGGTTGCATGATTGCACTTAAGTTGAATAAAATTAGGGTTTCAATTCAAATTTCAAAAATGAAGACAAAAACAGGAGCAAAAAATAGGTGGCATTTAAAAAAATGGTAAAACACAAAAAAAATTACTAGAGAATGGAGGATAGAGCTTGTTTACGTTCTCTTATTTATCTAAATATACGAGTTTGGATGAGATTTTGAGACTTGTTTGATAAACAAGTCAAGCTCAAACATAATTGAGTTTGGTTAGTTTAAACTCGTGAACAAATGCATTAATGGTTGATTTTATTGTAATTATTATTTTAAACTTGATAATGAAAGATTTATTATAGGCTTACTTAGAAATTTGTTCGTATGAGTTTCCAATTTAAGTTTATGAATAAGCTCAGTTTGCTTTGTGAACAAACGCGACTGTCACTTGTAAATGAGCTTATGTTAAACTCGTTTATGTAACCAAGCCGAGCTCCAACCAAACTTGAGAATCTTGAACATTGATTCAATTCCCATTTTTGGCCAGTCCATTGATTCCATTTGAAAGAAAAAATTGAACACAAATCTAATCCAATAATTTAACAGCTGAGCCCAAGTTTGCCTTTTGGGCTAGGTACTACCCTATACCAACAAGTTACAATTGGACCGTTGCATAGATCCCATCTTAAATTCAAAATCTAGCCAGGTTAAAATTGGGTAATGTTCCATCAGATGAACCATTAATAATCCGGATTGGCCCATCCTTCATGCGATATATACTTCTATAGTTCCATAAAAAAGAATGTTATTTAGGCCCAAAAACTCGTCCAGCCCAAGACAACTAATCTTATAAAAAAAAAAAAAAACGCTGTTCTACCATCGATTTGGACTATGGTCTAGTAATTTATAAGAATCTTTCGTCGATAATTTATATGTTTTATCAATTTTATTCTTAACGAAATCGTTATCAGTTGTGAAAAAGTGTCCAAATCAATGATTCATTTTGATGATACCAATATCTTTACCGTAATAATAATGATATGAATGAGGGTCGGTGGAATAGTGGTTTTCATCTGTAATTTGTGTTTTTGTGATTTCATTATGGGTCACATAAGAGACGACTTTATTTAAGCTGCACATCATATAGCTACATCCCTCATGTTTGATTATAAATTTGAATGCATAGGTTTCAAAATATGTTACTTTCCTTCAAACTTTCATTATAAAATTACTAAGGCATCTCATAATGCATACAAATATATATTAAAAATTTTAATAAAATCAAGTTAAGTTAAATGATGACATGACATCATGGGTTTTTCTGGTTTAATTCAAAAAGTAACTCTTATAAGAGAGGTTTCAATGCATTAAAATTGTTATAATAATCAGTTATTGTTCTTAAACGGTAAGATGTCGTTATTTTTTGAAAATGTGAAATATATTTGTATTTATAATTAAATCTAAATGATGTAATTATAATTTATTTTAAAATTAATAATACATATTTATTGTTGATGTAACATTCATTGATATGAATATCGATTTATCCATCACTAATCTCAATACTTTGGGGAATAACTAAAATACAGTGAATTGAGGTTTGGAGGAGACAGTATTTGATTTATGGTAAAATTGGTTACCTTTTTGCATGCACTATAGAATTAAGCTTTTTCAATTCTATGGTGATTTTTTCTCGGAATCACCATAGAGGCAAAGAGTGAAGAGCACTAACATTTACATGGGGAACCTTTTTCTTTAATCCTTTCAACTGTTTTGTTGCCAGATGCAACAATTGCAAAACAGTAAATCAATTATAAAGCAAAAGTTATGTCAATTTGAATGGCATCTAACTAAACCTCGTAAGAATATTGCAATTCAGTAAGCAAAAGTTATGTCCAATTTGTTGAGGAATAGGACAGACTTCCATTAACAGAAGGGTTAAAAGTTAAATGTACGTTAGACTTTCCTAGTGGTTCCAAATGAATTTCCTTTTTAACCTATTGGAATATTTTTTTTACAAATTGAATCTTTTAGCAAATCTAATTTTGAAAACGAATTTTGATCGATATTGAATAGTTTGAAAAGACGAAGATATTAGGCAATCTCTCATTTCACCATCAGTTTGTGATAGTATTAAACTGCTAGATATCTTTAACCATTATGAGATACTAAAAATATCGTTAAAAGAAAAAAAATAACTCGAGAGAGAAATAGATAGAAATTAGGTCATAAGGGTCCCATTCCAAGTTTATCCCCTTCAACATAGATAAGAAGGGGTGGTTAGTACCATGTGGCTGTTAGCATGCACATGCATATTCACGTGAAGGGATGGAGAAGAATGGAAGAATAGGGGTGAGATGAGACTTATATCATGGATACCCTGACCCTAATAAGAAAGAAATAGTTGGGTTCAAACTCTTGACTAAATTAAATACTTAGAGACCCTACATGCAAAAAAAAAACTAATTGAAAATGTTTCTTGTGCTCTAAAAACAGGTTGAATGTATTTTTGGCCTTTTTCAGGGTGTAGGCCACCAACCTTTTTCTTTTCACTTCCTTAAGCAAAGCTTTTTGCATTTTGGAGTTTTGCATGATTCACTGGATCAAGGCATCTATAAAACTAATGATAAACCCAAAATATAAAGACAAATCCAACATACTGTACAATTTTGGAAAATTTCTTGATGAGACCGTTAAAATTTTTATTGGTAATTTTAATTTTTTTATTGATAATATTATTATAAATATAATATTCAAAAAATAAAATTACTAATAAAATTTTTTAAAATTATTAATAAAGCTTTCAATTGATTTAAATTTTATTATTTAGTTTCGAATCAACCAAATTTTGAAGGTTAATGAAAAAAGCCATGAATGATTGTCTCTCCCCCAACATTTCCTCATGAGATTCTACATATACACCATGATTGGGTACATCATGATTAGTTTTGACCACATTTTCTGCTCAAGAAGATCTCATCTTTGACTCTTTGAGTGTTCCATTTCTTACTTTTTCACTTGAGTTTGCAATTCAAGGGCAGCACATTTACAATTGAAGATTGTACCCAAAAAAAATAAAAACCTTATCAGTGCGGGCTCAATACTTGGGGCTGCCTATCTTTGATTTACTTTCTTTGTTTCAGAGGAGATTTATTGAGTTTATATATGAATTATACAATGAGGATTAATCTTTTTCATCAATTTTTTTTTCATTCATGATGTAAGCAAAGATTGATCTTTGATGCATGTGTAATAGTAAATGACTTTACAAACTAAAATAATTGACATCCACTCAATCTTTGATTACGATATACATTTATTATGTAACGTGTCAAAAAGCTGGAAAATTGTTTAATTTAATTTGGACTAACACAACCTCATATTTGTCATGCGTCTTGTGCCATATTTGGTTAGGATCTCATTGTCCGATTTGGTTATGGGTTTATATCATGTTGATTTAACTTTTGTTTTAAATGTCTTTTATGTATTGATATTCTTTTTGATGTAGTAAAAAAAAATTATGTCATGTTGGTCTTAGCCATCGCTACCCATTGATGGCCCTACATTAAAAAAAAAAAAATACAATTACAAAATTTGAACTTATAAATATTCTATTTTATCTTTGTTTGAAAAGACATACTCCAAACTTCATTCCATCTCACTTTAACTATTATGGAAAGCTTTGATAATTATATATATTAAAACTAATTAAATTATCAATTATTTTAAAATTTTAAATTAATAAAAAATATTTAATTATTTTTTATATTTCAAAACATTCTCTCATTTTCGAGTCAACTAAAACATTAAAGATTTTACACGTGAAATAAAGTTTTAAAAAATTCAAATATAAAATAATAAAACACTAAGTAAAATATTAAATTAATCTTTTCTCTATTGCCAAAAGCATTAACACAATCTCTCAAATTAATTTACCACACCTGTAATAGGTGAACATACAACATGTTTCTTGGTTAATCGGGTGAAATATCAAAGCTCCCCAAAGGTCACAAAAGTTCAAGCTATTAATGATGGTAAACTCACTAACATGCCATGATTTAATCACCTTTGCTGAATCAAAAGTAAAACAAAATAATGAGACTAAACAACTTTAATTTTATTTTTTTGGTTGTGGGGAACAAAATCAATTTCCAAACAGGTGAACCATCATGAAGTTTCATTGACAAAGACAGAACACCCAAACCCCGAAGAAGAAAAAAAAGAAAACCTAAATTTTAAAACTTTGGATGGTAGAAATGAATACATTATAATGCATATATTATTGTTGATCAAAAGATTATGTTCGTTTGATTTACAAATAAGATTATAATAAAATATAATTAAAATTAATATAAAATAAAATAAAATAATTAATTAAAGAAGTAATATTTTTAATTCTATATTTAATTAATAAAATTATTAGATTGAGACTAAAGTATATTAAAAAATCTAAATATCAAAATATTCTAACACTATTCAACATCATGAGAAACCCTCAATTTCTTTACAAATTTAAAAAATTAATTATTTTCATCGTCATTATTATCATTAATATAATTATATTATTGTTATTATTATTATTATTATAATAATGAGCATTATTATACCATAATTTTTATAATAGTACTATTATAAGTAGGATAATTATTATTATTATTATTTAATGGTATAAAGGGAATGTAAAAATTTTAGTCTCAAAGAGCTAGGTGGGATAGATTTTATCCTATGGAGGATGTGGAACAAAAATTATGGGATTATGATTAATTTTATCCAATTCTAATCCCACATAAATAATAAATCTCTACAATTAAATAGTCTAAATGTAGGAGAAATTATTCATATGAAATTAATTAGTCCAAGCCCACCATAGTACCTCCAACCAAACGGGTCTTAACAGATTAAGCACTAGGCTAGGAGCGCAGAAAGCAAAATATTTATGTTATGTAACAATTAATTGGTACTTTGGTAGTGCAAAATTGCATTTAGGAAATGTTACTAATATCTTGTTTTTGTTTTTTTTAATTAAAAAAGAAAGGAAAGGAATGGAAAGGAGTATAGATTACAGGAGACCTTGGTCCTGAACTTATTTTAATACTCCATTGAGATTGAATTTGTATCCGTCAATTTCGCCCAATACTTACTACACCTCGTTTAATAAATTACTATCAATATTCTATCGACCACTTATTTATTTTTAACTTTCATTATCTCTTGTCAGATTATACGAATATGAGTATAAATTAAAGTGGATGTCTTATTCAATTTCGATTGAACAATTATTTTTTTTTATACCAAAAAAAATTATAGTGACAATACAATTTAAATTATAAATCATCAATAATAATTTATAATTAATAATCAAAATACCACAACTTTGACATTTTGGTAATGTATTCAAATCTTCGTATCATCATATTTATTTTTTGAAGAATATATTAAAAATATATTCTATACATAAGATATAAATAATATGTAAAATCAAGTTTAACCAGTACATGAGGGGTAAGATCCATGTCCGCCGAGTATTAATAATTAATACTCTTACCTGTTTAAGTCCGTTTATTTTTTTACTCGCATCCTCTTAAACGGGTTCGGATAGCTTTTAAGTAATCAAAAATACCTTAACCGCTGTTTGTCCCTAATCTTGTTACAAGTATTTTAAAAACATTTGTCAACAAGTATAAATGTCTATATAAATACATCTACTCTAAAATTGTTTAGTTTGAAATTCAATTAATATCGTTAAATGAACAAAGATAATGTAATTTTTTATTGAAATATTAGGTAAATTTATTTTGAAAATTTTGTTTTCAAATATACCACCGCTTTATTTCCAAATTGCTAATTTTTTTCATAATAATAAACACCATGCAATGTATAAATACTTTTTTTTTTGGTAGTAATAGATTTTGTTTCAATAGTTTGCGACATGATAAACTATTGAAAATTGATATAAACAGTAATCAAAAATGAAAATGGATTACAGATCAAGACAGGTAAAAGTTCGTTGCATCTATAAAGACGTTGGAGATCAATACAGGTAAAAGTTTGTTGCATGACTGCTTTAAGCAGTGATCAAACAACGACTTACATAGGACGATACTCTCGTTTAAAACGTTAAAGCAAGACATTTTAAAATTTGAGTGATTATTGCTTCTCAAGTTTTCATATAATTACGACTTAAGTTTTTAAATATTTTTATTTAGTTGTTTGAAATTAAAATTGAATTGAAATCATAATCTTTTTCAATTATTTCAATATTAAAAAAAATATGATTTCAGTTCAGTTTCAACTTTCAATTCAAAATAATCAAACATACTGTGAAGTAATTTGTAATGAGTACACAAATAATTATTTGATCACCATATTGTTAACTAATGCACTCGAATATGACTAATATTCAAAGTGTTACAGTCCCCATTGCATTTGGTGTAGTTATTTCGAGACCTCGAACAGGTTTAAAACCTCGAACAGATTCAAATTTTTTGTCAATAAACAGGTTCAAAACCCCAATCCCTACTAAAAAATTATTAAAAATGTTACGGTTATTTCGAAAAGCATGCACACAATCCAACAATATTTTCACTTCTCTCATTCATGGAATGATAATAGTAAAGCTTATTTGGAGTTTAACGTCCCTGTTTATATTTTAAAATTTTAAAAATTAGTCAAATCAAATCAAATTTTATTAAACAATAATTAAAAAGTTATTTGATTTGATTTGATTTTTGTAAATTTTTTTAAAAAAAACATCGCTTAAAGCACCAAATAAGTTTTACCAATTGAAAGAGATCAATCAATAAATGGTTTAAGTTTATTTAAATAATTTTTTTGCAAATTTTTAAAAAACATAAAAACCAACTTATAAAACACCAAATAAAGTTGTCAAATCAAATTTGATTGTAAACACAAAAATCATAAACATATATAACCCCAAAAGGAGGATGGTAAGATTAAGACAAAGATATAATGAAGCAATTAATTAAATAATATAATTGTTATAGAAGTAAGCTTTGTCATGTATTTTTTTGGTCAAAATTTATTATTTTTTTTCTCATCTAGTTTAACAAATGAGTATTATTTAACGCCATTTGTAAGGGATTTAAATAAATTTAAATCAATATGTTTGCTTAATTCCCAATGAAAGGGCGCTTACTATAAACTCTTTTTTTTTTTTTCATTCTCTTTTAAGTGGGGTCATATTCATAGATCTTTGGGATTAAGCATGAGAAATAAATAAAAATAACAATAACATGCATATGTGGTATTCTTTAAAATTGCCAAAGACATGGAGTGAGAGAGAGTCGGAAAGAAATGGCCCTATTAGAATAATTAGAAACACCCACTCAGTCACATTCAGTGACCCTTTTATTTTACAGCAGCAATCCCCAACAAAAAGCCTGCTCACAGTTGATACTTGGCATTAACCTAAAAAACTACTTTCAATCCCAAAAATTGAAGAAAAAAAAACAACTTTCAATCCCAAATTTTGAAAGAAAAAAAAAAAAACTTTCCCACAATCCAACCCAACTGTTCACACCTAGACACTGAGAGCAGAGAGAAAATTGTTCATCTCTTTTGTCAATCTGGGTAGTTATGGACGCTACAGATTCGAGTAGGGACAAAAACAAAAGTTTCAAAATTTTGTGTGATTTTATTGACTAAGTTTGGAAATGGACAAAAATATACACAAAATAGATGAATGTCAATCGATATTGTAAATATATTTTATGGAAATAATATGGAACAATATGTCTTTAATCTGTGAAATGAGATTAACTTGATTCTCTAATAATCACTTGAAAAATTATGTGCTCTCTATGTTGAAATTTATAATTCAATGTTCATGTGGTAAACAAAGCGATACTAATAAATCCCAATGGTTATTTGTTAGGTATCTTGCTTTTATATATATATATATATATATATATATATATATATATATATATATATATTATTTATTTATCATTGATTAGTTTCTTGACATGTTCAAAATTTAAAAATATAAGCTATTTCATAATTTTTTTTTTATGAATATTTGACATAACTTCCATTTATAAAAAACATAATCATTTTCAAAAACTCTCCCAATATCCAACTTTTAGCATTTCCTATATTTCAACTAAGAGAAACTTTGTCTTTGTTGTTGTTTTTCTAGCATTTAATTTGTGTACTCAAATTTGGCATTGCAGAAGCATGAAAATTAAAAGTCCTACATTTGTTAATTCTTCACCAATTAAATTGAAGGTTCAAAATGAAGACATAAAAGCATAGATAATATCATAAATTATAGTAGTAACATACTGTACATATTAAGCATCATCAATGGGTCACTTGAAAGACGGAGAATTCTTAGGGAACTATGGAGGGTCTAAGGCACCTGATTAAATTAAGAGTAATTTGTAGAGGAAGGTTGAGAAAAATTAGTTAAATTAGGAAATGAGTACTACTTTTAGCAAGAAAGGAATAGAGAGAATTAATGGAGATGGTGTTTTTGATGCTGAAATGGTACTATTGTAACCCGGGCTTCTTGAGCTAACTAACGTTTATTTTTTCCAGAGTCTTCTATATAAAAGACTCGTCTTCGATCCCACACCCGTCAATATACCCAAGAAAGAAATTAAGGCACTACTCCACATTACAGAGTCTGAGGTGATATAACAGAGCAAAGTTCAATAGAACCATAATCAAGCAGTTCCTCAATCATTTGCTCTATGTGATCTTCTTCAAGAGGCTTGAACTGAAGCTGATTACTTTCAACTTTCACTTTCTTCACAACCCAGTTGGGTTCTGTCTCTAATTGTACACCAGCCATCGGTCTCTTCTCTGGCAAACACCCACCCATTTCACTGCTAATGTCATTAATCTCGTTGACAACATTAACATTTGAAGTTGGTGCCTTTTGTGGCTCATGGAGTACTACAGATTGCTTTGTCATTTGAAGTGAAGCCATGTAGCATCTATGCAGTTTCGCTGTCAAAGTTGCAGAGAGAAGTTTAGAGGACGATGACTCAGACGTATTCGGGTTGTATGGGAAATTAGTTCGAGCCCTTGGTCCACACATGAGCCTCGCAGCTTCATCATATGCCCTTGCTGCATCTTCAGCCGTTTCGAATGTGCCCAGCCAGATCCTGGTTTTCCTGCACGAAACGAAACGTTTTGTCTCGATACTCAAAAAAATTTAAGAAATTTTCTGGGTTTTGAAAATTAAGGTAATTAAACTTACAATAGGGGATGGCGAATTTCAGACACCCAAGAGCCCCAGTGCCTTTGTCTTACGCCTCGGTATCGTTGTTGTGGCCTTGCCATTTTAGAGAAAGGAAAGAAACGTTTCTTTTTGCAAAGTGTTTGTGAAAATGCCCAAGAGAGATAACGAGGGAAGAGTGATAGGTAGTGATGGTGAGGGAGGAGTAGATGGAGGGGGGAGGGGGGGTTTTTGTAGTTGGGTTTATCGACAGACATAAGGGCAACGGGAAGGAGGGCTCTCTTTTCTTGGCAATCTCTGGAACCCAATTTGAGAAAATAGGTCCCACTAATGGTTTTTGGAGTCTTCCCTTCTCTATTTTTTTTCTTCTTTATCTCACAGTTACCAGTTGCCTCATTGCAAGTGATTGTTGAATAAATATGTGCAAGTGAAAGTTTCAAACTGACCAAATTCAGTTCACACTTGCTTGAGAAAAAAAAATCAGAATATTAAACTGTTGCTTTATTTGTCTTCTTTCTTGAACAAAATCTAAAGTCTTATTCACATAGATTCTTCATGTGAGTTTGGATGTATAATGACTCAATCAAGCTCATAATTTCTAAATAGAAAAATGGGAGAATATCATAACTTCTTTTGTTGTTTTGAACCATAAAAAAAAACCTTTGAACATATTTTATTTTACAACTTAGTAAAAAATAATTTTAAGGAATCTTAGAATTTTGGTTTGGTAAGAAAATGAACAGTTCTTATTGTAAAATATTGTGCAAATTGGCAGTTTTAAAAAGGGGTCTGTGGATCAATTGGTGCCAATATGATTGGGTCAATCCTATGTTTGGAACATATTGATTGAAGAATCTTAGACCATAATCATTAATTTGATCAAATCTCATTCACTGTTATCAATTTCTCCCCAGAGTAACAAACACTTGATGATTGCAACGGTATTTTGGTAAATACTTTTACTATTTATTTTGTGATAAAATATATAGTTTTTATGGTAAAATTAATATTTTTTCATCAATATTTTTTGTTTTTACCATGAAAAGTACAAATTTACAAAATATAAGTAAGAAACATTGTGTTGTTTTTTTTATCAAGATACCTTAGACTCCATCGACAAGAAATATTATTGTTATCATTTTTTTTATTTGTTAAGAAATGGATCGAGTCACCAAAGGATTTATTAAATTAAATTTTCAGAAGAAAAAAACACAAAAGAAATTAAGAAAATCACTAAACATGCACAAAACTTACATGATTCGGTTGATGAAACTTATACTTTCATTATTGTTTAGTTACTGAAACTTGAGTGTTTAAGAGAAGAATCTGAAACTTTACAAGTGTTTGGCTAAGGAGAAAATTAATTTTTCTAGATTGCTTGAGATTTCGATTCCTTTCAAATGAAACAGAGCCGCCTATAATTTATTGGCGAAATGCTAACTGTCTTTGGGCAGGAAAACCCGTTATTTTAAACAGTTATACCATTCAGTTGTACGCGCCATGTCAGCTCTGGTCATAAAGTTTTCACTTGAGAGCTATAATAGAATGGGTGATGTGATTAATCCTGTTGCACGATCGATCACTGTTATTTCTTTTGTTCAATCACATCTGTCCGCGTGTCTTAATAAAATTTTCACATTTACATTTATAAAATTAATATTAATGCTTAAATTGAGAAAAAAGTATGGTAATAAAATAACAGGGAAGAATATAGGTTTCTAAATATATGGTGGGATACTTTACAAGTGATTTATATAATGTTGGGTCGAGTCTGTAAGGCAAATTGGCATGTAGTCATGATCAGGAGAAGGGGTTTTTGGTGTATAGTGTTGATTTGTTTTTGTATGCATGGCTGATGGCTCACTCACATATGTAGTCACAAAACTTACTTAGTTGGCTGCTAATAATTAAACCTGGAAACATAAGCATATGCGCTACATGACAGGGAAAGACAAACAGTGTTTCATGGCCATGTCTCATGTTCACTGTTTTCCCACGTGCCAACAATGCATCCTAGCCCATACTATGGAGAGAGAGAGAAAGAGATGCCTCAGTTGTGACTGATTATGGTTTATAATAATTTTTGAAACAGTTTAGGTTAAAATAACAATGAAATTATAAATTGTTTGTAGTATTTAATAAAACAATATTAAAAATAATTTTTTCAAAACTTTCAATTTATAGATTGTTGGCTTAATTTCAGTTTATTAAAATAAAAATTATTTCATAAACTCTGAATGATAAAAATTATACCTATGGTTGCAAGTATGATGCTTAATAAGCATATGAATAAAAAAAATTAGGTTATTTGATAGAATAGTAGAAAAGAAGACACCTTCATGCGAGGGAGAACTCCCTTTATCTGGTGAGACAGTGGAAATTTATTTAGGAAATTAAATTCTAATAACTCTTTGTTTTTTTTATTATTTTGATTGAGTTATAATTTTTTTTTGACTTATGAATAGGAGTGGTTTCAAGCTAATACGAGCCTGAGTTAAGAAAATTGAATTCGAACTTGACTCATAAGGTGAGATTCAGGCTCGAGCTCATCTCGTGAGTCAGCTTGAATTCGAGCTCGAGCTCAAGTTTTTTCAACCGAACTTTTCGAAATAAAATAATAAATATATTTTTTTAAAAATAAAATTGGTATTATATATATTTTAAATAAATAAATATTTTTTTATAATATATATAATATTTATTTAATTTATTAATTAAATCGAGTTGGCTCGCGAACTTAATGAGTCGAGTTTGACAAAATTCAAAGTCAGTTCAATAAGCTAAACGAATCAAAATCACAACTTCAACTTAATTTGATCGCGTTTTGAGTCAAGCTTTTCAAGTCGAGCCTCTCGAACGAACTGAGCTGTTCGACTCAGTTTTACACTTCTACCCCTACCTAAAGGTTATGAGCGATTTTATCTCATTCATGTGAGCGGTTAATATATTTATGTCTTTAAGAATTGCCACATGTTACTTTATGAGTGGCTAATGATATTTTGCTAACACACCTAGAGCAATTGTTTCCTTTTAGTAAGAAAGTAAAAAAAAAAAAAATATCTAAGCAACTACTGTTATATTTTCTTTTTAAGACTTTAGACAAATAACCGTTACAGAATTTTCACGCATGAAATGAGAGGACAAAAGAACAAACAGATTAAACGACTTATTGAAAAGGTTGTCTCAAACTTGGTTTACCGCTAATATTAGACTGATATTGAACCCCTTGTAGAGGGGTCAAAAAAGAGATGAGCTAACAACTAGCTAAGGACGGTAGGACCCGCAAATAAACGCGTGATGTGGGCCCGAAAAATATTAACATGGGTGATGATAGCTATGGCTGTCCTTACAAGTTGTAAATTAGGAAACCTTTCAGGGTTTGATGGGCAACATGGGGCTCTCTATTTCTGTTTGACTCCTCCACACAAAAACAAAGTCACATGCACGAAAACGTCGTCCATTGAACAAACCAGAAAAAGCTGGAGAAATTTAAAAACAATTTGTGTTTTGTGTTGGATAACAACTATACAATATCTCCATCAATCAGTAACATATTATGCGTCCGTCATCACATTTTCTATGCTGTTTCTAAGCTTCAAATACACACTTGTATTTACATTCTCTCATTTTGTTTTGTTTTTTTTTTTAAAGTCCTGCAAAATTGATTATAATCTACCACATGCTTTGAGAAAAGAAAGGGATCGAAAAGACAATCCGTATTGAGTCATTTCGGATTATAATTTGCTACCTAATTTGAAAAAAAAGTATCCTAATTTTTTTAAATTAATTTTTTAAAATTATACTTTTATCGCAATATAAATTATCCCAAACAAATAAATAATGTCTATGTTCTACTTATAAATTGGTTTGAACGATTTATAAATGGAATTAAACATGTTCTTAAGGAATTCCACTAATCATTTAAAACACTTTATGTTTAGTTAAACAAATCCCAACTAAAAATCTCCATTTTGGCTCTTTGAATTAAAAAAAGAAAAGAAAAGAAAGTTGTTCTACTAATTCTTCATCTTGAATTTTAATTTGGGATCATATAGGTATGTAATAAAAAGAATTAATTAACGAGTTAACATGGATTTACAAGTCTTGACGCGGTTTCGTTGCTAAGCAAGAAAAGAAAGGTCAAGGTCTTTAAGGAGTGAATCGAACTGAATTGTAGTGATGTGATGTGAGAAAACGCCGTGTTTTTTAAATTATTCTAGTAAACCCCCCGCAGTCCATGGGATTTGCCCAGGCTGGTCCGTTTGAATTTTTGTTGCTAGGCAATTGGCAGCAGGCACAGACCGATACTAGCTAGTTTATATTATAATTAATTAGCATTCCATGAAAAGGATCTACCCATTTATCTCCATGTGCATGTCGCTGTTTTCTCTCACCTATCACACCACCATTTATGCTTAATTGCTCCATGAAGTTTCACAAAAAAAAGAAGCAGAAGTTAAATTAAGCATTTGGAATGTTGAAATTCCACCAGAATTTTATTAAAAATTAAATAATTTTTAATTTCATAATTTATATTTTAAAGAAACTGTTTCAATTTTCTTTTGAAAACAAAATATTAAAATTACAATTAAGCTAAATGGTATCAGTATTTATGAAATTTGATGAAATAAAATGGATAAAAAAAAATTATAGCATGCAATATAAGTCCTGATTTAAGGCAACTGCCATGTGGTTTAGTAGCTTAAATATTAATTTATCACTGAGAAAAAATTATGTTGTGACATTGACATCCTTCATGCGTGTTGGAAACAGAAGGCCATGTATAGGAAGCTACAAAAGTGGCAAGAAATTTCAGGACATGTGCCAAGAAATTTTTAAAGTCTCACAAGAAAAGTAATTTACTGTTTTTTTTTTATATATTATTAAATCCTCGTCTAGCTTGTTGATTACCATCTTTTCCTTCGATTCTATGGCATATTCTCCGAATTGACGACTTGTAATTTGTAATGACTTACCTAATTGCTTGGTTACTTTATGTCAGCCTCAATATTTAACACTTAGCTTCAGTTTTCTTGTTGTAAAAACGTGTATAATTGAAATAATTTTCAAAAAAAAAAAAATCTTTCAACGTTTAAATCTAACTTTTGTTTTTTGAAAACATATTCCATTTTGAAACTATACCACATGGACATGAAATACTTTTTTATTCATAATGAAAAAAATTAAAATAAAAAGTGTCATTTTTATTATTATGCATAATGCATGGTTTGAAAATCTATTAGATGAAAATAAATTAGTTAATTGATAATTCAATTTTTTTCTCTCATTTTTCATTTTTAAAATATAGTTTCTAACAAAATGAATTTGTGATATAAAAACTTGTTTTATCAACATTAAATTGGTTTTAATTTCACTGATATTTTTTAAAATTATTTTTATAAATCATAAATCGAAGCCACTACTAACTCAAACGATATCTTAATAAAAAATATATATGTTTTCCACCGACTTTTTTTTATTTCTATTTTTATTAAACGCATTTTTAGGTGAGCATCCATCATTTGCAAGCGTCCTTCCATCATGTATAAGAGACTATAAGGCCATCATCCTTAAAAGATTACTTGAGCCTTTCAGGTATTTAATGGGAGCCCATACTGAAGGCATTGTCTTACTTACTCTTGAATTGGTTTGTCAACTATTCACACTGTAAATAAAACAATAAAAAAAAAAAAAGGTTGGGCCTTTGAGATCGTCAATACAAGATGTTCGACCCAGACAATCTTCAACAAGTTTATTTCTTTTTTATTTTCTAGTAGAACAACGTTAATTAGATTAAATCCATGATGACCGATCTTGTTTGGAAACTGATTTTTACATATTTAAATCAATAAATTTAAATAATTTTTGCTTTGAACTGATTTAGACATGTTTTAATCAATTCTCAAACATCATCCATATATACAATACTATTTTGTTATAACCTTGTTAAAAGGTGTACGAGAAAGAGAAAGAATATGCTTCACTTGTGTTAATGTATAAAAAATTAATCAATGTTTTTTTTTATTAATTTAAACTTTTAAAATAATTTATAATTGAAATACCCTTTAATAACTTGAATGTCCTCGAATAAAATATCATCTTCTACCCGATGGTATACGTTAATTTCCTTGAGGATCCTTCTCCTTTGTTTTTTCTTTGAAAGAGTTACTATGACTACATTGATTCTTAAGGTGATAGTATATTTCCATTGCAATTAGGGATAATAAAAATTACTTAAACTAATTGCCAACCCATATCATTTTGGATTTAAATGGGTTTAAAATTTTGGATAGTACTTTAACTAGAGGTGGCAAAATCTGACTCGACCCGTGAATCTTATCTAAATCGTTCAAATTCAAAAATACATATGAATATAAAGACTTGAGATCCGAACGACATGTGATCATTTGACTAACTTGAAACTTAATAGGTGTGACACTCCAACTGCTTATAACTTAAACAACCCGTGACCTCTATGACTCGGACAATAAATGACATGAATGAAAATAAAGACTAGCCCGAAACGGCCTGGGCCAACGTAGCTCACAGGCTTAGACCTAGACCTATGCCAAACTTATCTCTTTCGAATAAAAAGCTTATTTTTTTTTTACGGGAGATAAATCTGCTTTCACATCTCTTAAATATAAAAAACAACTTTCGGTGTCTAAAGTGTTTACCATGAAACACTTGTTTCCTTTGAAAAAAAAGCATCAATGTTTATTGATTTAGGGCTTCTCTATGCTAAAGGGTTTTCATTCGAACTGCCTTTCCTTCTAGACCCCAACAATCGATCAAAAGACTACTCTTGAAAATGGTAACCCTCTTTTTCCCTCTTTGTCTGTCTGTTGTCTGTGTGTGTGGTGGAGATGTTATTATGCGTGAATGTATATATATTTATGTCCGTTGATGCAAGCAAGTAAGAGAAGTACAGGGGTTGACAACTTTTGTGGAAGTGTAAGGCTCAAAATAAATGGATTCATTTATTATGGCTTGCTTGACGTGGTCGGTTACTCTCTAATGTTCTACGAGCCCAAGAAGGCATGAATGGCACTGAAACTTGCTTTATATGTGGGGGTTTGTCAGAAGACACAATGCATATTTTGAGGGATTGTGGGGTGTAAAGTAATAGAAGAGAGAAAATGTTTGAAAGATTTCTGTTACAATTTTGCTTGTAGCTTACATGCAGTATATATAAACACATTTACAACCGATTTCTTAATTATCAGCAACGTTAAACATTTTAATTCAAACTTCTATACAACTATACAGTTGAAGTCTTCATAATCATATCTAATCATCCCTAAACTTCAGCAATGATTTCGATATTTATTGACTGCATTATTATCGGTTATAGCATGATCAATTCTCTTAATCTTTAACAGTGATTTCAGTTTAAATTACTTGATCTTCTACATGAGGAAGCGCAGAAGGTTTGGTAGCATTGGATGCTGGATGGGGAGATCTCCAGGTTTTTTGAATTACTGATTACTGATTGAGTGGATGAGAACTCGAGGGTGACATCGGTGTATAAGGAAGGAGCCTATCCATGGACAATTATATTTATGGCAACGGTTTGGAACATTTGGGTCTGGCAGTGCAAGAGTTTTTAACCATAACATAGGCTATCTCATGTCGGACCTGAGTTGGTCGAAGGTGGCTTTTGGGGGTTCAGGTTTCCTGAGGGGGTGCATCGATTGGGAGCCACCTGAGGAAGGGTAGGTCAAGTTAAACACGAATGCGGCTTCAAAAGGGCAGTTCGAGAAAAGCTAAAGCGAGAGGTCTGCTCACTACAAGATAATTGGCATTTACCGGTGCTTTATTTCCGGTGCTTTACAAAAACGCCGCAATAAATTAACCGCAAGCTCTTTTTTGGTGGCACTTCCTTCAAGCGCCGCAATATTCAAAGAACATATAATGACGCTTCAAATTGTCATTATATGCGCAATTGATTACATATTCTGGAGCTTTAAAGCACCGGAATATGCTAATTTCATATTTATGAAATGAGCAAATACTAGCGCTTTTAAGTGTCAGAATATGAAATGGGTTTCGAGTATATTCTGGCGCTTAAAAGTGCCGGTATAGGCTCAAAACCCATTTCATATTCCGGCGCTTTAAAGCGCGAAAATATGAAATTAGCATATTCCAGCGTTTAAAAGCGTCGGTATATGCTCATTTTATATTTCGGCGCTTCAAAGCACTGGAATATGATAAAAAATTTCACATATTCCCGTTCCTTGCCGCGCCGTATGTGCTTTTCTCTAAAATATTTGCTCTCTCTCCGGTTGCTTTTCCCTCAAATTTTCGCTCTCTCTCTCTCTGGTTTCCTCCATTACAAAGCAAATTTCATTTCCAGCTTTCCTTGCCATGCCGTACGTGATTTTCTCTGAAATTTTCGCTCTCTCTCTGGGGTTGGTTTTCCTTAAAATTTTCACTATCTTTCTCTGGTTTCCTCCATTGCAAAGCAAGCTTCATTTCCAGCTTTCCTTGAGGTCTGTCTCTCTTCCACAAATTACAACAGGTACTTGATTACCCAGATACCTAGCTTTTGTGTTAGTTCTTTACTGGTTTGGGTTTATTATTTAGTTCATTTGTTTTTTTGCTTATTATTCTTAAGTCAAAGATTTGTTGGAGTTGTGAGTTTTGAGAATTCTCAGGGTCAGGGATTGTGAGCTTTGTGTTAATTCTTTACTGGTTGGGGTTTATTATTTAGAACTGCTTAATAAACGTTAGTTTTTGGTGTTATATTAGTATGGCTGATTTGATTTTCTCTATATAGATTATGTTCCTAATCTATTAGACCCTGTGGTTTTACTGAGCCATGGATGCTGCATCTTCTTGTCGAATGTTAGTAGCGCTATTGTTTTTTTTAGTGAAAGTGAGCTCTAATCTGTTATCCATAAACATAATTGAGAGGAGCTCTAATTTGTTTTTTCAGTTTCGTAATTTTTTTTTCTTATAGTCCTTTTTGTGATTTTGAGTTTGTTCTTTCAACATGCTTTTCGTTAGTCGTTTTCTTTTGTTCTGTTTTTGTTTTGATGTTTTTCTCCTAATTTGTGCCAAATTTTAGTTCTGAAGCCAAGTAATGGCATTCTATGCTTTTCTGTTTGTAGTTAAATGTTTTACTGACATATGGTAATAACCCACTTGATTTGTTAACTTTGCAGGATTCCAGAGCAGTGCAGACGACCGCGCTGGGACTAACTGATGATGCAGTTCTACCTATTAGCACAGTTCTGAATGTGATTAAGGATTTTGGGAATGAACGGCTTGAGCAGTGTGATCCTCAAATTATCACTCAAGCATCTTTTCTAAGTATTTTTTGCCATCCTTTATGCTCATTTTTCAATTTGGTTCCTTCTTGTTTATCCACTGTCTGCATGTTTCCCATTGTGAGAATGAATTTTTCTCTACTATAAAATTCAAAATATATTTTCTTAGTGCTTTCCTGTTATTTCTGTATGTTATGTATACTTGTTTGGGAAGGTTATTAGGGAATTTCCCTTTTAGGGTTGGCAGTTAATATCACGAACAAATGCTCATGCATGTTTAGCAATCTTTGGATTTAACACAGATTGTGTATATTCTGGTTATGTCCCTTCTTTAGAAGGGCTGGGGCTGGAAGTATTAGGGTTATATAGCTAGTATTTGTAAGAGAAGGGTTAAAATTTGTAGACTAATTATGGGCTCAAAGAGGAGATCTAATTTCTGTACATAACAATTTACTGAAATTTGGGTCGCCAGTTAATATATGCTTTTGGTCAATTCAGGGTCTAGGTTTTCAATAAAAGTCAAGTTTTAAGGAGCTATAAAGACTCAAGAGGCTATGAGCAATACATAAGAATAGTACATAGGCTGGTGCTGATGACATTTTTAGATGTTCGGGTTGAGTGGTAACCAGCTAAGAGGAAAGGAAGGTTAGGTTCAAGTAATTAGAGTTTGTGGATCCAGAAAGGAAATAATGGATCCAGAAAGGTTGGGCTCTTGATGGGATGGAAAGTTCTATAGATACTAAAAAACCCTGAAACTTCATGTCAATGGAATTTTGTGTATGTAATGTTAAAGAAGATACACAAAGTAGAATCCTCCCCTGGAATTTGGTGGCACATCATAATATAGTTCTGAAAGACTAGTGTATGGTTTTACTTGGATATCAATGTCTTGTAGTATACTAAAAAACAAAACACTTAAAGTGTTTGGTAACATTTCACCTTTTAAATGTCATTTTTTTACAATGCACTACAAAGTGCGGTTCAAGATGATTTGGCATGAAGGAGTTTCTCTCTAAAAGTTTGAACTCCTAATCTTGATGTTTGGCACTGGTCCTTTATTTTTAGGGGCAGAAGGTTATGTATGTCTACAAATCTGTGCATGCATATGAAAACATACAAAGAGACATCTCTTCTATTTTCTTTTATATGCATGTGTGCATGTAATACTGTAGTTTATGATCAACTAGCATGTGGATAACATGCAAAATCGTGAACTTCATTTTGAGAATGGAAATTTTAAGAGATCATGTAATGCATTCTGATTTTGGTATGGAAATATTACAAAGAATTCTGATTTTATTGATGGAACTTCTTGAACCCAAAGTCGATGTAGGAACTTCCCCATAATTTATTACTGTTTATGCAAAGTAACCTTAACTTTTTTTATATAAAGGATTTTTGCATGTGATATTGTGCAGACAAAATATATTTCTTAAGATAAATGAATTAGAATCCTCCCTGAAATTTGGTGGCACATCATAGTATAGTTCTAAAAGACTACTGTATGGTTTTACTTGCACATCAATGTCTTGTAGTATACTTAAAAATGAAACACTGGAAAAATAGACCTTAAGATGAACAACACATTGTGAATTCATGTATAAAACATCGTAACTTGTGAAGTGTACTTATTTGAACTCAAATTTTCCAGATATGTGCTTGTGTTTATGTACATATGTTGTTAAACAGTAGATGGGAAGTTTTATGTTATGAAACATTAACACACTTGTAAATGCATTTAATCTCTTGAAGTGTTTGGTAATATTTCAACTTTTAAATGTCATTTTGTTTACAATGCACAATAAAGTGCGGTTCAAGATAATTTGGTATATAGGAGTTTCTCTCTAAAAGTTTGAACTCATAATCTTGGTGTTTGGTTCTGGTCCTTTATTTTTAGGGGCAGAATGTTATGTATGTCTGCAAATCTATCCATGCATATGACAACATACAAAGAGACATCTCTTGTGTAGTTTCTTTCATGTGCACGTGTGCACGTAATACTGTAGTTTATGACCAACTAGTATGTGGATAACATGCAAAGCCACAAACTTCATTTCGAGAATGGACATGTTAAGAGAGGCTAAATTATGAATTTACTTCCTGTACTTTGGGGGTAGGATAACTTTACTCCTTAAACTCACAATTGTTTCAATTTAATACATGGACTTCCAAAATCATCCAAATCAAATCATTACGGTGAAAATTCAGTCACAAGTTTATTTAGATTTGCAAAATGTCTAAAAAACGGGGTTTATTTGGTCGATTTCTTTTAAAAAGAGTTATTCTGGCCATAGTCACAGACATTTTTGTGAAAGTTAGAGATAGTCTTTTCTCTTAGATGAATTTGTTTTATCCTTTGTTTCTTTTTTGTTGTTTCCTTGTTAAGTTGTGAATTGACTACATTGTTTGGATTATACATTTATTTTTTTTAGGAGGTTTTATTGAAAAATAGGGGAAATTCTGCCCGTTTTTCTATAAAATATGATAAGCAACTTTTGTTTTATGTAAATTTCGCTGGAATTAGCTACTCAATATTCGGAGGAGTTTAATCTTTATTGTTTCCTAATTGTAGGTGACAGTTGAAGCTCGTGTTGCTGAACTTGTTGCAGCTTCAAGATCCTCTGATGCTAGCAATAATTTAGTAATACAAAATAATGTCTTCACCGAGCTTATGGGTGAAGAGAGTTCCGGTCGTGTCCGAGGTCAGGGGTTTGGAGTTGCACCCTCTGCTGTGTATGGACTTTCAGCTCAAATAAGGAATGATATGGGATACCATGGGGCTTATGCTGAAGAGATAAATAGTCTGAGAGCACAAATAGAAGAAAACAATCAACAATATGCGCATTAGATTGAACAGTATGCGTATCAGATTGAACAGCAGGCGCATCAGATTCAAGAAATAACGGTTAAGCACGATGATCAAATGAACAGTATGCAATCCCAAGTTGATGAGTTGAAGTCTTTACTACAACAGTTGGTAAATAGAGGACCTCATAATTGATGTTGATGGTAAAATAATTTTCCAGACTACATTATTTTGTTTTGTATGAATTTTATATGTTAACTATCATTTTTTTTTTTTTTGTAAATGAGATGACTTTTGTATTGAGTAAAAGAATTTTTATGGATATTTGATGGTACATTTTATTTATTGAAGGGTATTAGTGTTGATATTTAAGCTAAAATAATGTAAAAAAACAATTAAAACCACTTTTAACGGCTCTTAAAAACAATTTTTAGCGGTGCTTGCTTAAAAGTGTCATAATATGAATATATCCGCAATATAGAGGCTCTTCTAAGCGCCGGTATATTTCGGCTCTTAAAATAGTTGAAATATACCGACGCTTCTAAGCGACAGTATATTGTGGCGCCTTCTTTAAGCGCTGATATTTGCACTTTGATACCACACATATCGGTGCTTTATCCGGCGCTTGCAATAAGCGTCGATAATTTATATTGCGGCACTTTAAAGCGCCGAAATATGCAAAAAAAAAAAACGTCGGCATTGACCTTTTATCTTGTAATGGCTTCGAAATCATGTGGGTGAATGGCTAGGGGGATTCAGGGTATGCCTAGGTCGGTGTTCGAGAGCTTGATAGCCAAGCTCGAGGCGATTAGGCGTGGGCTGTTTCTAGTATGGCAACAGGGCCATCGGTGGGTGCTGTGTGAAGTTGACGCTCTAGCAGCTGTTCAAATGATTTCTGGAAAATGCAGTGACTTTGATCCACAGGGTATCTTATTTCAGGAGTGCAGAAGCTTACTTCAACTGAACTGGGAATGTCATTTATGCTATAGGAGAAGGGAAGGGAAGGGAATAAATGTGCTGATATGCTGGCGAACATGGGCATATTGAAATGGAAGTACTGTCCGGACCTCGAGCTGAACTGGGGCCGTTACTCCTGGCAGATGTGATGGGAGTTGAATTTCCCAGGTGGCCGCCTTAGTTTTTCTTTTCTTGCTTTCTGATGTACCAAAAAAATAATAGGGATTTGATTTAATGTGAATAAAAATCTTTTTCTTTCGTTCCCATGGGTCTAACTTCAAGTTGATCGTATTTTGGGCCTGGCCTCAAGTTTAAAGAATAGTAGTGTTGATTAGAGGCCCAATGAAAAGAAAATAGAGACCCCCAACCATCTTAGATGATGATGAGGCCTAGAATGGTAGTCCATCATTCTTCGGCCAATCAAATAATGCTTGTGAGATATCTAGGTCACTGGCTGGTAATCTGATCACAAAATCCCCAACATAATAAAGGCAAATTTTTTGACGATTTAGGGTTTCTCAGTCTAGGTTGAACTTCAGGGTTTTTGCTCGAATTGCCTCTCCTTCCAGACTCCAGCAGCAGGTCGGAAGACTCGTCTCGAAAATGGTAAGTTTCTCTCTTTATTTCTCTCTCTGTGTGTAGGTGGTATATGTGTATGTATTCATTGATGTAAGTAAATAAAATAGGGATTTGATTTTTTTTCGTTGGTAAAATTGATAAAAATGAACAGCCGTCGCACAAGACATTCATGATAAAGAAGAAGCTGGCCAAGAAGATGAGGCAGAACAGGCCCATCCCTCACTGGATCCGCATGCGCACCGACAATACCATCAGGTCTTTCCTTCGTTTCTTTTTTAATTTTTTTTACCCTCTTTCTCTCTTTTGTTTTCATTTTTGTTCTAATTTATTGATGTGAAGAAATCTGATTAATTTTCTTTTCAAATACGATAATTCAGATACAACGCCAAGCGCAGGCACTGGCGCCGCACCAAGCTTGGCTTCTGAGAGGTGTTTACTTACGATTATGCGTCTGTTTGGCCTCTTAGATTTATTGTTTTTCAATTAATTTAGAGGTTTAGTTGTTGCAAAAGACGATCATAGAATGGTTGATACTTTCCTATTTAATTAAGAAGTCATTTTGTAAGGAACTCTTTGCAGTTCTCCCTGTTATGTTTAAGATTTTTGGAGTAATTTGAAATTATGGGTTAAGACTTCAATTTCTGTATTCAGTTCTAAGTTTTTGTGATAGTTGTTATCTTATTTGTTAATTTTGATCAAAATGCGCCACATTAGCTTTTTACTCAGAACAGAGCAGAACTTGAGAGCCTCCAAGGTGTACACAGGCCTTTAGTAATGACATGTGTTGCTTGCTAGCTTTCTCTGGGTTTTCCTTACATTATAAATTTGTTTCAATCTGTATGGCTCTTGGCAGATGGATTCTGTTATAGCTTAGAACTATAGGTCTAGATTAGTTTTTCTCATTCAATTAAATGGAGGTTTTCATTGCACTTTCTGATATGCCTTACCTTCTGCGTATTTGGTCATTGGGTGTTCTTCCCCTTTGCTACACCTGATTAAAATGATGATAGGATGAAATTATTGTTATAAGTTAGTGATATTGAATTGTTTTTATGTTTATTTTTCATATCAAATGTAAGATTGAATTAAATCATTTCATTTTATCCCATCATCATCTTATCCTCCCCTTAATCTGGTTTAATAATCTGGCTGAATGGTTATTATCTCAAGTCAAATGTACTTGGGTGTGTTGAGGTTTTGAGTTCGATTCCTTAGGCCAACAACTCCCTTATGGATTAGGAGGGTTGTTGTTTGGGTCGGTAGGGATTAGGATTTGGTTAAATCATCGTTGTAAATCAAAAAAGAAAGAAAAACTATTTGATAGCTATTTACATGGTATGGACATATATGTTTTCCATAGTCCATATGCATATGATTTGGTCTTAGCAGGTTAGAACATGCCTTGAGTAACTTTATTGTGATATGAATGTATTTTCTGATCATCTTTTCCCTATGGATGGACTTCAGCATTGAATGTAGTCTTTGTACAAATAAAATGCATTTCTCAACCAAATGATTGTGTAATCCATTTAATTAAAGTGATGCCTAGTTATGTTGAGATGTTATTGTTGACTGTGCTGCTAAATATTTTTGTGGCTAGGTGAAATGAATATTGCCGACTATCATTTTGTGTAAGTTTGTATGGGGCATTGCCTGAGTTTTTTTATCTCTACAATTGGCAAGCTTTAGGCATAATGAGCAATTATTACCTAGGGTGTTTCATCGGCTTGTTAGGCCATTCAGTTCAACTCTTGACCAATAGGGTTTCTTCGTGGGTTCTTTACTTGTTGCGACATTCCATGTCCGAGACTTGTTTTTCTTAGACATTTCAGCTCAACTTATAAGGAATCACTTATCAATCGTAGATGAAATTTTCTCCTAGACGGATTCACTGGGTGGATGAATCTTTCTCCAATCGCCTGATTTAAGTGCATTTAAGGTGTGTTTGGTTCGGGGTACAGAACTGGGATTAAGTGGGATTAGACTAAATCAATCCCACTTTAGTCCCAATCTTGCATTTGGTTCAATTTAAGAGTAGGACTGTGTTAGTCCCACTCGGTCTTTAATCCCAGTAATTTATTCCCACCCGGGAGGTGGGACAGGAATTATCCCAAGGCGCTGGGATTACACTCACTGTTTTTAGGACGTTTTTGCCCTTCATGTTTCATCATATTTTCACAAAGTTCACTATATAAAGCCCTATCAAAATCACTTCTCCTCTTTTTCTCTCTTCCTCCTCCCCTCTTCTCTCCAGATCTGATTTGGTCTTCTCTCGCGTCTCTTTCCTCTTCTCTTCTCCATCTCCACAGCACTTCATATCCAGCTCACAGCTCATCTCTGTCATCGCCAGTGGCTGCTGT
Source organism: Bretschneidera sinensis (assembly GCA_023935145.1). NCBI lineage: Eukaryota > Viridiplantae > Streptophyta > Magnoliopsida > Brassicales > Akaniaceae > Bretschneidera > Bretschneidera sinensis. Next base: position 13,354,049 of record CM043698.1, read on the forward strand.
TTTGCTCGCTGTCATGTGCCGCGTTTTGTCAACTTTCAGATCTGCATCAAGCTGCTGTGTTTTGTCAACTGGACACTTCAATTAATTCCTAGTGTTTAAAAACCCTCTTAGGTGGTGTTATTATCCGTATATTTAATGCATCTTGTTTGATGCTCTTGATTAATAAATTGCTCCTTTGCCTCTAAAAAAACTCAGATTTCTATCTTTGTTTGGGATTTAGGGTGATTTTTTGTTGATTTATGGGGGTTTGATTTTTGTGAGCATTGAATGAATTTTTGTGTTGGGAGTTTTTTGAGTGATTTTTTGTTGGTGATGTTGTGAATGAAGGGCTGTGGGTTTGCTTTTCCTTTCATTCACGAATTAGAATTTTGCACTTGACTTCCTGTAGTTTCGCTGTAACAGGACGTTTTTCAAGGTAGGCTTAAACATGGATATACTTTCATATGCCAATCTTGTGATGAAGATCAGGCTTGTTTTCTTCTACATCATAACCATTATGCAATCCAATTTCCATGTTATAGATTTATTTCAGTTATATGCCGCTGCATATTTGCTGCTTTAGAATGAATTTACATGCTCATATTAAAAAGAGAAAATGAATTTACATGCTGCTTTGATTTTCAGGTCCATATTAGGTTTATATTTTTTTTGTCAAACTTATATAATAATGTAATTGATCCAATAATAGTGAAAAATTATATATATTACTAAATTTAGTATAGAGAACAATTTTCAAATTATTATTATTTTATATCAGTATTATTGAATTATTATTGTGAGTGCATTTTAGTCCATTATATTTTAATCCATCCCTAACCCAATCTGTGATCCCATGAACCAAGCAATGGCATCAAGTTGGATTATTAATCAATCCCTTGAACCAGGCAATGGACAATAGCAATCCCATCTCAATCTTACCTTAATGTAATCCTATTATAATTTTAGTCTAATCCTATTATAATTTTAGTCTAATCCCATTGTAATCTTATCAGCGAATCAACCGGACCATAATCTTATACCATCTCAATCTTACCTTAATCTAATCCTATTATAATTTTAGTCTCCATAGAAGGCCGAATTGTGTGTTAGCCAATTTGTTGGTTAACACTGCCAAAAATATATATATTTTAGAAATAATTTAATTCTTCATCTACTACAATTTGTATGCATGATAGATCAAGATCCCTTTTGTACATTGCCTAAATTTAATAAATCCAAAAATTTTATCACATACCCAACACAAAAATCAAAGTCACCTCATTGGGTTTGGCTTAGAGTTCCTTCCAGTAAAAAATCAGTACTTAAGTTTTGTATAGGGTTGTGGTCAGCTTAATTGACAAAACAAGAGATTTGAGTTCAAATTTGGTTTACCATGAATTAAATGGATAAAAGAAAAGAGAGTTACTTCCTATTGAGTAGTTTATAAATCCAACGGATTTGCAATAAACAACGAAAAATCAATGCTTGAGCAATTTATGTAAGCATACAAACAACACAATCATGCTATTTCTTGTAGATCGAGTCACAAGTTCTAAAATGTAAATACTCGACGCCGCGAGTCAAGAAAATCGGGTGATACATAAAGGCATTGACCCATCGGTGCCTTAAGGGCCATTATCTGTGTCAGTGTATAAAAAAACATTTGAAATTCTTACAGTAGTGAGGGGACAAAAAATGAGATTCCAATGGCTTTTGCCACTTATGATCAATGCTCACAAGATTGAGAAGGTTAGACATCTTACAATGTTTGGGCAGTGTTTGGTTTCAGAAGGGGTACATGGCTCATGCTAGATTTCCTCTTGCTGGATGCCTTTCAAATCACTCTTCTTGTATTGTCAATCTGTTTGAAGAAGTAAGGGGTGAGAAAAGACCATTCAAATTCTTCAACATGTGGACAGATCATGATAAGTTTGTGGAGACAGTCGGGGCTAATTGGAGAAGAAATTTAGTTGGGACTAAAATGTTCAAGCTCTACAGAAATATGAAGCTTCTAAAAGACCATCTCAAGTTGTTAAATAATAGGCATTTTAGTCATATTTCTGTGAGAGCTTTGGAAGCCTCTAAAAGTCTTGCTAGACTTCAAGAGGAATTGCAAGAGAACACTTATGACAGAGATTTTCAAATGAGAGTGGCAGACCAGAAGCTCAAAGCCTTTAAGCTTGCTGAGGCAGAGAGAAGTTTCTTCTCTCAAAAGGCTCAGTGCAGGTACCTAATGAACAGTGACAGGGGGTCTAAGTACTTCCATGCCATGATGAGGAGAAAGACTTGCAAGAACCACATAGCTTTAGTGGAAACAGCAGATGGTTCCCAGACTTCCTCAGAGATAGAAGTTGTGAGTGAATTCTTTAAGTTCTATGAAGAACTATTGGGTTCCTCTAGTCCTTGCAGTCATATTAATCCAGAAGTCATTGAGGAAGGCCCTAAAGTCACTGAGAGTCAAGCTGCAAGCCTGGTTAAAGAGTGTAGGTCCAAAATATACTATGGCAATACCCAAGAGGGGGGTGAATTGGGTATTAAAAAAATTAAATACTTTTTGCAATCTCAAATATCAAAATATATGCGGAATTAAATCTTTCTAAATTACTAGCACAAAGATGAGAGAGTTTATTGCTTAATATAGAAATGATAATTGAATTATAAAATAATTAAGCAATCAATCTCATTTACTTGAATAATAAATAATTATAAGCAAGTAATTACGAAAGTAATTAAGGAGATAGAGTTAGAGAGATGCAAACTCGATTTATAGTGGTTCGGCAATATCGGAATCCTTCCGACCCTACGTCCACTCTCTTCAAGGATCCTCCTTGAAGTCTTTCACTAAACCAAGCAACTTACGGGTGTTGCTCAAACCGAAACACAAGCAACTTACGGGAATTGCTTAAACCGAAAAATCCCCTTCCTTTCGGAAGTTTCCCCTTCCTCTCGGAAGTAATCCCTTTACAAAGATGGTGTAAAGTAAAAGGTAGAGAGACAACAAATGAAAGCTTATTACAACAGAAATGTCTCTCTTTCAAAGTAAAGCTTGAAGAAATGGCTCAATAAGATTATTTCAAAGCTTTTTGTGTTTCAAGAGTATAAAAACTTGATTATATGAGATCAACTCTTTTTGAATATGTGCTTCTTGTTTTTCAATGCTTTGCTGAATAGGTTTATATAGCAATCAATTAATATGGCCGTTTTGGACTTTAATTTGAAAAAGATTTACTTTAAAACGTTCAGATTTGGAGTCCAACGGTCATATTTTTGAACTACCAGTCGACTGGGTCGAGATACCAGTCGACTGGGTTCACTTGAAAAATACATGTTTTCAGACCTTCTGGGTATCCAGTCGACTGGTATATATCATCCAGTCGACTGGGGACTTTCTGTCCATTTTACCAGTCGACTGGGTTGATTCATCCAGTCGACTGGATACTTACTGGTCAAAGTACCAGTCGACTGGGTTGTTTGATCCAGTCGACTGGGTTCCTTCTGACCTTTATACCAGTCGACTGGTATATGTACCCAGTCGACTGGGTTGTCTTCCAACCCAGTTTTTCTTCTGTTTTTCATTAAAAACATTTTTAAAATTAATGGTTTTAGAAAAACCATTTGTGTTTGAGCCATTGAACAAGCTAATACAATGTATGAGTGGGACTTACATTGGTTCTAAACCTTAAGACCTATACTAGATCTTCAGTCTTCACTTGATACTTGATTTGGTTCGAGTTTTGCACTTTGTTCCTTGGTTGAATGTGTTTGATCCTTAATACAACTTAGTTTAAACATGTTAGTTAAATAACAGTTGTGTTTTGCCATCATTAAAATACGGGCGAGGGTCAACAATCTCCCCCTTTTTGATGATGACAAAACTAATAATGTAAAAACAGTTTTAAAAAACTAAGTGTTAAGATTTTACAAAAATTTGGACAGAGTCTCCTCTGTTTTTCGAGTAAAACCACCATGTAAACAAGCAAACACAGTTTATATTTCTTTCAACCAATCTAAAATTAAACTCAACCAATCAATAAACATTTTTACACAGATATGGAGCAATGCTCCCCCTAAATCTATGCATTGGTTGCGTTTTACTTAGATTTTTTCGTTTTTCTCATTTTTCTCCCCCGTTTTGACAACAGCAACCAAAGGGGGCATTACATAAAAAATAAGCTACTTAGCCAATACAGTCAAATAGGTTATAAGAATACAAATATGTACGCGAAGATGTGGCTTCTTTTGAATTTCAGAAGCCTTCCCGGGAAGAACCGGAAGTTTTTCAAGCATATAAGTATTTTATATCAGATTTAGTGACTAAACAGATATTTAAAACAGTTCTAACATATCACAAATAGCGTAAATAAATGCAATAAATATGGTTAATAGTATTACATCATCATAGAGAAAAAGTCAATACAAGTAGGGCCTCATAGAGCCATAGCTAAGAAAAACAAACATGAGATGTCCGTGCTATGTGACAAAAACTGGAAAAGTACTAAGAACTGATAAAAGAAAGAGACTCAAGGTGCGGGAGAGTCCGAGCTGTCACGAAGAAGTTCCCTAATCTCAGCTAGGGAACCCTCGGTGTGCTCTCGATGTAACTCGAAGTCATCCCGTAGGTGGTCTATGGAGGAGCTCAGCCTCTGATAATCGGACTGCATGGACTGAAAACCGGACTCCATCGTCATCTGAAGACTCGTGATAGCTCGTAGGATGTCACCATATCCAGTCTGACCAGTACTCGAGTCACCAATGGGAGGTGCTCGGGTATCTGTCTCCATCTCAGTAGCCGTATCAGCATCCTCATCACTATCACTCGCATCCTCTCGAATCCTTAGGCGCTTTCCGGCCTTAGGATAGAGAAACCCTTCACGAACAGTACATCCCATCTTCTTCAGAGATGAGATGTTGATGATATCCGTCAATCCGATATCCTGAGCCTCGGAGGCAGGCAAAGGTACCCGGAAGTGCTGGAGGATGAGTGTAATGAGCATCCCATAAGGAAGACACCCGGAGTCGTTTGCTTTGCCATATGGACTTATTTGGTCCAATTAGTACCATTAGTCTAGGTGGCCATCAATATGCTCTTGTTATTGTTGATGACTATTCAAGATATACCTTTGTTATTTTTATTGCTTATAAGGATGAAGCTTTCAAAGGATTTGAAAAGTTTTGCAAAAAGGTACAAAATGAAAAAGGAATTTGTATTTCAAGCATAAGAAGTGATCATGGCAAAGAATTTGAAAATCAAAGCTTTTCAAAATTTTGTGATGAAAATGGAATTAATCACAACTTTTCAGCTCCTAGAACTCCTCAACAAAATGGAGTTGTTGAGAGGAAAAATAGAGTTCTAGAAGAATTTTCAAGAACAATGCTTTGTGAAAATAATTTACCAAAATATTTTTGGGCTGAAGCCGTGAATACTTTTTGCTATATTTTAAATAGAATTTTGATAAGGCCCCTGCTTGATAAAACTCCTTATGAACTATGGAAAGGGAGAAAGCCCAATATTTCCTATTTTCGTGCCTTTGGTAGTAAGTGCTTCATCTTAAATAACAATAAAACTAACTTGGGTAAATTTGATTCCAAGACCGATGAAGGGATATTTGTAGGATATTCTACTACTAGTAAGGCTTATAGAGTTTTCAATAAGAGAACTCTAGTAGTAGAAGAATCTGTGCATGTAACTATTGATGAATCTAACCCAATGAGTAGTGGAGAAGTTTCCTTTAAAGATGATGCAGATTTTATTCCAAGAATGGAAACTTCTACTTCCATTGTTGACCCAAAAGTGAGTTCTTCTCAAACAAATGAAGGGATGGTAACTCCAAATTTGGACCAACCATCCTCAAGTCAACAAGAGGAAAATCTACCCAAGGATTGTAGGTATGTAAATCATCATCCAATTGATCAAGTAATTGGTGATCCTTCACAAGGGGTAAGAACTCGCTCTTCCATTAGAAATATTTGCAATTTTGTAGCTTATTTGTCTCAAATAGAACCTAAGACATTTATAGAAGCTGAAAAAGATAATGATTGGATAATTGCAATGCAGGAAGAGATAAATCAATTTGAGAGAAACAATGTTTGGGAACTAGTTCCAAGACCTAAAGATCATTCAATTATTGGAACTAAATGGGTATATAGAAATAAAATGGATGAAAATGGTATAGTAACTAGAAATAAGGCTAGGCTAGTTGCTAAGGGATATAACCAAGAGGAAGGAATAGATTTTGATGAAACCTATGCTCCCGTAGCTAGATTAGAAGCTATTCGAATGTTATTAGCCTTTGCATGCTTTAATAAATTCAAGCTATTTCAAATGGATGTGAAAAGTGCCTTTTTAAATGGCTTTATAGAAGAAGAGGTTTATGTTGAACAACCTCTTGGTTTTGAAAACCCTAGTCTTCCAAATCATGTCTACAAGCTTTCTAAGGCTTTATATGGGCTGAAGCAAGCTCCAAGGGCATGGTACGAAAGACTAAGCAAATTTTTGATTAATAATGATTTTGTAAGAGGAAGAATAGATACAACTCTCTTCACAAAAACTCACAAAAATGACACTTTGATAGTTCAAATATATGTTGATGATATTATATTTGGTGCTACTAATGAATCTATGTGTCAAGAGTTTGCAAAGTGCATGCAAGGTGAATTTGAAATGAGCATGATGGGAGAACTTACCTACTTCCTTGGACTGCAAATCAAGCAACTAAAAGGAGGTATCTTCATCAATCAACAAAAGTACATCAAAGATCTACTAAAGAGATTCGGGATGGAAAGCTCAAAGCCTATTGGAACGCCTATGAGCACAACCACCAAACTTGATCTTGATGAAGGAGGTAAAACTGTAGATTCTAAATATTATAGAAGCATGATAGGTGCTTTACTGTACTTGACTGCAAGTAGACCTGATATAATGTTCAGTGTATGCATGTGTGCTAGATTTCAATCTAATCCTAAGGAATCACATGTAGTTGCAGTAAAAAGAGTCCTTAGATATCTACAAGGGACCCAGACCATAGGATTATGGTATTCTAGAGAATCATCTTTTGAGCTAGTAGGATATTCGGATGCTGATTTTGCTGGATGTAGGTTAGATAGAAAAAGCACAAGTGGAACATGCCAATTCTTAGGTGCTATGTTAACTTCTTGGTTCTCCAAGAAACAGAATTCAGTTGCACTATCAACCGCTGAGGCGGAATATGTAGCAGCTGGCAGTTGTTGTGCCCAAGTACTATGGATGAAACAACAACTAGAAGACTATGGCATGAGTCTCAAAAATATTCCTATATTTTGTGATAATACTAGTGCCATCAACCTAACCAAAAATCCTATTCAGCACTCTAGAACCAAGCACATAGAAATAAGACATCATTTCTTAAGAAACCATGCTCAAAAAGGTGATATAAGATTAGAATTCATACATTCAGAAGATCAAATAGCTGATATTCTTACAAAACCCTTAAGTGAAGCTAGTTTTTGTAAGATTAGAATGTTGATAGGATTGCTTGATTTTGATAAACTGAATGTTTGATTGCATCTCATTTCATCATTTGCATATTTGACATTGAATGAAAGAGTATTAATCCTTGTTTAAATATCTCCCTCACTCAAGATGTCATAGATAAACAAATTCGTACTGCAAATTCAAGACTGAAAATTTTCTTAAGGGTCCAGTCGACTGGTAACTCTATCCCAGTCGACTGATAGGTCACTGCTCTTTTATCCAGTCGACTGGTAAATATGACCCAGTCAACTGGTAAGTCACTGCCAAATCTTCTAGTCGACTGATAAGTGTTACCCAGTCGATTGGTACATCTAGACTGTGTTTGGAGCCATTTAATACTCAAATATTAATTATTTTTTTTATAAATTCTCTTTGATTTGGCATTGGACAAATCAAGTGATGAGCTTGAATTTAGATTTGAGAATCACTTTTGAGTTATTTATCTATCAAGCATGAGCTGAATATGAAACTTTCTATTATATAAGCTTGAGTTTGAAATTAATGATTATCTTTGCATTGAATTGATAATCATCTAATTATTGAATCTAACTTGCCCTGAAAATGATATTTGATTGATAATTGAAAATTATATTTCGGTGCATATATGCAAGGGAAGTAACTTTTTTTCAAGTACTTATAGATATTTCCAATCTGAACATCTTTTTGAGTAGTTGATGAGCTCTTTGTCTTGATTATTCAATTAATCAACTACCAATAAGGCTTGTTAAGTTTTAATCCAATTTTATTTCTCTTAAGAGTTGAAAATAATTACTTTAGACTTTTTGAAAGGGGGAGAAAATCTGATTTATTGATAAAAGAGAAAACCTTTGGTAAAATCATTTTACTAAAATGAGTTTTAAATACTTGATAAACTCTTTTTGATATGTTTTAAATTTGGTTATTATATCTTGAGAATTTCATCTCTATGTTCTAAAGGAACTCTTTCAAAAGCTTTATAGTTCTTGATATCTTGTAAAATGATTCTTTTCTCAAAATGTTTCATCAAAATATTTTCAATAGTATATTTTAAGGGGGAGCTCTTCTTTGAAATCCACCCTTTTTTATTATGACAAAAAGGGGGAGAAAAATAAGAATATTAGAGATCTTGTTAAACCTTATTCTTAAGATTTTTGTCACCATCAAAAAGGGGGAGATTGTTGACCCTAAATGATTTTGATAGTAACAAAAATCTTAATTAAGCACTAATAAGTATTACTTAAGTAATATAGATTGTTAATAGTGCTTATACATCAAAAGAGATCAAGATTGTAGAAATTGGTGAATCAATGTTGATGATCTCAAAAGTTAATAAGTTCTCCAAAAGATCAAATTCAAGGAGAATAATTTAAATGCATTTTCAAAGTCAATAGGGATAAATTATAGATTTTAATCCTAAGATATACTTTGTAAGCATTTCAATTGTTATGAGCTAATTATATTTGTATTGCATTTTATTATATAGTCTTAATTAATTGAAGATATAAAATCTCCAAGTGATTTTATTAAATGCAAATAAATTCTTTAGGCTCAATTCTTAACATTCTCTAATTGAATTTAAGAAGAATTTATGTTGACATAGAAAATTACTTGAGCATTTGTAATGTATCATTCTTCATATATCTAGCACACACATTATGCTTAAATTTGTAATATGTTTTGTCATCATCAAAAATGCCTCAATCAAGAAATTGATTAGATTAATTTTGATGATAACAAAACACTTTTGAAATGTTTAACTTGTGTGTTTAATGTGCAAGAAAGTTTGATTAAATTAGGAGATTTTTTGGAACTCAAAAATCCAAAAAGAATAAAGAGATATGAAGAAAATTATGCTGAAAACACTGTTCATCCAGAAATCACTGTAGCAGCGCTCCAACAGTGACCCAGTCGACTGGGTGAATAGTACAGTCGACTGGTAACACTATAGCAGCAAAAATGTGAATTTTTAAGAGGACCCAGTCGACTGGTATCACGACCCAGTCGACTGGTAGTTCAAAAATATGACCGTTGGACTCCAAATCTGAACGTTTTAAAGTAAATCTTTTTCAAATTAAAGTCCTAAACGGCCATATTAATTGATTGCTATATAAACCCACTCAATTCAGCATTCAACAAGGAGGAGAAGACATTCAAAAAGAGAAGAACACACACAATCAAGTCATTCATTCTTTGAAACTCAAAAAAGCTTTGAAAGATATCCTAGATTGTTTTCCCATTTGACAAGCATTGCAAATTTTGTTTTTCTCAAAATTGATTTTAGGGAGACCAATAACTAAATCTTTTCTTGAAACAATTTTTAGCAAGTTCATGTTTACATGATCAAGCCTTCTATGCCATAGCCATTGATTTTCACTAAAAGCAGGAAAACATTTTTCATTATTGGAATGTAAGGATTTCAAATCAACTATATAGACATTTTCATGTCTATGGCCAATGAATTTGATCTTGTTGCTCTTGATGTCTATAACTAGACAATGAGAGGTCTCAAATGTGACTTTATATCCTTTGTCACATAATTGACTAATGCTAAGTAAATTTGGCTTTAGGCCTTGTACTAGCAATACATTATCTAAAGTTGAGAAATCATTACCGACTTTTCCATGCTCGATGATCTTTATTTTAGTATTGTCTCCAATGGTCACAAGTCCACCATCTCTTAGAGTTAGCTCCTTGAATACGCTTTTATCACCGGTCATATGCTTCGAGCAACTGCTATCAAGGTACCAACAGTTACCTTTCTCCTTGGTGTGAAGGCAAATCTACATCACACAAGGATATACGATAGCATTTTTAGGTACCCAAAATTTCTCGGGTCCTTTGGGGTTAGTCCTTGAAAATACGGTTCCTTTTGGGACCCATACTTTCTTAACAATATATGGTGCTCTATGAACATGTTGATGATGCACAATCCTAGCATTATAGTCATAGAAATTTCTAGGAAATTTTAAATGTGCATTCCTATAATCCTTAGGATGATAGTTCCTAGGATACATGATTATATGGTAAGGGGTATGAAAATGCATGTCATTTCCAGAAAATGAACGATGATGCATTCTAGGATACATGCTAGCATATGTATGCAAGTTATTTCTAGAATAGCCATGATGGTGATTCCTAGGATGAGCATGAGCAGAATGCATTCTTTGATTATACACATTGTTCCTAGAAAGAGCATGATGATTATTTCTAGGGTGTGTATGAGCATTTCTAGAATGAGCATACAAATAAGCATGAGTATTTTTAGGATGCTTCAATTTAGTATGAACATTTAAATTTATAGACTTCCTAGCATTCATCGAGGGAGTGCTCTTAACCTTGCTAGAGGTCTTTGAAGTAGAGGCTTCATTTACACATGATACTTTCATGAATAAGCTATCTTTTGCTTTTTGCTTGCCTAATGGAGAATAACCTAACCCAGATTTTTCTTTATTTAATATTTGGCAAGATAGTACTTCATCTAGCTTTTCTTTTCCAAGCATAAGTCTAGATATAGTATCATTTAATTCTATTATCTTCTTCTTTAAGTTTTCATTTTCATCTTTAAGAAGATATTGAGAAGAATCATAAAGTAATGAAGATAGTTTATCTTTTTCTTCTCTTAAACCTATCATCTCTTTAGAAAAGAGATGACACCTCTTTTTTAAGAATGGTGTTCCTAGAATCGAATTTTTTCAATTCTTCATATATTTCATTTATAACTTCTATCAATTCTTCACTACTACTAACAATGTTATTTTTTGAAGAGGAAGAAGTTGATACCTCATTTTCGTCGTCGATTGCCATAAGACATAGGTTGGCAATTTCCTCGCATTCAATCTCTTTATTCGAGGAGACTTCTTTTTCTTCATCACCATCACGATTAAGATCTTCAATTTCCATAAAAGGTAAGGATGTGGTGGAACCATCAATTTTGTAATCCAAGTAGCTTTCATGCTTCTTGAAGGATTCCACAAGCTCTTCTAAACTTTCACATGTAGAATGCTTTGTCAAAATAATTTTCCATTGATTTGACAAAGATCTAAGAAATATTCTCACAAGTTCAAGGTTAGAATAAATTTTACCCATGAAAGATAAAGTTTTAACAAGTATGGTAAAACGAGTTTGCGAATCAAAAATTGATTCATTTTCATTCATTTTAAAATGCTCTAAGTCATGAACAAAGTTTTTTAATTTGAAATTCTTTTCTTGCTCATTTCCTCCATGTATGGCTTCCAATAAATCCCAAATTTCTTTTGCAGTCTTACATGAGGAAATTTGATCAACTTCGTTTTGATCAAGAGAACTATAAAACATGTTCATAACTTTAGCATTTAGTTGAATGAATTTACTATCATTTACATCAAAGTCATTTTCATTTTCAAGAATGAAATACCAAGCATAATAATCATGTGCTTGAATAAAAATCTTCATTTGAGCTTTCCAATGGGTGAAATTTGTTCCATGGAGAAGAGGAGGACTAGAAGGATCTCTTCCTTCTAAAAATATAGTTGCCATAGGATCAACTCTAGGATGTTAAGCCTAAAATAGAGAACGAGGCTCTGATACCAATTGTAGGTCCAAAATATACTATGGCAATACCCAAGAGGGGGGTGAATTGGGTATTAAAAAAATTAAATACTTTTTGCAATCTCAAATATCAAAATATATGCGGAATTAAATCTTTCAAAATTACTAGCACAAAGATGAGAGAGTTTATTGCTTAATATAGAAATGATAATTGAATTATAAAATAATTAAGCAATCAATCTCATTTACTTGAATAATAAATAATTATAAGCAAGTAATTACGAAAGTAATTAAGGAGATAGAGTTAGAGAGATGCAAACTCGATTTATAGTGGTTCGGCAATATCGGAATCCTTCCGACCCTACGTCCACTCTCTTCAAGGATACTCCTTGAAGTCTTTCACTAAACCAAGCAACTTACGGGTGTTGCTCAAACCGAAACACAAGCAACTTACGGGAATTGCTTAAACCGAAAAATCCCCTTCCTTTCGGAAGTTTCCCCTTCCTCTCGGAAGTAATCCCTTTACAAAGATGGTGTAAAGTAAAAGGTAGAGAGACAACAAATGAAAGCTTATTACAACAGAAATGTCTCTCTTTCAAAGTAAAGCTTGAAGAAATGGCTCAATAAGATTATTTCAAAGCTTTTTGTGTTTCAAGAGTATAAAAACTTGATTATATGAGATCAACTCTTTTTGAATATGTGCTTCTTGTTTTTCAATGCTTTGCTGAATAGGTTTATATAGCAATCAATTAATATGGCCGTTTTGGACTTTAATTTGAAAAAGATTTACTTTAAAATGTTCAGATTTGGAGTCCAACGGTCATATTTTTGAACTACCAGTCGACTGGGTTCACTTAAAAAATACATGTTTTCAGACCTTCTGGGTATCCAGTCGACTGGTATATATCATCCAGTCGACTGGGGACTTTCTGTCCATTTTACCAGTCGACTGGGTTGATTCATCCAGTCGACTGGATACTTACTGGTCAAAGTACCAGTCGACTGGGTTGTTTGATCCAGTCGACTGGGTTCCTTCTGACCTTTATACCAGTCGACTGGTATATGTACCCAGTCGACTGGGTTGTCTTCCAACCCAGTTTTTCTTCTGTTTTTCATTAAAAACATTTTTAAAATTAATGGTTTTAGAAAAACCATTTGTGTTTGAGCCATTGAACAAGCTAATACAATGTATGAGTGAGACTTACATTGGTTCTAAACCTTAAGACCTATACTAGATCTTCAGTCTTCACTTGATACTTGATTTGGTTCGAGTTTTAGCACTTTGTTCCTTGGTTGAATGTGTTTGATCCTTAATACAACTTAGTTTAAACATGTTAGTTAAATAACAGTTGTGTTTTGCCATCATTAAAATACGGGCGAGGGTCAACAAAGAGGTTACAGAAGAAAAAATTAAAGAAGCTCTTTTTAGTATTGGGGAAGACAAATCTCTAGGCCCTGATGGCTACTCTTCATGCTTTTTCAAAAAAGCTTGGGACTATATCAAGCTGGAGGTGGTTGAGGCAGTTCAGGAATTCTTTAGAAATGGGAAGATTTTGAAACAGTTAAACCACACTGCTCTTCCTATAGCTTGCTGCAATATGGTTTACAAAATTATCTCAAAAATTATTGCTTCAAGGCTCTCCCCAACTCTGGTCAATATTGTCAATCCTGCCCAGGCAACTTTCATTAAGTCTAGAAGCATGACTAAAAATATCTATCTAGTCCAGGAGCTGCTAAGGAAGTACAGTAGGAAGAGTGTCTCCCCAAGATGTATGATCAAAATTCACCTCAGAAAAGCCTATAACACAGTGAATTGGGGTTTTTTGGACAGCATGCTTGCAAGTCTTGGTTTCCCTGACAGGTTCAAAGGATGGGTCATGGAATGTGTTACAATAACAACTTACTTCTTATCAATTAATGAGGGCTTGCATGGTTTTTTTGCTAGTAAGAGAGGGCTAAGGCAAGGTGATCCTCTATCCCCCTTCTTGTTTGTTTTAATCCTAGAGTATCTCTCTAGATTATTGGCTAGATTAAAAGAAGAGGAAGGCTTTAAATTCCATCCTAAATGTGAAAAATTTAAAATCACTCATCTTGCATTTGCTGATGACCTTATCCTATTTGCAAAAGGGGAAGCATGGTCAGTTGGTCAGATTATGAACTGTGTGCAGAAGTTTAGTGATTGTTCAGGGCTGAAAGCTAGCTTGCCAAAGTCTAGTATATTTCATGTTGGGGTTCCTGTATCAGAGATCCTTGAAATCAAAAGACGCACTGGAATGGAAGATAGTAGTATGCCTTTCAGGTACTTAGGAGTTCCTCTGGCTTCTTCAAGACTGAATACAGCCCATTACCTTCCTCTTATAGACAAAATTTCTTCCTACATTAATGCATGGGCTGGAACCTCATTATTATATGCTGGTAGAACTAAGTTGATAAAATCAGTGATTCAATGTGTTGAATGCTTCTGGTTGGCAATTTTTCCAATTCCAGCTAACATTTTGGAGAAAATCATTATAATGTGTAGAGCTTTCCTATGGAGTGGAAGAAACTCTGGATCCAGAAAGGCTTTGGTAGCCTGGAGTGAAGTTTATAAACCAAAGTTAGAAGAAGGTATAGGCCTAATAGACCTCAAAAGTTGGAACAAAGCTCTTTTGTCTAAATCCTTATGGAACATTCATCAAAAAAAGGATTCCCTATGGGTTAGATGGGTTCATCACTACTATTTGAAGGGAAGTTCTATATGGGATGCTTTTCCTAAGCATGAAGACTCCCATCTCTGGAAAAATGTTCTGGAGATAAAGAATGGTCTTATTTCATCAGAAGAGTCTATTCAGGGGGCTCAAGGTAAGATGATGGAGTGGGGAGATCAGAACCATCTCAATATCAAGAAGATCCACAACAGCATGAGGCCTAGAGGAAACATTGCTAGATGGGCTCCAATAGTTTGGAACAGCAGCTGTATTCCCAAGCAGTCTTTCATCTTATGGCTGGCTATCAAAGGAAAATTGCTCACAAAAGATAAGCTTCAAATGATAGAGGTAGATAGTATATGCCCTTTGTGTAGAGAGAGTGATGAGACTATCGACCACTTTTACTTTTCCTGTCGGATCAGTAAAGATATATGGGCTACTATCAAGTTCTGGTTAGATTGCAGAAGAGAAATGAATACTCTGAACAGTGCAATCAAATGGATCCATAAGGAAGCAAAAGGTAAAGGCCCTCTAGCTAAAGCAGAAAGAGCAGGTCTTGCAAGCACAATGCACCTCATTTGGATGTCTAGAAATGCTAAAGTGTTTGAAGGAACCTCAGTTCAGCCTAATAGTATAGCTAAGAAGATTAAAATTCAAATGTATAGAATTGTTTATGCAAGCTTTCATGAGCTAAGGTTTGTTTTGTAAAACCTCTATTGTTATTTTGTATATGTTCTCATTGTATATCTTCTGAGTATGCCAAGTGAATTTTGTATATAATTGATTATTATAATTTTAATTTATAGATCAAAAAAAAAAAAAAAAAGTGTTATTGCTGTGCGAAATGAAGCAGCGGCTAGCATTTCTAGATCAACCATTTAGAGGATGAGGAGCCTTTCTTTCTCGATGGTATGTCTTAATATAAGTGGATTCCGATTCATGCGGACGTTTTCTGTTGCATTGGTGGTTTCACTCCCCACTTTCTACCTTAACAAAATGTTTAAACTATATCTCTCAGGAGGGGGTCCAAGTAGGAAAAAAAGAACTAAAAAGTAAGGCATACAACAATGGATCAATTCATTCAGCAAGATTCTTTTGGATCGGACCAAGATGAATGAGATTAGTCTGACCTCTCGCTTGGATGTTAGACACCCGTCTCCTACCGATTTTGTTTAACAACCTAAACATTTGAGTCGAGAGAGAACAGGGTTTGTTTCATTGCTATTAAAGGGTAGGTTACGTGGAGGATATATGACTGCAAATCTTTCTTTTTATTGGGCAAAACTGACATGAAGTTTCCTTTAAAAATTTTATGTTTACTGTAATAAAATTAATGATAATGATAGTGATCTATTATATATAATATATTTATAAAAAAATCAACATGTTTTGATTAATTTATAAATTAATTTGAAAAACTTTAATGTGAAAAAAAGAGTATTTTTCTTTCGTTCTCATGGTTTAGTCTCTACTTGATCATATTTCGGGCTTGGGCCTACATTAAAGAATAGTTGTGTTGATTAGAGGTCACCAATAACCTTAGTTGATATGAGGCCTAGAATGGTAGCCCATCATTCTTTGGCCGATAAGATAATGCTGGTGAGATATGTATGGTCACGGGCTGCTACTATGAGCACAAAATTCACAACTTAATAAAGGCCAATTTTGCACGGTGTAGGGTTTCTCTAGTCTAGGTTAAACTTGAAGGGTTTCCGCTCGAACTGATTCTCCTTCCAGCTCCAGCAGCAGATAGGAAGACTCGTCTCGAAAATGGTAAGTTTCTCTCTTTCTTTCTTTATCTCTCCGTGTGTGGAGATGGTATGTGTGTTAATGTCTGTGTATGTATTCGTTGATGTAAATATATAAAATAGGGATTTGATTTTTTTTTCCTTCGTAACATTGATAAAAATGAACAGCCGTCGCACAAGACATTCATGATAAAGAAGAAGCTGGCCAAGAAGATGAGGCAGAACAGGCCCATCCCTCACTGGATCCGCATGCGCACCGACAATACCATCAGGTCTTTCTTTCTTTTCTTTTCTTTTTTTACCCTCTTTCTCTCTTTTGTTTTTGTTTTCGTTTTAATTTATTGATGTGAAGAAATCTGATTAATTTTCTTTCTAAATACGATTTTTCAGATACAACGCCAAGCGCAGGCACTGGCGCCGCACCAAGCTCGGCTTCTGAGAGGTG
This sequence comes from Bretschneidera sinensis, assembly GCA_023935145.1. Classification (NCBI taxonomy): domain Eukaryota; kingdom Viridiplantae; phylum Streptophyta; class Magnoliopsida; order Brassicales; family Akaniaceae; genus Bretschneidera; species Bretschneidera sinensis. The sequence continues at coordinate 13,370,924 of CM043698.1, forward strand.
TTTACCTACGATTATGCGTCTATTTGGCCCCTTAGATTTATTGTTTTTCAATTAATTTAGAGGGTTAGTTGTTGCAAAAGACGATCATAGAATGGTTGATACTTTCCTGTTTAATTAAAAAGTCATTTTGTAAAGAACTCTTTGGAGTCCTCCCTCTCATGTTTAAGATTTTTGGAGTAATTTGAAATTATGGGTTAGACTTCATTTCCGTGTGAAATTATGGGTTATATTTGTTGGCTTTATTAAGTTATTCAGTTTTAAGTTTCTGTGGTAGATATATCTTATTTTGCAAAATTTGATCAAAATGTCCATTACTTTTACTCAGAACAGCAGAATCTGATTGCTTTCAAGATGTACACAGGCCTTTAGTTGTGACATACTGACATGTGCTGTTGCTTTCCTACCTTTGTCTGATTTGTACTTACATTATTAATACGGTTCAATTTGTATAGTTTTTGATGCTTTATATTTGTTAAGAGACTTTCTCTCTCTGATTTTGATGGCTCTTGGCATATAGACTGTGTTTTAGCTTGGAACTATCGGTATAGATTAGTTTTCTTCATGCAATTCAGTGGTGGTTTTGACTGCTCCTTTGGATATATCTTACTATGCTTATTCCGTGATACTCTCTGAAAAAGTGGAAACTTACAATCAATTTTTGATAGCAATGTATTTGGTTGGGACATTTACAATCACTATGCTCCATATGCATAATTTGGTCTTAGCAGGTTAGAACATTCCATGAGTAAGGCTATCATTGGTAGGACAGAAATGTGAGGAAATAAAGTGAGAGGATATAAAATTGAGAAGAAAAGAAAAACATTGATCTTTTAGTAGAGAAAATGGAAAGAGTGAAGAAAAAAAGACAAAAATTGTTTATTTAGCTTCCACTCAATTCTAATGTGATTTGTACACGAGGAGAGAAGATATCAATCCTCATTTATTTCCTCATTTTTCCCTATCAAACGATGCCACTTACTTTTCTTCTCTCTCTCTTCCTTCCAGTTATGGCCTTAGTTGCATTGGGATTTTAATCTATTTTCTAATGATCTTGTTTTTATCTTCATCTACGTACTTAATGGTTTGGAGCACAATTCTCCATATTTAAGAATTGGAGTGGAGGTCATGATCATGGTGAGATTAAATGTCACATTGACAAATTTCATTTTGAATATTCTTCATCACATTGACAAATTTCAATTTGAATATTCTTCATTTGATGATGTATACCCCAGTAGAGTAATTTTGCTTGATTGTTCTAGCCATTCCAAGTGAAATGGATATGGCCTGCTATCATTATGTGTAAGCTTGTACGGAGCATTGCCTGAGAGATTTTTCCATAGATGAAACCTCAGTTATCCCTACAATTTGCAAGCTTTTAGCCCACAGGAGCAATTATTACCCATGGTGTTTCATCGGCTGCCTTTCAGGCTCTCAGTTTAGCTGTTTACCAAGAGGGTTTCTTAATTGGTTCGTTACTTGTTGGGACAGTACATACTCGAGATTTGTTTTGTTTGACATTACATAATCTTATGTTAATCTTTCTCGTTGATCAATGAAAGTTCTCTTCGAAGAAAGCATGTGTAAATCCCAATTAAGGGACTAGTGACTGTTAAAAAGTAACTAATCAAACTTCATAAAAGATTACGTACTATTTAGTGATTATTAAAAAAATTAATTTTTAATATAGATTGTTTTAAACTTATTTCTTTAAATATGGTATTTTTTTCACGTAGGTCGCAAGTGTGGAGTCATTCTTTTTCTTTGCCCCTTATTTGACTGCAAATTTTCTTTAGGAAAAAAATAAAGCAATTTATAATTATAGGTAGGTGCTTCAATTGATGAGGCTTCAAGTTGATATTTGTGCGTTGGGTAAATGAGGTCTAAAATGCTTCTTTAAATGCCACTGAAAAAATAAAACACTAAAATCTGCTTTTAAGTGTAGTCGGTTAAATCACCTACGCGTAATTGTAAGTTAAAAATAAGCCGAGCCAAATGAGGTCAAGCAAGTTCAACATTGGTAGTAAGAGAAAAATAAAGCAGCAAAGAGCTCAAGCAAGAAGCGCCAGTGGCCACAAAGGAGGAGTATCAACTATCAAGTACGCTTCTTCTCTTAAACCAATTGGATCTCCTTGAGCAACCTCGAAAATGGCTTACTCTCAGTCACCACAAAACTCAGTGCTTCAGCAGGAAGTTGTAACTATAAGTAAATATGGTGAAAATTTCGTGGGCTGGATCTAGGAAAGTTGTAATCTTATGCCATGGTTTTAGTTCTACCAAAGAACACAGTACTATTGTGAACCTCGCTGTTGCTTTAGAGAAGGGAGAGGCAAAGATGAGTAGAGAAAAAAGAAGAAGACGAATAACAATTAAGAAAAAGAAGAAAAGGGAGAGGAGATTTATGCGTGAAGAATAAGAGTAAAACGAGATCTGAGAGAATCAGAGAGAGAATGAAAATCAAAGAGGGAGTTGATATAGAAGGAAAGAATAAAAAAAAGATTAAGAAGACGGAGAGAAAAAAAACTCAAATTGAGATCAAAACATTTATGTAGTGTTAATTGCTTCAATTTAAACTCTGGGATCAAATTGAGTTTTATCTCAAATTTGAAGGATCATTTTATGTAATTGCAAAAGTACCTTATTTTAAAAATTACGTTTGAAACAATCCCGTTTAAGGGATTAAATTTTTCAACTACCCCAATTTACGAAAATTGAGTTAATTCATGCAAAACAAGCCTAGCAAAGCTCGATTGAGTTGTTGCAAGATCATCCTTAGCCCACAAACAAGTGAGCCGAGCAACACAAAATACAACACTGTATGCAATGTAATTCGAAATAGAAAATAAAGGGCTGCAACAAATTTCCTCGTTTTAGGCGAAAGCGATAGCGAATCTCGAACTTGCCCGAATCAAAATTTTCAATCATAGAATTTGTAGCAGTCGGGAGCACTCATTATTACAAGATTTTCACAAAATCTTCTCAGTAACTTGTGGCCTCGAAAATTTTCAATGGCTCTCTTCTATTATGTATCTCACGACCTAAAGATTTAATTGGCATTGTGGTACGAATCTATGATTGCATCTGCCAGGTGTTCACACTTGGCCAAAGATAATCCAGCTAGGGATATCCTTCCATCCTTGGTCATGTACACATGCCACTTATTCGTCATATTCTCGCTCTGGTCAGGCCAAAAAGAAATGAGATTAAAAATATTGTTAAATCTTGGAAACAGTGCTAGAACAAATGCGGTCACCGAGAATTTTTTAGGAATTCCGGGATTTATGTGCCACTAAGTATGTTCAACTATTAATAAGGGGAGAGAGGGCAATAAATTTTCTCCCTCCACCATTAATGGTTGAAAAATTGCTTGTGGCACATCAATTTCTTATGTCCCCGGAATTCCTAAGAATTCCGCCCTTATTATAGTTTCATATATGAATATTGTTCCAGAGACTCTAGAGGTGCAAATCAGAATCGTATATTTGGTGAAAGTGAGAGTTTAGATAAAGTTTAGAACAATCACAAAAGATCAAAAATCATGCATGAGAATGAAGTTTGAAAGACAAAAGGAGTAACTCCCGACAGGGCAATTACCTGAGCTTTGTTCAAGCCTGTAAATGAGAACATGCCAATCTGCTTCAGAATAAATGACCAATCCTTCCCACTCTTATCTTTTGTAGCGAGGCTATCAAATAGTTTCTGTCTCACATTCTTTATCCTTCCAGCCATGAGTTCCATCTCCGCCTTCCATTCATTGAAGAGAGCTGGATCCCCGACAACATTGGCGACAATCTTAGCCCCATGAACAGGAGGATTTGAGTACATTGGTCGAGCAAGCCTTTTCAGCTGGCTCTTTACCCTGAAAATACAGGAGTATGAACATTAGGAGGTCCTCGATCACTTACATTAAAGCCACCTGGAAGAGCCAACCATCATTATAGTAATTTATATCTAGGCATGATTAACAAATCGGAGGCAGGACCGAATAAATATAGGGCTTTGTATCTTTAGACCAAACTGATGGAGAAACACTCAAGGGAGACATGGAGATCCTATGATATGAAAGACATTAAAGCTGACAGGACAACTATGGCTAAAGGTGTTCAGAGTCAATCTGGAAATCCTAAGTCCATCCCTATGTGAAGATAAAAGAAATGTACACATAATTCAGCATCACAAAGGTACAATAATTACTCATCATTATGATCTGCTTTCTGCAAGCTGCAAAGACGAATTCATATAACGAGATCAATGTTTATTATTCTTAAACCTACAACGACTTCTTGCTTTCCCTTTCCTAGCAGCACACAAAAACTTACTGAATGAAACAACCAATTTAATGGAGTAAATCCACAAGAAAAGATAGTTATAGCTATGACCTGGTTTGGGAGTTCCTTTCTAGTGCTTGGTAATTAATTTGCATGCCAAAGCAGGTAATTAATATACACATATGTAATACACACCAGGTAGATGAAAAACACATCAAAAAATAAATAAACTACAATGCAGGTGTTGAGCTGGTGCTTCTGACATGAAAGTGGTAATAAAGATAACAGTAACTTTACATGGTAAAATCTATTTATATTAGTATGCATCTTTTTATGCAAATATTTCAGGGGAATATCAACTGAAACACAGGCCAGAAAGTTAACAAACACAGTATGTTAAGTAACTGTACCTTATTGCTGCATCTGCTGATGCGCATACAACATTGATAGCTCCAATTCTTTCTGCATAGAGACCAAGATTTTTACTGTACGACTGAGCAACCAGAAGCTCCATACCACGTGCAGCAAACAACCTCACAGATGATGCATCTTGATCAAGGCTTCCACTAGCAAATCCCTAAGAACATCAAATCTGAGGTCATATTAAGGTTCTATATTCTGATAAATTTTCTACATGTGTTACAATGTGAAATGATTTTAAAATTATTTACAGTTCAAGCAATCAATACCTGGTATGCAACATCAAAAAATGGAATATGGTTCTTTTCTTGAATGATATCAGCTATTTTTTCCCACTGTTCAGGGGTTGGATCAATGCCAGTTGGGTTGTGAGCACATCCATGAAGCAAAATGAAAGATCCTTCAGGAGCTGCCTGTACAAGGAAAAAATTAAATTGAAAAAAGAATAGACTGGAACTTATAATTGATTTCAAACTAATAAAATTTATAAGATCTAATGATCTAGTTTATTGACCTTGAAGATATTGTCCCATTTAAGTAACGAAATTTGCATTCAACATCGGTGATTGTTGTAGGATCCATTTTCCTTCTAAATATTACAAGAAATTGGCTATATTCTAATCAAGAGCTACAACATCAAATTTAGAAATAAACCTCTTTTTATAGGAATTTAGAAATAAACCTAAACTGGAAAAGAGGGTGGTAAGATGGGGGGAGTACAGAGTGCATCAGTTATCAAGCGTTTCAATATGAACCAACCCTTAGCCCCCCCCCCCCCCTGAACATAAAAAAGAACAGGAGAGAGAGACGGGGGGAATGATGGAAAGTAAGGCTATTACAAGTTGAAACTAATTTATTCTGATGATCTAAGGCCATGTTTTTTTAGCATAGCAAGTTAGATAACTAAACAGAAAAAAAAGCAAAATAATTCAAGAATGGCATTTTCAGCCAAAACATAACCTTTATGTCCGATATCATGCCCTCAAAATCCAAGCCAACTGTTTTTGGATCATAGTACCGGTACTCTGACCATGGAACTCTAGCATCATTGAAAATATTTTTGTGATTACCTGTAAAAGACCATTTTGTTAACCATGATAATTAGTATCCTTGACATAAATTAATCCCACAAACAGTTTCATGGGAAAGACAACACACACCCCAAGTGGGAGATGATATCAAAACTTTTGCCCCAGGAAAATAACGCTCTATAAGAGCTGCAGCTAGTCGAAGTGAACCAGTTCCTGAAAGACCTTGAATTGTTGCAACCTGATTAAAGTTCAAATGTAAATAGATTAATAAGCAATAAGAAAAAGTCATTTTCCCAGGAAGGCCCTCTTAACACAGATAGCAATAATGGAGTTCTTCCACAAGATGGAGGCTAAGTTCCAACATACTCTTTCTTGCTTTATAACTGGGTTGTCTGCTCCAAATAACAACTCTGCAGTAACCTTGTTGAATGCAGCCAAGCCTTCAATTGGTAGATACTGCATATTAGATCAAGTGGTTGTGAGTTTATATAAGATAAATGAATTCAATTATCTATACATTTTGAGTATATTAAGTTACCTCCTTGTTTTCCCCCCTCTGCAACATAAGATTCTCCGCCTACAAAGTAATTTTTTCAATATAATTAATCATAATTCCATTTGATACTCAAATAGATTAATATTCAACCTTATCAAAAGGAAAACCAACATGAAGATCACATGAGTAGAGAATTTAAAACTGGATTTTCATTTGCAAAATGTTTCTGACCTTCTTAACAACATTAAGTACATATGGTTGTACTTCTTCAGTTCGATAGGCCCCAACTCCAAGGTTGAGCTTCATTTCATGTGTGTCTGCTCTAAAAGCTTCAGAAACTCCAAGAATGGGATCAGGGGGAGCCATTGTTATACCCTCAAAACGAGAAACATTGACCACAGCAGTCATAGATATCCGACCTAAAGACTGCAGATCAGAAACGACTAAATCTCAGGTCTGAAAATCAGGGATAGAAACTCTGCTCCCTAAATAACCAAAGTAAACCTAAACAATCCAAAAGACCAAATGCATGGATAATCCTACAATAAACGGACAGTTGATGAATTTTTAGAAGGGTAAAAAACACAGTAATGAAAGTTTAATTTACAGATCGATTTGATCTAATAGCAGAAGACTCAACTTCAGTATGCCAAGGATAAAGAATTCATTTACATCCACAGAAAGAACAATGGTCGCTTTAACAGATCTTCAACACCTTATTATCAAATTGTTCACAAAGATGATTCCTCCAGTAGTTAATGAATAAGATATATAGTATACCTTCGTTTTTAAGAAGGGACTGATTTTCTCCTTGTTAAAGCGAGGGGTCAAAGTAGCCCTTCCAAGCTCCAACTTGCCCTGCTGAACGCACATAAAAAGTCATGATCTGTACTATAACTATCTGTTTGGATGCCGTGAAAAGAAAAGAAATATTCGGCGGCGCGTATGCCATCATTTGGCTTCTTAAAGACGATTACCCCGCCCAACTGAGCCCCAAAACAGCTGAATTAGACTCAGCTGAGTGGTGCTTACATATTCCAGATCATATAAACGAAAACTATTATTATTAATTACTAGTTATCACTCTAATTCGTTCTATTTTCAAATGTTTTCTCGGCAACCAAACAGTAATACAGACGCACCGTGATAATATGGAAAGACATAGAAGAAAAAATATAATGAAATTTCAACAGAGAGAAAAGCGGTACCTTGTTGATTTCGTTCATTGATAGTGAAGCTGAAGGAAAAGCACAAGCTAGAGAAAGCACTGTGGAAGCCATCTAAAGAACAAAAGTAGATGAAAACACGTACTAATTGAGATGAACAAACACTTGGTTATCCAAAAAAGAAACGCAAATAACTAACATGATCTATGAAAAAATTGGACCACAATTAAGAACTAAAATGGTAAACAGGATCTAATCACAGAGGATTTACTAACTAAATTGCACTTGGAAATTGTTGCAGAATATTAAGCTCACCAAGTTTCTAGAGAGAGAAAGCGACGATGGGGAAAGCCTCAAGTGAGCTTCGTCGTCAACTGGATTTTTAACTAAGTAGAGCTTTGGAATCGACGTTGAATGGCTGAAATCTAATGCGGTGTGCTGTAATTACGATGAGCTGACTACTTTCGGTCTGTTACACTTGGGTTGGGCCGTTGGGCCGTGAGAAGTTGAGCAGCTCACTCCCTCGATTTTCCTTTCCAAGCTGGTTTTAAGTTGAATGGTTCTCTCTTATTTCTATCTTTATCTTTTATCTTTAACGTGATTTTTGATATCTTGTATAATAAACGATTTTATTAACTAAGTTAACTCACACTCAACTAACATGAATTTTACGAGTGAATACTATTAAAAACGAAAGATAACAGTTTCTTTCTTCATTTCCCAATCTCTGTTATGAACCAGATTCAATTTCATGTTTTTTATGCAACAGTAAACAACTTTACAAACTAAACTAACTGTACCACAAAAAGGGATTTTGATAGCACTTTAAATGATCTTAAATTTGGAACAAATTGTTGTATTGAGCTATAGCAAATATATATTCATTTGAAAACTTTCATTTTCTCTAGTCTCAATAAAGGTGAAAATCTTGAATGAAAAACGATGGAACGAGAAAAATGGTTTTTGAACTCATGCACAGATAAGCGTAAGCTTTAAAGTGCTGTGTTTCAAGGTATTGAAGTATAAATTTTTTGAAACGTTGAGACGTTTGAAAATTTTAATAAAATAATAATAAGTAAATAATTAAAATTATATAAATTATATAAAATAAAATAATAATTTTAATTTTAATTAATTAATTTTCAACAAATTTAATACTTTTATTAACTCTAGAGCATATAATTATAATCATATTTTTATATTATTGTAACTTATAAGTGATTAATTAAAAAGTTTGTAGTTATTATTAAATCAGATAACATATAATAAATATTTATGAAGCGCAATGATATTACAACAAAAACAACTAGCTCAATGCACAATAATATTACAACAAAAACAACTAGCTCAATGGTTAATGTTTGCTTTTTTACTCATTTGGTCATGGATTTGAATCTTAAACTTGAATTTTTTTTCTGATTTTTAAGGATTTTATAAAAATTCAACGGAACGTACTCTCCGATCATTAGAGCGTAAAAACGTACATCCAACGAAAGAAACTCCGCCTCTCGGCGTTTTACCTACACACAGGGAGAGATTGCTATATAAGTCTCAGGGCAACATACACTTTGGCTGTAAATTCCAAAACCAAAAAAAGTAAAGGAAAAATACACGCATCAAAAAAGATATATTGCTGAAATTCCTATTTAGCTCAAGAGATCATGTTATTCTAATTGAAACCATCTATGAACAAGTAATTATCAGAATGCTTTCACCTAAATTGCTTCAATATACAAATATGATCAACAATCCAAACCCATTCTATTCCTACCAGACCAACCCCTCTTTAACCAAGTAACCAAAGGTATAAGTTATCTTATGAAACCATCAAATATATGCATTTAAACAAGAAAATCATTTCATATGGATCTATGATTTAAGCAATGGGGAAATCCAAAATGGGCACAGCAGCATTGCATAACATGATATTGATCTCTAGCAATATTATCGCCCACAGGAAACTGTGTGAACTAAAGGAGGTGGAGGTTGTGTGATTCTTAAAGTGCCTCCGAGCTCCACAGGAACAAGTGGGATGAGAGAGTGCAAAACATCGGTTATCAGTGGGCGGTAGCTTGGTTCTGGTTGAACACATAGCACAGCTACTGCTGCAACCTGCAAATTTTAACCCAACAGAAAAGATATTCATTAACTTAAAATATTACAACCTGCAAATTTGGCGAGTCCATTTAGCACACCAAAAACAATATGAAAATTTCAATTTGGATCAGATAAACTAGCACTTTTATAATTTTTTTCCTGCTTTATTGCTACTTAGGGAAAAGACAAAATGAGGATCCAAACAAAGTAAATCTAAACAAACTAGCCAAAACCTCATATCAACAGAATAAATCCAGAACTCCCTTTTGAACTTTCTCAACCACTGATGCAATCTTTCCAACCTAACTTTCCATGGCAGGTTTATTCTCGTTCTGGCCAACCAACAAGCAGGACTAACTCGAAGGTTGGTCTGGTTCAGTTGGCAGTAGATTTGGATTAATCCGAACTACATGTGAAGAAAGGGAAATTACTAATAGAAAGTGATTGTTATCATTTGAAATTCACGAACCTGGTATAAATGTTTAAGATCCATTGTATCTTTTATCACAGGATCCATGACGTTTGGAAGTTTAGATCTGTCAGTAAGCTGAGGCATGGCCTGCAGCATTCATAAATAGCTTACATTATTGAATTGCCAAAATCAATATTTAATGGATATATGACAAAGTAATAAATTAGATGGGGCTTAAGAGAAGGGCATACCCATGTGACAATAGATTGGCACTGAGCTGGTGCTAGTTTCTCTACAGGCCTTTTTCCCAATAAAAGTTCCAGAAGCACAACTCCAAAAGCATAGACATCACTCTTATCCGTCAATTTACCTAGAGAAACAATAATTTTAGAGAAAGAAGTAAAATTCTCAACAGAAAATAGTATCAATGAAATGTATTATGCTCAGAGATGTCTAAAGTCTAAACCGTGTCATCTAATATCCTCATTGTTTTAAGTGCATTACAGATTTAAAGAGTTGGATTCAGAAGTACAGTAGCATACTCAAATTCAAGATAACAAAATGACCCAATAAACTACCTCATATGTTTTCTAACCATCATCAACAAGGAATAGAACTTCAGTTTAAGCTAAAATTTAAATGTATTTGATTATGAACCATTATTATTATTTGGAAAACATTTTATGAAATCCTCATTATACAGGCTTAGATAGTTGTCTTAGTGAAAAAAAAAAACATAATTAGTCCAGATGCTTTGCAATGGCAGTACATGTGCAACTAGTGTCAAGATGACTTGATCTAAAGTGACAGAACAGTTATATATTTTTATATCAAAGTCACCATCATTACACAACATAATTGAAGGCATCAGGGACCTAAAAAAATAATTATATCAAATATAATTAGGGAAGAGAAATTACACATTTATAGAGTAACAAGCAGTCAGAACAAAATGCACGCTAAACAATTATAGGAGTAATGATAACTATAGTTGGCATACCATCTAAAATGTACTCCGGCGCTAAATAACCCAGGGTGCCTGAAAGCTTAATATTGTTCTTGTTTTGAGACCCATCAATTACAGCAAGACCAAAATCCGAAAGCTGAATTTGAAAGGAAAAATATGTGTGAGAGAGAGAAGTTTAGTGAATTTAATGGAAAATGTTAATAATGTGTAGTACCAATATTTAATACAATTCCAATATATAAATAAATAAAGATTAGAGACTGATTTAATTTTATACATTTTTACCTTAGCATTGAAGTTGGAATCCAGAAGTATATTAGACGATTTCAGATCTCTATGGATGACTTGTGGGTGGCAGTGCTCATGCAGATATTCTAATCCTCTGGTCAACAAATATAATTTTTTTTAATTAATATTCAAAGCAAGTGACAAAACAAGAATCAACATCTAGGCAAAGAAGCTCACCTTGCTATGTCAAGAGCAATTTTCATCCGCATATGCCACGTTAAAGCTGATCCGTGAGAAGGTCCTAAAATTTTATTTAATAAAATTCAGAATGAAAAGAGTTAATACATTTTTCCGTTTCATAATCAAGGTACTTAACTTCCGTTTCCTAATTTCTTATTTAAAAAAAGAGAGAGAGAGAGGGAGAGAAAGAACTCAAGAAGTAAATGTTTTACCATGTAAATGAGTTTCAAGAGAACCATTTTGCATCAATTCATACACAATAAACCTAGTCTCGCCATTAATACTATAACCCAAGAGCGAAATTATATTTGGTTGTTGAATCTTACTCAACAAGTTCACCTCATTCTGCAATCCAAACGAAGAATCAAAATCAAAATAATGAAGTAAAGTGTATAGAAACAGAATTCCCTGGAAACAAGAACCAAAATTGTACCTCAAATTCTCTCTCTGCATCCTGACTGCCAGAATCTAACTTCTTGACGGCCGCTAGCATGTTATTATCCAATCGGGCCTTGTAAACACATCCAAATCCACCTTGACCCAGTATATTACTATCCCTAAAATTGTTGGTTCCTTTTTCTAGTGTCTTATAATTAATAAATGAAACTAATCCCTTCTTAGAAGACATTCTTGTAGACATCCTTAGAGAGCTGAATCGTCTCAAAAATGGAGATAATGCAATCCCATTCTCAGCATCTTCAAATTTAGACCCCATGAAACAGAACAAAACAAAATAGAGAATCTCAGGCAGTGTAAGAGAAGCAAAACTAATGTAATCTCAATTATACCCAGTAGAAGGACAATTAATACATACATATTTGAAATAGGTATTAACACAAAAGAAAGTACCTGAGCTCTTAACATTTTTCTTCTCAGATTTATGTGAGTACTTCCTGTGATAAATCCAAAAACACAAAGAACACAACATGATAGCACACAGTGAAGCACAAGCAGCAATGAGTACAATAAGCAGTTTGTTGTGTGTAACCTTTTTGTGCTGTTCACCTCTTTCCAGTTGAATTCCTGTTCACATAAGGGGATTATTGAGTTCAGCTTTAAAAAAATGGAAAAGATCTCCCATATATATTCTTGAGATTTTGTTGACACCGGGTTTAGAAATCTGAGCAAAATCAGTAATTTGGAAATTAAACAGGTATAGAAAAGGAGCAACCTTTACAATCAATCAATGGAGAGAACTATCATTTGGAAATGAATAATAATCAAAGCAACAAGGGGAAAAAAGAAAACAATTCTGTTCATATTTATAGTATTAAATGCAACGATTTACTGGTTGTCTTTGAATTTTGAACAATGGAATTTGATACTCCAAATTGGAAATTTGAATCGAGATCAATCAATCAACAAAAATACCCCAAACACACACACAAACAAAAATACTATCCATGCATCCAAATTACTAATGGCAATGACTTAAGCTTATTGGGAGAGAGAGAGAGAGAGAATGCAGACAAATTACTACCTGGAGAGAAGGCATCCATGGAAGCAGCAATGGGGGAGATAGCAGGTGAGGGAACAAGAGGGTTTGGTGTGGCAATAACAACCCATATGAGTTCATGAAGAGAAACAAGTAAAACAACAATAAGAAGAACAATCTCCTTCATAATATTGTTTGTTTCTTTGTTTTCTATGATTAAGAACACATGAAGATAGAGATTTTTGAATCCTGGCTTGTGGGTTCAAAAGGGACAGAGAGAGAGGATTTTTTGTGTGAATAGTGTGGGTGTTTTGGATCTTTTAGGCCTTCTCTTTCATTTTTTTTTTTTTGAATCTCTAAACCATGGCTCTCTTCTTTTAACTGTCCTAATCTCTCTGCCAAAAAGGCCAAAGGAGACAAAAGGAGGAAAGAGGGAAAGTAATTTATGTTGGGGTGGGAGCAGACCGGCAGAGTGCACAACACGGTGATTTTTTTGGTTGATTCGAATAAATCGAAAATTTATTGATAGTTTTAAAATTTTATTAATAATTTTAAATAATAATATCATTACTAAAAAAAATTTAAATTATTAATAAAATTTTAAATTGATCTAAGCAATTAAATTCAAACCGAAACAATAAAAAACAATTGACAATCATGGGGGAAGTTATCAAAAGATACGAAATTTTTATCCATGAAAGCCGTGAGAGCAGTTTAGTGGTTACTCTTTCACTCTTGTCCCAGCTTTGCATGGAAATTTGAATAGTCAATACCGACCGATGACAGTAACAATATAAGAATATAGGGAACAGTCTTTAACACTTCAATTTTGGTCTCTTCTATTTTGATTGATTTTTTGATGGAGGTGAAATTCTTTTACTCTCACTGTAAATAATCTAATTTCCCGTCTATTATTTACAATGCCAGTACTGAAATTTTAATTAAATGATAAAGTGGTGTTAATGGAATTGGATCAAATGGAATGAATGAGATGAAATTGAGTTTTCCATCCTGTCAAATCTGGTCATACACAAATCTTGCTCATTTTTAAAAATATCAAAGAAAATTTGAAATACATGAAAATGTAATTTTCATAACTTAACACAGTAATAAATTCTCATCTTTCCAAGTTACTCTCAACATCATAATGTCTCCTTAATTAAATTGACCAAATTAATTTTAATAAACTTTATTAAAATTAATGTTTGAAAAGGTCCACCAAATATTATTTTCATATCATTTTCTTTTTATTTATGTCATTAAATAAATGACAATTCCCACTTTGTAATTTTCATTACCATTACCAATAAGAGTTTAATGGTTTGCCAAATTTAAATAAAGATTATTCATTTCACAGCTTGATGATTTGCTAAACCCTGATTGATCCGTAATGCTAAATTTCAACTGAATTACTCGGTTTAAGAAATATTTTTTGAATATTCATACGCACTTCGTCTGTATTTGCAAATTGCAAATTTGGATTTAATTATCAATCATAATTAGACGTGCCTTGCTTAAAGTTAAATTATTTGAACCATTTTTGACTATATTTAACAAAGGACGACATTTATTTTACATAAACAATTATAATGGGATTTTTTTACGAGTGGTGATTCTATGAAACCAAAAAAAATATATTAATAATCATAGAAAATTTGAATAGTAATTATTTAAAAAAAAAAAAATTAAATATCAAAATTATTATTTAATTTTTTCATAATCACTAGCAAACTTTTTCAACTCCGTAGTAATCCACACAAAACCAGATCTATAGTATTACTATTTATTTTTCTACTAATTAATAAGATCATGTTGGTTATAAAATGTATGAAAAAATAATGGAAGGGTGTGTTGAGAAATTGTTCTTCAGATGGATTCTTAATGTGAAGTCATGGACTTTTTAAAAAATGCTTAATAATTCTTTTTCAAAAAAAAAATTTAAAAAAAGCTTAAAAAATTATCTATCCTTGCAAAATGCATTTACGAATGAATATTAGATTTTTCTCTCAGGCAAAAACGATAAATCACGAATGCTACAACTTTTTTCACATATTTTGACTTTTGAGTATATAAATTAGGTGTTTTGGCAAATCTTATCAATCGGTTAGGAAGAAACCATCGATAGGTCTTATCAACCAACAAAGGACAATTAAGAAAACGTAAATGAGTTCAGCATTTTATGCTTTAATTTCTTATAATTATATTCCTTTTTCTAGAATAATATCCCATCCTATAAATTAATTATATTTCCCTTTTATAATTTATAAATTAATTATATTTCTTGATGTAGCTAAAACTAGAGGTATCAACCAAGTCGAGTCAAGTTTAGATCATATTGAGTTGCGAGTCGTTTAGGTCGCAAGTTACTTCGGGTTGAATCGAATCATTTCGATCTCAGATCGTATCGGATCTTTGATCGGTTTAACAAAATAGATATTTATACTTCATTAAAAAATAATTTACTTGTATATATTATGATTAAACGAGTTATATGTTCAAATCCGTGAAAATTAATTAATAATAAATCAGTACTCAAATTTTTAAATAATATTATTTTATTTGTGAATACAATATGTAATGTTATGGCTCTTAGTCCCAAAATTCAGTCTTAATTGATCTCAAACAGTTATTCCACAGAGTTATTCTTACTGATAACGTCTTATACTATATTTTTGAGATTAAATTTCATATAATCATTTAATTTCATTTTATTTTTTCAAGACAATTAATAATAAAATTTTATTGTAACATTAAGAACAATCAGTGGTGGATCTTGAGAAGGATTTTTGGAAGGGTCGAACTTAAGACACTTATATTTGCATATATATATATATAAAATATGATTCTCAAATATAAAATATTTGCAAATAAAGTCAAAAACATCTAAATTTTTACAATAAATTTATGAAAAATAAGACCGAAAACTCACAAAAAGAGAATTAAACATCTTCGTCTAAAATAATACCTAATGTTCTTTTAAAACTTTGCTTGATGTCTTGAAATATTCAATTTTGAATCAAATTTAACCAATTCATGTATTACCGATGAAAATGAAGAACTATGATAAAAAAAACAGATAAATTGGGGTGGTTAAGATGTTGGAAGCACCGGAGTAGTATAGCGGGGGATGCAAAATGAGCAAGAAATTGGTGAGATAATAGGCCAAATTGATCAAAGAAACAGTAAAAATTCGAATAATTCGATTATTAGGGATACCCAATCTATTTGGGGACCATATATATATAAGATTTTATATTTTATTATTTTTATAACTTAAAAATTAATAATAATATTAAAAAATCAAAATTTTGTGGGGGCTATGGCCCCATTTGTCCTTGCTAAGTTTCACTTTGAGAACAATGTAAAATTTACTAATTTTCTCAATTTTTATTTGAAGCTAATGAGATTATTTATATTAATAATATGTTAAACCATACATATCAATACATATAAATCAATAATTAATTAATTATAATATAATATATTTTATTTGATAATTAATCAATTAAATATTATCTCATTTAAAAAAATATTTATTAAATTTTTTTATAAATAATATAATTTCAAATCGTTTCGGATTGTTTGAGTCGGATCATTTTGAATTTGAATCATATCGGACTGAATTTTCATTTCCGATTAAATCAGGTTTTCGAATCCGATCAGATTTATAATTTTTTTAATGAAAATAAATTTATTAAGAAAAAGGAATATCCTTACGAACCAAAAGAGCAACATCGAGGGGGTCTCCTTCGTCCAATTCACAAAACATAAATGGTCCTAACATATTTAACACATAAGTTACAAAATTAACAACCCTAAGAACATGAAAATATCTATCAAAAGAGAGCAAAGACGAAACAAATTTGACCTCTTCAACAAAAAATCCAAAACTAGTCAATTAAGTAGGCGCTATTAGAATTCAGAGCAAATATAATTGCTTAGATATATACCCTCAAATTCCAAATCAATTAGTTGACTTATAAAAAAAATTCACGTGTTAGGTGAGAATAATGGGTTTGCGACTATGACAGTCCAAACAGGTCACAGCTGTGATCACAGAGTCCAGATTCCTGCAGTATCCACGTCTCCTTCCCCCCAAAGTGCACCCCCTTTTCCAAGTTTTCTTTCTTCCTTTTTCCATTTTCTTTTTTTTTTTCTCCCTGTTCCTTTCATGCTGATGAAAATGGACCCAGAGAATCACAAAATTATAATCAAAGATCTAGTAGTTGATCGGTAGGTATGCTGTTTAGTGTCACTGTCGGACCATTAGCTGAATTATTTTACATGCAATAATTAACTTATATTTTCTCTCTTTGGGGGTTAACTAACAACCACGTTTATTAGAGTACAAAGTACATCATATTTCTAAGATTTAATTACTGACTAGAGGTTATAAAAAAGTACCGAGAAGTTAATTCGGTTGCTAAATCAATTTAAGTTAATTTATTTTAAATTAATGTAAATAACAACCTAAACATAATCATTATCGGGTGACTATATTTTAAATATTTGGTGTAATTTTGATAAATTAGCTTGATCCAATTCAAACTCAATCTACATTTTCAAAAGTTAAAAATTGAGATTTTTAACCCTAACCTAATTTATAACCTGCCAATTCGAATTAATTATTTAATATGCATTGTTAGTTAATGATTTGATTTGTGTAAGATTTTTGGATCTTTAAAATTTAAATGTTTGTAAAATATTAACATGTGAGTATATTAAATTGATGTTTTTACAATTCTGTTTGCAATATTTAGCATTTGAAATAGAACATGGAATTTAATGATCCGATCTGTACCAATCTATCACAAACTATTCAGTCCGATTTTAACTTCACAAGCCGATCAATACTGAACCCGATTTCTCACAGATTGAGATTTATGTATTTGTCATGAATTGAATTAAGTTAAAATTGAAAAAAAATATTTAATATTATTGGATTAAGTTAAAAATTAATCTCTAACCCGATCCAACTCAATATATTTTATTTCTTTATATATGTAAAATAGTTGATAATACTGAGCACCAACTACTTTGATTAGCAATTGCTTTCTTCTATAATTAACAATTAATGCCTACATTGAAATTATTAATGAAATTAGACCATCCACCCACATGGCTGATTTGTTGCACATCCTTGTCCGATTGTCTGGGCTATGGAGATGCAAAACTCGGGGGTAAAAAAGAATGCCCTAAGCTATATACTTGTGTAGCTATAAAGTTACAGTTGCTAAAAGGCGTTACGCTTATTGGATCATTTGATTGTAACATTCGTTTGCCAAATTTTATATTGAAGAGAGAATACTTACGTCACTTTCAACTTAAGCTAACACATATTACTTTAATAATTGAGCAAATTAATATGCATTGTGAGATCCATCTTCGGATTTCTTTACCGACAAAACTAGTTATATATCCAAACCCAATTTTTTTCCATCAATATCTGGTTGTTGTGCAGCAAGTCTTAATCAGATTATATATTTTATAATGACGGGTTAATTTTAAGTGTAGGGCCCTTAGCTTTTTTGTCTCTTAATTTTATGTATATATAAACATATAGTTTTATATGATAAAAAAAATACAGTAGTTTTATATAAAGAGATGCCATTCTTTTGAAAGGGACCTGCAAGCATGGTTTGTCTATTCTTTAGTTAATAGGTAAATTAAAAAAAAACATATATGAGATTAATAGGTGATTACAAAAGTATACTTGTGTTATTGAAAATTATACTAACTTACTTTGATTATATTTGATTTAACATATTTGTCAACTTTTAACGGAGTTTATAAATTGTCCTTAATTGAATCAAAAGCACAAACAATCATGAATAATCAAAGTTGACTTAACTCCCTCTTTCTCTTTCCTCCTTAAATTCTCAATTTGTTAATCCCAAACCTCTAAACGCTTTACTTGATTTTTCAAAATATCACTTAGATGCAATTACTCGCTAAGTCACTGTCATAATTATCACAATCAGTTAGATAATTTTATAATACACATTTTAACAATTTATTAATCATCATCAAATATGAAGAATCCATTGAAACCAATTATGATTTTAGATTCAATCAATATTTTTACAACATTTAAATTCAAAATCTAGTTAATAAAAATAAGCAACATGAACAAACAATTAAAAAAGGTAAAAACAACCATGATCGGCAAAAAAAAAAAAAAAACAAATAAAGCTAAAAATCTTGTCTAGTTAAGGTGTATTGTGTGCATGCCTCATTTGGAAATGTGTTGTGCTCATCATAAACTATCTATGAGGTGGGGACAAATAATGTGATGATGAAGTGAGAAAAGAGAGCCTTCTCGCTGTTACTTTTGATACTGTCAAAATACGACTTTCCAATAAGAAGACGATACGTGGATCATCGTGACCCCAGACTGCAAGGAGACACGCGGATGACCCAAGCTCAGACAGTTGGGCCTCCAGGTCATGACCGCCCTTCAGGGCATCATTGCCTCCAGCTGGGCCTCCACGTCACCACCGCCCTCCAGGCCATTATTACCTCCAGGTCATAACCGCTCTTTAGGGCATCATTGCCTCCAGCTGGGCCTCCATGTCACCACCGCCCTCCAGACCATCATTACCCAACCAAGTTGGGACGTCAGGTCGTAAAAACCGTCTTAACGCATAGATGGCTTCTGATTAAGCCAGCAAGGCAAAAGCCCTAGTGAACGGCTCTCAGCCACCTAGCTGGGCCTCATAGGCATCATTACCCAACCCAGTTGGGGTATCGTATCGCAGCCGCCCTAGGCCCACTACCGCCTCCGAAGCTCTATAAAAAGGACTTGGTAAGCAGTCAAAAGGGAGATTCGTTTTCAGTTTTATAAAAATACACTTGAGCTTACCCTAACTTAAGCATCGGAGCATCCTCGGAGGCATCCCCTCCGTCGACCCCATAGCTACTCTCCCTTTCCTTGTGCAGGTACCTCTGCAGTCCGACCTCCTGCTCAGCAACGCACATATTTGGCATCAACAGATTGGCGCCGTCCGTGGGAAACCACATCTCTCGCTGACAGTAACAGCGAAGAAGTCTAAAGAACTCATCTGTTATCATGCCCCCAAAAACACCCGCCAGGGATCTAGGCGCTCGCGTGCTACGGTTGGGACAACGGTCGAGAGCAAGTTCCTCAGCCGAACCCGAGGTTCACCCGAATGAAGGCACGCTCCAGGCACAATTCACAGAGCTCGCACATCTAGTAGCCGATCTGGTTGCCGAAGTTCGCATGAGACCTCAGCATACGGTACCACTCCCGTCGTAGGAACCAGGTCACAACGGTTCCACCGACCGCCGCCCACCGGCAGATGTCTGTTCGGCGACCCACTCACCTCCCCCAGCCAAGTTCGGAGAAAGTCTCGTATCCAAGAACAGCGAAGGGTTTGTCAAATGGATCGAGGACATAGAGGGACGAATCAATGAGGCATTTAAAGAACGTGGCCACAGTATTAGCGATGATCTCGATGTACAGGACCCACCTTTCACACAAGAAGTCTTTGACGCCCCCCTCCCACCAAATTTTTGGATGCCACAAATCAAACCTTACGACGGATCCACCGATCCTCTGGATCATCTCCAGCACTACCGAACCACAATGACCCTCCATAGACATTCGAACCCTGTGATGTGCAGCGCATTCCCATTGACTATTGAGAAAGCGGCTGGGACGTGGTATTCCCGCTTGAAACCAGGAGGTATCTGCACCTTCAAAGACCTAAGCTATGCTTTCGCCTCACATTTCATCAACAGCAAAGGACCCAAGAAAACTTCGGAGTCTCTATTTAATATTGTCCAGTCAAAAGGAGAGAAGCTTCGCGCCTATATTTCCAGATTCAACACTGCAGCTTGGAAGATCCCAGACCTTGATCCCAGTGTTCAGCTCTTGGAATTCAAAAATGGATTAAGATCCAGATTCTTCAGTTCAAAACTCATCAGACGTCCGCCTATGGATATGAATGAAGTCTTGGCCCGAGCCAAAAAATACATGCTGGCAGAAGATGATCAGGCATTCTGAAGAGAACGCGAATGAGACACAGAAATGAGGAAGAGAGGCCCCACTAGTCCCTACCGTGAGCCTACTAAGCGGCCGTTTCGCGATGAGAAACCCAGAGCCCTCAAGCCTTTTGAGGATAGACCCCGGAATCTTGCAACCTTCGGAACCAGAGCCAGAACTCCGGGGCAAATCCACAGCTACTCACCACTGAATGCCTCCAGGACCAACATTCTAATGCAGATTCATGACAGGGACCTCTTGCAATGGCCCCCAAGGCCACCGAACCTCAACCCATATCGAAATACTTGGTGTAAATTCCACAGAAACTTCGGCCATGACACGGAAGAATGTAAGGCCTTAAAAAACCAGATCGAGGTCCTCATCAATCGGGGGCATCTAAAAGAATACGTCAGGCCACGACAGGAAAAATTTGATGGACGATCGCGCAGAAGCCCTGAACGCCCTCTTGAGCGAAACAGACCTACAAGGGCAGTTCGGAAGAGCCCAAGGCCAAGTTATAGGGAGCCTAGCCAGAAAAAATCAGAGGTCCCCGTGGCAAAGATTATCAAGACCATTTACGGAGGACTCGCTGCTGGTGGGGGGTCGCATGCTCGCAGTAGGTCTTATGCCAGGTCAATAGCCTCTGTCGCTGGACCTCATAAACGACCTAAGACCGGAGAGATCATTTCTTTTTCGGACGAAGACTTAGAAGGAGTGCAGATTCCACACGACGATGCTGTTGTAATTTCACTTCTCGTGGCTAATCATGAGATAAGACGAGTCCTGGTCGACAACGGGAGCTCAGCCGACATCCTCTTTTATGATGCCTTTCAACAAATGCAACTGGGCGATACACATCTAGAGCTGGTCTCCACCCCACTCTATGGCTTCTCAGGGGGACCGGTCTTTACAGAAGGCAGCATAACTCTCCCGGTAACTGCGGGGATGACACCCCAAACAACGACCGTACACTCCACTGTGTTAATTGTTCGACAACCCTCCTCCTACAATATGATACTTGGACGACCTACACTGAATAAACTCCGAGCGGTTATCTCAACCCATCATCTCAAAATCAAATTCCCCACGGAAGACGGAGTAGGCAAAATCAAAGGAGATCAAGGAATCGCCAAATCCTGTTATCTCAGTGCAATCAAGGGTAAGAAGACGGAAGCCCTACCACTTGAACTGAATGACCTTAGGGATGAAGTGAGCAACCTACGAGGTAGGCCCAGAGAAGATGTACTCACGATCCTCCTCCGCGAATATAGCATCAAAACTGTTCAAATTGGTTCCAACCTGTCCAACATATTCCAGGAATCTCTGTTAGCCCTTCTACGGGCAAACCAAGACCTATTCGCCTGAACCGCTGCAGATATGCCAGGAATCAGCCCGGATGTCATCATACATCGCTTGAGTGTGGATTCGACCCACAAACCGATCATCCAGAAGAAAAGGTCATTTGCTCCTGAGCGACAGGCAGTTGTTCGGATAGAAGTTGACAAATTACGTTCGGCTAACTTCATCTGAGAGGTGAGCTATCCAGACTGGGTATCCAATGTTGTAATGGTAAAAAAGGCAAATGGCGAATCTGTATAGACTTTTCTGATCTCAATAAAGCCTGTCCGAAAGATAGTTTTTCTTTGCCCTGGATTGATCAACTCGTTGACGCAACATCCGGTCATGAGTTGTTAACATTCATGGATGCCTACTCCGGGTATAACCAAATCCTCATGCACCCGTCTGACCAAGAGAAGACGGTGTTTATCACAGAACAAGGCCTCTATTGTTATAGGGTCGTGCCATTCGGTTTGAAAAATGTCGGGGCCACTTACCAGAGGTTAGTAAACAAGATATTCAAAGAGCAGATTGGTCGGAATATGGAAGTATATGTAGATGACATGCTAGTCAAAAGCGTCGAAGCACAAGACTATGAGGCCGATCTCCAAGAAGCTTTTGATATCCTCCGCCATCATCACATGAAGTTAAATCCCACAAAATGGGCCTTTGGAGTCACTGGGGGAAAATTCCTCGGCTTTCTAGTCACCCACAGAGGTATAAAAGCCAATCCAGAGAAGATTGATGCTATTCTTAACATGAGTCCACCTAGGACCGTGAGGGAGGTCCAGCGACTTACTGGAAGAATAGCGGCCCTCAGCCGATTCATGTCAAAATCTGCCGAGAAGTGCCTCCCTTTTTTTAAAGCCATTTATCGGACCCGGAACTTCGTGTGGAACGAAGCTTGTCAAGAAGCATTCAGGGCGCTGAAAATATATTTGGGGACACCTCCCGTACTTACCAAACCAGTAGTCGGCGAATAACTTTTCTTGTATCTTTCGGTTGGGCCCGAAGTAGTGGCCTCCGTCTTAATACGAGAAGAAGAAGGTGCACAGAAGCCGGTGTATTATGTCAGCAAGGTACTTCACAATATCGAAACAAGATATCTTCCTGCGGAAAAGATGGCGTATGCTCTGTTGATTTCGGCCCGGAAGCTTCGACCCTATTTTCAAGCCCATACCATCACACTCCTCTCCAACCAGCCTCTTCGATAAATACTCCACAAGCCAGATGTTTCCGGTAGAATGGTCAAATGGTCAATAGAGTTGGGCGAGTTTGACATCCGTTATCTGCCTCGGACAGTTTTCAAAGCGCAAGCCCTAGCTGATTTTGTCATGGAAACTTCTTTGCCATTAACGGAAGAAGAATCTCCGCAGGATGTTAGTCAATCGAGTCCGTTTTTACGTTGGACCCTTTATGTTGACGGATCCTCCACTGACTCTGGAAGTGGAGTCGGGCTCATTCTGAGCGGTCCTGACAACTTTACCATTGAGTACGCCTTGAGGTTTAAGTTTCCAGCGTCCAACAACGAAGCTGAGTATGAAACTCTACTCGCGGGCATGAAATTAGCCAAGGTAATATCTGTACAAAATTTACATGTATATAGCGATTCCCAACTAGTGGTGAACTAGGTGAACGGCGAATTCGAGGCCCAGGGAGAAAAAATCGCTCGTTACCTATCAGCAGCAAAGATATTAGCTGGGCAGTTTGAAGTATTTTCTATGAATCAGATTCCGCGGGCTGAAAATACGAAGGCCGACTCATTAGCCCGGCTTGCTTCATCTTGCCAGCTCTAGTCAAGGCAAGCAGTCTCCCTCGAAACCCTAGCCATACCTAGTATCGATGAAATAATGGTCTTACCCGTGGTTGGTGAGAGAACATGGATGAGTCCTATCCTGGAATATCTGCGTGACGGTCTTCTTCCCGATAACAAAGGCGAAGCCCGAAAGATTGTGTCTCGAGCCGCCCGTTACGTAATTCTGGATGATCACCTGTATAAGAGAGGGCTGACAATGCCCTTCTTGAAATGTCTTGACCCAACCAAAGCTAATTACGCCCTTCGAGAAGTCCACGAAGGTATATGTGAAAATCACCTAGGGGGACGTGTCTTGGCATTCAAGATCCT
Organism: Bretschneidera sinensis; assembly: GCA_023935145.1. NCBI lineage: Eukaryota > Viridiplantae > Streptophyta > Magnoliopsida > Brassicales > Akaniaceae > Bretschneidera > Bretschneidera sinensis. Next base: position 13,395,152 of record CM043698.1, read on the forward strand.
TCGTCAAGGATACTATTGGCTAAAGATGAAGGAAGCAACCATGGAGCTGGTGACCAAATGTCAAAGCTGTCAACGGTATGCCACTGTGCTACATCGACCAGAAAACCTTTTGACACCAATAGTCAGTCCACTCCCTTTCGCTATGTGGGGAATGAACCTTCTCGGACCCTTTCCCGGAGCAACCAGCCAGCGAAAGTACCTCATAGTTGCAATAGATTATTTTACAAAATGGGTGGAAGCTGAGCCCTTAGCCAGTATCACTGACTTTCAAGCCCGAGCCTTCGTGTGGAAATCAATCGTATGTCGGTTTGGAGTACTACAAGTGTTAGTGACAGACAACGGCAAACAGTTTGACAGTGTTCGGTTCAAAACATTTTGCGATGAATTACACATTGACCATCGTTTCTTCTCAGTTGGATACCTACAAGCAAATGGACAAGCCGAAGTTACCAACCGAACGATCTTGCAAGGCATTAAAAGGCGAACAGACGAAGCAGATAAGCAGTGGACAGACCATTTACCTAACATACTTTGGGCATATCGAACCACGACTCGAGCACCCACCGGGGAAACCCCCTTCTTCATGACTTATGGGTCCGAGGCAGTAATCCCCTTGGAAATAGGAGTACCTTCCTTGTGAGTACAGAACTTCGAGGAACGAAGCAATGAGGAAGCCCTTCGCACGAACGCCGATCTTCTCGATGAAGCCCGGGATAAAGCCCAAATCCGACTTGCCATTTATCAGCAGCGAGCTACCAGGTACATCAATTCAAGAGTAAAAGTAAGACACTTCTGTCTCCATGCTCTCGTCTTACAAAAAAACGAAGTATCTAGGCCCCGAGAATCAGGTAAACTAGTCCTTAATTGGGAAGGGCCATATTGAATCAAAAAAATATGCCGTCCTGGCACTTTTGAACTCGAAGAATTGAACGGAAAGACCATTCCTCGTACTTGGAATGCGGAACATCTTCGATGTTTTTATCAATAAAAAGTGTTGCACATATGTAAACAGTCTTGTTTTATAAATAAAAGACTTTACTTACATCTGTCTTTCTGCCGACTAAAACAAAAAGCCTAAACCAAGGCAAAGTAGGGCACCAACAGCCTCAAAATACAAAAGAAAACACTGGCTGGGCCAAAACAAAAAAAAGCTATGACAGATTGCCCTCAACCTGAGCCCTACTGATCTCCAAAGGCAGGAGACCCCGTGCCTGATCGCCCATCACGGTCCTGTCCATCAGCATGCTCCTCGTCTGAAGCCAGCAGCTCTTCATTCTCGGGCCCCAGCAATGGCTTCAGCTCCTCCTCTACAGCTGCCCGAGCAATGGCTTCAGCTTCGGCTTTAGCCAGGACAACAGATTCCAACGAAGCCTGCAGCAGACAAACGGCCTCTGTCCTCTCCTCCAGCTGGCACTGGGTACGCCCTAGGAGCTCCGCTGTCTCCATGCAGCGACGTGTGGCCGCGCCCACCAAATCACCCATCTGAGATCAGAAGCCATGCATGAAACAAAATTCGGTGAAAACAACGTAAAGCAAAGTAAAAACAGAATCTAACCTGAGAAGTCAAAGCCTCGGTCGCCGCACAGAGAGAGTCTGTAGTCTTTCGACCCAATTCAGCAATGTCGCAAGGAGGGGTGCCCTTAAACAGATGTTCCCTCGCCATCCGAGGATGTGCGAAAACAGAGTCATCTGTCCTGATGGCCCAGTTGGGCATGAAGATTGAGGCCTCCGAAGCCGCCCCTTGGCTAGGGCCAGGGATAGTGGAAGTCTCCGTAGTCACAGGGATCGGTGTCAAGGCACTGTAGACCGGAGGTGTCTCTAATTGGGTCGGTGGCCTTGGAGGAGTCTCCAAGTCGATCGGAGTCGGAGATGGAGCCCAGGGCCTCTTCTTAGGCCGCGAAGTCGAGGTCGTTTGCTTCTCAGACCGAGCCGACCTCCTCTGCTCCAATGCCAACTTCTTGGCATGCTCTCGGGCACTGGTAGTCGCCTCCATCTCTGATCAAAACACACAAACAAAGGAAGGAAATAGCGTAAGTACAAATCGCAGGATAACGATGCAAATAAAAATAAAGAAAGTAGAAGGTAAACCAAATCCTTTACCGCTCTCAAGCGAAGGCTCGGGGCACGAAGAACAAAGACCTCGTCGGGCCAGTTCTTCATTATCATATAGGACCCCGACGTCCAAAGGCGAGGCCACCATGGCGTTCACCGTTTCTTGCTCATATGGAAGAAGGCCCGCCTTTTTGCATTTCCCGGTGCGGTCCATACTCCACGCACGAGGTAAGCAGAAGTCCTCGGCAGATTGGATGAAAAAGAAATTCTTCTTCCACCTTTTGATAGATGAAGGGGTCTTCTTCAGCAACCTCCTCATCGGCCGAGTACTGAAGACCACCCACCCTGTCTGACCATGCCGGCTGATCAAAAAGTGGGCCTTAAAAATATCCATCGTCATTGGTCGGCTCACTTCTAAGCAAACGCAGATAAAGGCCATGATCAGCCGTACCGAATTAGGTACCAGCTGACACAGCACTATATCAAAGTACTTAATAATCGTACAAAAGTAGGGGTGAAGGGGAAACCGGAGTCCGGCCTGCATGTGATGCTCGTACACGCAGAGCTCGAACGGGGCTCGGTCAGGGAGGACATCACAGGCCCTCTCTCCCACCTTGGCCAGTCGAAGACCGTACTTGCTCGGAATGCGGTACGTCTTCCTAATCACCTCCAAATCCTCATCCCTCAGTTGACTAGGGATCTTGTTGGCTGTATAGTTCCACTCCTCTCTCTCCTCTCCAGCCGAGGTCTCCCTAATATCGGTCAACGCCCTAAGTATGTCCTCACCAGACGAGGACTCTTCCTGATACTCCCTCCCCACCTCCAAAGGAATGTAGGGCACTAGTGCCATGGGGTCTGCCCTTGGCATGCCCGTTACGGGGACATTCCCCCCAGAAAAAGACGAGGAAACCTCTACTTCTTCGGAGCTGCTGCCGCTCGTATCATCTACACTACTCCTACCGTTACTACTACTAGGCCTATCGCGGTATGCATCAAACGAAGAAGACATGATTTAAATATTAAAGAGAACACGAACTCACCAAAGTCCGAAGGATTCGGACTTGAACTCCTCCTGAATTCCTCCTAAACATTCGGTATATGTCCAAGAGCACTCCTCTCCAAGATCTCGCAAACGCCACGATCACCCAATAAACCCCAGCACCAAAAAACTCCCCGCAGCGTTGAGACACGACAGACCTACGAAAAAAGAAAATTCTCTTTGAAGGGACGAGGACAAGGACTCTCAAACACAATAGGGATGAGGACGAGTACTCTCAAACACAATTGGGACGAGGCCAAGGGCTCTCACAAAAACTACTCTCTGAAAACAAAAGGAGATTACGAAATGAGTAAGGAAGAAGGGGAAGCCAAAGCCCCTTATATAGGAAAAGGGTCACGGCTAACGAGGACCATTTAATGCAAACGCAGGAACCAAAGGGACTATTTAGAGTCCCAAAGCGATCGACACACTTTCCTAAGGGGTGTTACGTCCCACGAGGTAAAACGGCTGTTTAAAATTCCAAGGTAACATGACCCGTCATTTACGCAGGCAAGGCCACGTGTTACTCCAGCCGTCGTCTTGGACAAGAAACACTTTCCCGTAGCTCCACAAGTCCTCGACCCATTATCTTCAAAGTCCGAGGAGATGGATTGCTCCACAAGTCCTCGGCCCATTCTCTTCAAAGTCCGGGGAGATGGATTGCTCGACAAGTCCTCGGCCCATTCTCTTCAAAGTCCGAGGAGATGGATTGCTCCATAAGTCCTCGACCCATTCTCTTTAAGGTCCGAGGAGATTGATTGCTCCACAAGTCCTCGGCCCACTCTCTTCAAGGTCCGAGGAAATGGATTGCTCCACTAGTCCTCGGACCCATGGTGTTCTTGGCCGAGGAGATGGATTGCTCCACAAGTCCTCGGCCCACTCTCTTCAAGGTCAGAGGAGATGGATTGCTCCACTTGTCCTCAGACCCATGGTGTTCTTGTCCGAGGAGATGGATTGCTCCACAAGTCCTCGGCCTATTCTCTTCAAGGTCCGAGAAGATGGATTGCTCCACAAGTCCTCGGCCCACTTTCCTCAAGGTCCGAGGAGATGGATTGCTCCACTAGTCCTCGGACCCATGGTGTTCTTGGCCGAGGAGATGGATTGCTCCACAAGTCCTCGGCCCACTCTCCTCAAGGTCCGAGGAGATGGATTGCTCCACAAGTCCTCGGCCCACTCTCCTCAAGGTCCGAGGAGATGGATTGCTCCATAAGTCCTCGGGCCCATGGTATTCTTGGCCGAGGAGATGGATTGCTCCGCAAGTCCTCGGCCCATTCTCTTTAAGGTCCGAGGAGATGGATTGCTCCACTTGTCCTCGGACCCATGGTGTTCTTGGCCGAGGAGATGGATTGCTCCACAAGTCCTCGGCCCACTCTCTTCAAGGTCCGAGGAGATGGAATGCTCCACAAGTTCTCGGACCCATGGTATTCTTGGCCGAGGAGATGGATTGCTCCATAAGTCCTCGGCCCATTCTCTTCAAGGTCCGAGGAGATGGATTGCTCCACTTGTCCTCGGACCCATGGTGTTCTTGGCCGAGGAGATGGATTGCTCCACAAGTCTTCGCCCATTATCTTCAAAGTTCGAGGAGAGGGATTACTCCACTTGTCCTCGGACCCATGCTGTTCTTGGCCGAAGAGATGAGTCGTTCCACAAGTCCTCGGCCCATTCTCTTTTGCCTTAGGGAACATCTTCGACCCGGCGTCATGTCTCCATAGAGGACCTAACACCAACCCAGTTATGCTACTTCCTTAACCACAGTGCCGCACTTAAGGAAGTGGGGGGCCTCTGATACTACCAAAATACGACTTTCCAATAAGAAGACGACACGTGGATCATCGTGACCCCAGACTGCAAGGAGACACGCGGATGACCCAGGCTCAGACAGTTGGGCCTCCAGGTCATGACCGCCCTTCAGGGCATCATTGCCTCCAGCTGGGCCTCCACGTCACCACCGCCCTCCAGGCCATTATTACCTCCAGGTCATGACCGCTCTTCAGGGCATCATTGCCTCCAGCTGGGCCTCCACGTCACCACCGCCCTCCAGACCATCATTACCCAACCAAGTTGGGACATCAGGTCGTAAAAACCGTCTTAACGCATAGACGGCTTCTGATTAAGCCGGCAAGGCAAAAGCCCTAGTGAACGGCTCTCAGCCACCTAGCTGGGCCTCATAGGCATCATTACCCAACCCAGTTGGGGTATCGTATCGCAGCCGCCCTAGGCCCACTACCGCCTCCGAAACTCTATAAAAAGGACTTGGTAAGCAGTCAAAAGGGAGATTCGTTTTCAGCTTTATAAAAATACACTTGAGCTTACCCTAACTTAAGCATCGGAGCATCCTCGGAGGCATCCCCTCCGTCGACCTCATAGCTACTCTCCCTTTCCCTGTGCAGGTACCTCCGCAATCCGACCTCCTGCTCAGTAACGCACATATTTGGCATCAACAACTTTCAACATTCTTATTCGACTAATGAGTTTTCTTTTCTTTTTTTTCTACAAAATCTCTTTGTTCAGATTTTAAATTTCTCTTCTTTGAAATATTGCATTGAATGGAACCAATTTCTCTGTATCGCGAAATATTGGGAAAGAGAGATGATTCAATAACTTATTACATTGAATCTCACCAACCATACCGACAAACCCATATGGATTATATGTGGAGCAATAACCCATATCCAAGATCCGATCATGCCCATGCCCAATCCTATGAGTTGATCTTCAACTTCACCATAGGTGTTCAATCAAAGCTTTACAACTGGCGAAGATCCAACATGAGCTTCACGGAGAATGCCACAGAGGCAAAGAATTCCTCTTCATCATCTACACATTCTGCATCTGCTCATATGAACTTGTGCAAACTTGTTCAATCAGTTAATTATCTTGTTGTCAAGTTGTGGCGTGAAGGCAAGTTGAGTTGGTTAGTGAGCTGTGGTCAGCTCTCTGACCTTGGTATAATGGATAAGAATGTAGAAAGAAAGGGAAAGTGAGAAAAAAAAAAATGAAAGAAAGTGTAGAGAGTGAGTTATTTGAGAAACCCAAAATTACCCTTAAACTCATTTCTTAAATTCATTCCCCATCCCTGTATAGGCATCATTGTTTCTCATTCTTTGGCCATATTACCTTTTTCTTTTTTCAAGAATCAAGATCAATAATTATTTGGTCAAATTTATTGCTTAGGCCATATTGCATGTCTGTTGATAATTTTAATTTTATAAAATTATATTTTTATAAATGATTTTAATATTTTTATGGGTATTCATTTCAGTTATTTATGTATTGAAATTTATCGTTGTTTACGTGAATTTTAACACATAAATGCACTCTTTTTATTTTATAATTAATTCTTTTGATATATTTTTCTTCTAAACGAATCCATAAATGTTACATTTTGTATGTCTTTGCAATTTACTACTCTTTTTTATTTTGATTAAATTTTTTATCCCCACAAAATATCTCGATAAAAATTGAAGAGAATAACATTTTTTAAATAAAATTTATTTAATAAACAAAACACAATTTAAAGGTTTAATTATTTATCTAAAAAATAAAGGTCAAATTATGAAAACAATAAAAAAAAAACATGTATTATTTCTTGATTATGAACATAAATTTTACTCAGTTTTTTATTATCTTTAATGTTATATTAAAATGAATTCACATTAATCTTTTATTTAATAGAATGATCAATTAAAAATATTTAAATATTCGTTTATTGAATTGTGTTAATTTGATAATTATATAGTTTCACAAAACTATTAAAATTATTTATCGCACCATTTTTTATAATGCTTTTATAAAACAGTTTAACAGATATTACACTAGTTTTTAACAACAGTGTTTTTGATGGAACACTCTCACAATACTATTGGCACTAGTATAACTGCAACTGCAACAATTCCAAACGTACTAATTAGCTTTGTACTTCAAGGTTTTCTCAGACTGACATTATATGCATGTGCCTCACATGTACTATGATCTTTTTTTTAGGAAGATTGTTAGATTTTTATTTTATTGTGAATTTGCGACTATGATAGTTGAAATTGTACTCTTTTTATAAAGGGTGAGGTGTATCCGTTGGACTAATTTGTCGGTCTTTTTAATGTATTAAAGAAATCTTAGATCTGATGTCGGGAAAATAATTATGAATTACTCGACATGAGATAATTTCATATGAGCAATAGATCAGTAAGCCTTACAATCAAAATGGGCGAATAAATGTTTAATAACTCACTCCAGGGGTGGAGTTAAAAGTTTTAACTTGATGGCGTATAATTTTAACGTTATAACATTCTGAATGAGATATATCGGACCATGAGAGTTGTTTTTATGATCGTGATAACGGTTTGAAACAGACACGACAGGTCACGAGAGTTGTTATCTATGATTGCGATTCTCGCAATTCAGTATTTAAAGATTGACAATGCTCGCAACTGCTATAAACTCTATGTAATCTTATTTACAATCGTGATCGTAATATAAAATTCTATTTTTATTTTTTAATTTGTATTTATTTAATATTGTGAAAACTTGATCTCGTCCAATTATCTTTTATGTTTACATGGTTTTTTTAACCGTTCATCTGTTCGTTTAAACACGATTTTGTTCAAATGAACAAAGATCGTGAACGAATTTTGACAAAAAAATGTCAAATTTAATGGAATTAATTTTTTCAATGTTAAATAGTCACAAATTAGAAACTGAAAGTCAAATGAACATAAATGTGAAATTTTGTGAATTAAATTATTTATTTCCTTATATTCAATTATTTAATTGGGTTAATTTGATATTGATATCGGTTTTAGAATCTTAATATATCAATTAGTACAGTTCAACATGGAATAAGAAAATCATTAATAAAAAATGGCTTTTTATGCATGTATTTAGTATAGACGATGAAAAATTAATAGAAAATAAAATATTTTTTTGACTCTTATTTAATAGATTGAAAAAATAAAAAAAAATAAAATGTAATTACATTATTTTTACCATTATATCCTTCATAATATTAATGGATATTAATGTGAAATATCAGAGAGAGACTAATTGATAAATTGATAATCTTATATCTTTTCTTTCCTATTTTCACTCTCCAATACTCCCAATTTAAAGAATTGTGATTTATGCATACTAGAGAAAAACTCTAGTTATCTTAGTTTTTTTTCTCTCACTTTTCTCTCCTATTAAACAAGATAAATATTCATTCCATACAATTTTTTTTTTCTATTTTACTTTTTTTTTTCTTTCAACTTCTCTCTCTTACCAAACGTACCCTAAATGAAATAGAGTCCAAGCCCATAGACCAATGTCTTCAGGTATAATGCCCATTAATCCATCGAATTGCACCACCGGGAGACCATCACTTTCCAATACCACTTTCTTCACCTGCTTTTCATGTGCCAGCATCATGGCCCCTTCAATTGCTAGATTCACGGGCCTAACGAGTCCAGACTAAATTTGGATCATTTTGATTTTCAACTAACGGGCCAACTGGAATTCGTTGGGCTGTACTTAAGCATTGAATAATATAGTAATATTTAGTTAATTAAATATTAAACACAATAACAATAAACTATAGTGCATTAAACAAAAATAAATAAATAAATAACATATAATATAATATAATAATTCAATAATATAGATATGATAATTTATAATTTAATTAATGATATACTAAATAAATAATGATATACCAACAAATAAAATACATAAAAAATATAATATAACATGTATTAGTAATGACATTGATATTATTAAAGAGAAATGATAATAAATAATATTTTAAATAAAATTTAACAATTTTATATAATATCATTACTTTTAATATGTTTAGCTTATTCATTATTAGTTATGAGGTATAAACATTGTTTTTTAATTTATGTTTAAATTATGCTTAAAACAACAAAATATTTCAAAGAAATATTATAGAGAAACAAATATTCCAAACAAGACCAATGAGGTATTTGTCTAACTGTCCACGTTGAAACCTTTGGACCCCAAGGTTTTAAATTCAATTTCTACTACGTACGAGTTATTTGTTCGATTTATATATCGATTATTTATCCATTTTAAGTGGGTAGTAATAGTATTGTAAAATTATGTATAAGTAATAAGATAGTATGAGCTATAATCAAATTAATCATTATACTTAGAAGTGTTCACTAAATGGTTTAAACTGATTAATCAACAATTTCAGTTAAAATTGTTCGGTTAATTGGTTAAATAGGTACTAAAACGGTTAACTGAATAATATATACCAGTTGATCGGTCAGTTAATTGTTAATTTTTTTAATCGTCTTGACCATTTAATCGATTAAGAATTTAATTAACATTAATATTTAACATTAATAATATATTAAATATAAATATAAAATATAATAAATTAAAAAATATTATATATAAATTAAAAAAATTAATTATATAAACAGTGTCGATAACTTATTAATCGACCATATCGATTGAAATCAATTCGATCAATTAATATTAAAATATTTAAATTAATTCTATGAAAATGATTTAAAAAAATTGACTAAAAAAATTGATTAAAAGTATTGAACCGACACACCCCTAACTTTACTACTTTTGTATATATAACCACTCAAACAGACACTAATGGAGCAATGTGATGTGACTTGGCAATGGTTATTGTTAACAAATTCTTGAAAGAGAAGTGTATTAACATATGGCCCATGAGCCATTGAAGTGAGCTGGGGTTGGCCATCTTCGAGGGGAGCAAGCACCACCAAATTGTATTTTAGCAGTTTATGGCCTTCTGTCTTTACTCCGGAGAGCATATAAATATTCAGGTAAAGGAAATTCCAGCTTATAGCTATTTCCGCGAGGGAGTAATTGTAAGGGACTGACATGACTGCCCTATGCAAGTCGGTTGACCGACTCCGCACACGTCTTTGTTGACGGATACGTCATTCCACTCCATGGATGACACGTGTAAACACTTTATTGCACCAGCTTTCCTTAACGCGATGGTCATCTTCTTTATTATGTTTCGGAAATGCCCCTTTCTTTTCGCTTAAATTACTTACCCAGACCAAAATTCACGAGATCTTCCATGTCAGCTTTATTGCCATTATTTTTTACCCGTTTTAAGGACCAAAATACCTTTGAATACGTGTCCTCAACTCAACCGCAATGAGCAAACCTTTTCTTTCTTCTATCGAGTGTATGCCTAAAATGTTAAAAATAAAAAATTAATTTCATGGAAGTTTAGGAAACTTTGCACAAGCATTAGAAAATATACTTTACTTCTCTCCATATTTTTGTTGCTTTTGATTTGGAAAAGTTGTTGTGTCTCAATATTTTATTTCAAATTATAATTTACTATCATCTACTTTTTTATCGGATTAGATAATTTTAAAAAAAACATAATTTATTTAAAAAAATCAACTCTAAATAAAAAAAACTGAGAATAAATATATAAAAATAAAACATAAAAAAAGCAAATTAAGTTTTACAAATTAGTTACCAATAATTAAAAACAAGTAAGATGATGCTTTCATGATATCTACATTCAACTGTGCCCCAAAGACACAGTCGAAGCACGCCCGTTTAGTGTGCTTCTTTCACGACATGCTCTAGTTCTGGGTGTTTTCCAGTGGTCTTCTAACGTTAAAAGAAGTCATGTCCGTTTCGGACATCCGTGACGTCCTCCCACGTTTTTTTGAAAATACAAGACAAACTGAAGGAAAATACTGACCTATTTGGTGACTTTCGCGATCACCCTTACTGAACCGACTTGAATCTGAACTACGATTCAGATCAAGTCTTACCGAAATCGGATTTCTTTTTCGTGCCATAAGCGACTTTACTTTTTTCTTTTTCTTATTCCCAGAGATGTGTGAATTAGTGGGTATTGTATAAGTAACTAATAACATAATAAATTTATATTTATGTGATAATATTTTAACATCACAAAAAAAAACCAAAAAAATATTTTAACTTTATTAATAGAACAGATAAATAGAATACTCTCTAAAAACTCGTGTCTCAACTAAATATTGAATTGTTATTTTACAAAAATCATACATGTATTAAAAATGATTTGTGCATGAAAATATTGAATGGTCTTTTTTTTTTTGGCCCAATGAAAAATATTTGACTGTTGAATACAAAGAAATCGTTTATATATTAGGGAAAAAAAGCACAAGAATGGAAATTTGTGTGGCTTGTGTATTGATCAACGTTTTTGAAATATATGGCCACCAGAGCAAATTAATGGTCAAAATAGGTCATCATTGGATGACATCCACGAAAGAGGATATTTTGGTGATTTAGAATTTAGGACGGTCGCTGAAAAGATGGCATCGTAGCATCCGCGAGATAAAGAACCGTGGCATTATCGTAAATAACAGTAAAAGACATGGCGGAAGAGCTAAGGTCGTGGATAATTATGCAAACCGGTCGTTTCGCACCCACGTCAGATAGTTTGGTAGGTTCTTTCCTCTAACAGCTACAATCCACGCGCCTTATCTGTCCGTTGTTTTCAAACTTTAAATGACACTAAACCTTTATATTTTCTTTTTTAACTGTCATATATTCGGTTTCGATTTTTTGAGAATTACTATGAAATTCAAAAAATTTATTAATAATTATAAAAAAAAATTAAATTTTAATTTTGATATTTAAAAATTTTAAAACAATAATTATTTAATTTTTTTATGACTAATAATTAATTTTTAATACATAACAATCATTTTTTGGATTTAGTTTCACAAAAAGTATTTGAAAATTTTTATTATTTATTTTGTTTTTTTTTTAAACTGTTATTCTCTATGGAATATTTTTTTAATAATAACAATGAAAAGTAATGTTAGGATGTTTCTATGTAAAAAGAAAAAAAAATATCAATCATGATTTTTTATATAAGCTTTCATAAATTAATATAATAATAAAAATATGATTGTACATATAAAAAAACATAAAATTACATAATGTATTTAGCAGATTTTGTATTTTTATAATTTTTTTAAATAATTTAAAAATATTATTTTTATAAGAGAGAATCGAAATTGAAATTTGTTATGAAAATTATAAATTTTGTTAAATTCTTTTTGATAAAGTGAAGATAAAGGAAAAGATAAAGAAACCGCCTTATTAACTCCTAAAATAAAAGGGAAAATGAAGAAAGCAATGAAGTCGTGTCACTCACGGACTTGGAGAGAGATGTCCTAAACCGCCTCCCACGCTTTCAAATTTGCTTGGCTCCCTTCTATAAAATCACCTACTACACCCTACCAATTACACATTCCCATTTTCATCATTTCCTACCCCCCTCTCTCTCTCTTTCTTGAAAATAGCCTTCTCTCTACAAAAAGCCTCGATCTTTGTCTCTAAAAATTTCCCTTGCTTAGTAGTTTTCTTTTAGAAATTTCGATTTAGATTTACCTTTTCAAAAATGGGTGTTGCAGTTCTCCATCCTCAAGTTTGTCTCAAGGACCCTTTCTCAAAGCAGAACCTAATTCCTCCTCAAATGAAATACCCTCCAAACCCTAACCCTAATCCTCACCGGACGAACCGGACTCAATCTAACCGCAGGAAACGAAGTCAATCACGGTCTCAGAATAATTCACCACCATCACGCGGCATGGTCGCCCCCAGGCTCCCCAACAAGAGCCTCGTCATGGGTCAGGTCAAGATCCTCAAGCGCGGCGAAGAACTCAGCCAAAAGGTACCGGATCGGAAAGCTGAGCCATCGAAGGTTCAGGCACGACAGGATCCGGATCTGGGCTCCACTGAACGGTTGGGCCCCGAGCCCGAGTTGGTCCCCATCCAGATCAGACTCGCCGATTCGAACCGAGTCTCCCCGACCTTCTACGCTGGGTCGGCCTTTTTTACCTCGCCGCCGCCTAGCTCGCTTCCACTTCCGGCCTTTTTCGCAAAGAAAAGTGGTACTGTTGACCAAACCGACGACGCTTCGAATGATTTAAGGAGGATATTACGCCTCGATTTGGCGTGATTTGATTGGTGATTGGGTGCTGTGGCATTCTATGATCGATGATAGATGTGAAGTATGGGTTATCTGATTATCGGTCTTCTCTTATTTTTTCAAGGGGAAGATCAAATTGGCTAGCTCGAACTACGCGGTTGCGGTACTTTTAAGTAGTTTTATGTCTTCATAGTTTGTTTCTTGTAAAGATTGTAGTATATGGTTTTCTTATTGTTGTAGTTGATTTATGATTTGCTCCTTTTGATTCACCTTTGCTTCCTAGTCTTCAAAGTGTTAGATGTTGGTCAGATACATGATAAAGGTATAGGCAGTCTGTATCTCACTATCTACATGTGATGTAGCTGTTTAATTTTCAGATTTCATTTTATAGCAATACTACTGTCTTGTTTATGCGTGCGTGTGTATATTTGCGCCTCTGGATTTGTTTTGTTCCCTTGATTGACAGAAATTCGAGGATGGTTTAAAATGGCTAACTATGAAATTTAGGAGAATAACTTGATGTGTATCCTGGTATCAATTCGAATGATAAATATACGAGTAACACTCAATTGAAGGAGATGTTCATTTCTATTGCTCATTGACGCATTTTATACCATCGTGTTTATTGATCGAATAGTCCTGTAATTTGACTTGAGCAGACTGGGTCTTTTGCTAGTTTTGGGCCAAATTTGACGCATTCAAAATTGCTTCATGAACATCTCTGTTTAGCCAAAGGGAAAGAGAGATTTGAATATTTTTGAACAAGAAGAGAACATAGCTGGATTTGAGCCTTCTGCTGGTTAAACTTTTAATTTTTAGGCAGCGGGCCTTTCAAGCTACATAACTTTGTTTTGTAATGTTCTGATCACTTACCTCTTTTCCCTTTTCTTCATCAAGAGTGTTTCTTCCTTAGAAGCCACTTAAAATTCAGTAATTGTTTACCAATTGTTAAGGTTTATATCTCTTTTATCTTGAGTAGTGTACTAGTGTAGTTGATTTGTTTACATATTTAACAGAGGAAGTTTGCGATTTGTTCTCATCTCCTGAGTGCTCATTGATGCCAATTGCGGAGCTCACCTGCCCTAGCTGTCTCTTTGGGCCAAAACATTCTTCTGAAGAAGGTACAGCTAAATGCTCACTCATAGCAATGAATTCATATCGGTGACATGTTATGGACGTGCTATTATTAGGTATGAAGTTTTTGATGCTATTGTTTTGTATGATGTTAGGGTTTTAATTAAAGAAATGAAATTGTTAAATTAGGTTTTTTGGAGCAATTTTGGTTTGAGCAGAATGGCAAGAGTGTATTGTTAGAGAGAGAGAGAGAGGCATAGAGAAGAGAATGACAGAAACTGAAATGAGAGGTGGAGGAGCTGCTTCTGTTTTTTGGTTGCTTTCTTATTTTTACCTCTGTACTAAAACTTTTTCAATCCATATTCGTGCCTTTGAGTGGAACGTGGGAGAACCTGAAGATGATAAACTTTTTGGCCAAGTTTTGAATTATTTTATTGTAGTTGAAAGATATAATTTTGTAAATTTGTAAAGAAAAAAAAGGCAGCTTTGAGATTTAAAATTTAATTTTAATTGAAATATCAATGATATGGAACTTGGTCAAAATCTTTTCTAAAAACACTCATAGAGCTTATATCCAAATAAGGAACAATTGTATGCTCGATTGAATGTTAAATGAATCTTGATTAATTCTTTGTGCTTTTCTTTTTTCCTTTTAATGGTTGTCATTTATAAAACCTAACCCAATACCTTAGTTCTCATTCTTGGTTAGGACCATCATCAATGTATCATGAAAGTTTTAAGATAATAAATTAATTAGTTTTCTTGCTGGGGGGAACAAAATCGCATCATCTCTGTTTCCAGTGTTCATTATATCTATGTTGAAGAGTTACCAAAGATGTTCGGTTCATCTCCACTTTTGTTTCATGGTAGTACTGAATTCAGTTTCTACAAGCTCTACATATGGGTGTTCAATGAACAATCTTGTTAATGCAGGTGGTGGGGGTTTTATCTGATCTCATATGATACGTTTTTTTCCTGCGTTTGCTTGTAATTGTGGGATCACTTCAAATTCAGTTGCTGAATTGTAGGCAGTCAGACAAGGTTGTCTTTTGGCACGAGGGCGATTTTTATGCTATAAAAATTATGAAGTAAATCCTGCAATAGCCCTCTTTTGGCACGAGTTAAAGGTGTTGGGGGATATTGAGATTGAAACTGATTTTCCGACATTTATTTTTATTTTCTGTTGACGAAATAAGACCAGATCTTCATCAAGCTCTGCTATTGGATGCCAAAAGATCTTGATGAACTTAAAAGTTTTAAACTTGCCTGTTGTTATCGTGAAGCAAATGGGGTGCTAATTGCTCTCTCCTGTTTGAGACAACATATTGTTTGGTTTCTGTTTTTACTGATAGACTGGAAGGAACCTGCAGCAAATGAGGGGTACTAATTGCTCTATCCTGTTTGAGACAATTTATTTCTTGGTTTCTGTTACCCAGACGCTCCCCAAATAAATTGGTTTATGGAATAGTTTTTATTTATAAAAATTTACAAAATCTGTTTTTAACGTGCTTAAGCAATTTACGACTGATGTTGTTCAAGGAAAAAAAAGGAATGGGTTATGTCATTCAATAGAGCTGAATGGCTGAAGGTTGTGAATGGACCCCCCTGGAGCTGGAAGTGTCGAATCTGGAAGGCAATGCTTACCATACTGAGTCCGTGAGTTTCATTAGTAGCTTCAATTATTGTCTTTAAAGTGCAGTATTGTGCCCTGTATTTGTAGGGTTCAACTACTGATTTTTTTCCCCATAAGTTACATTCACCAACTAAATTTATGATTCTCTTATGAAGGACCTGAGTCCATAAGATCATCCTTCATATTATCATTATAAAAAAATGGTTAAATAGATGTGACATGGCACCGAATAAGTAATAAACGAGAGAAGCCCATTGTTGAATTCCCCACCCAATTACTTTTTGATGTGTTATTATGATACAGACAACTTTTATCTCATCAAAACACCTTCCTATAGTCATGATAAATGTTTTCTGTGTCTTTCTTTTTTTTAAAAAAAAAATTGTTTCAATTTCGTTAGTATAATCACAGTCTCGCTAGAAATTTGATGAAAGTTTACCTTCAACTTTTGCATGAACAATTTGGAGGCTGAGTTGACTAAAGCGAGAGCTACTGGAGAGAATTTTATCTCTATATTAATACAAATTGAAAGCACAGTTACAAGTTTGAAGAAAATAAAAAAGGACGAAAGAATAAAATAAGATATTTTTTGATTAATTATATTAATTTATAAATTTTATTTTTATATTTATATTTATATTATCAATAAAATATTTTAAAATTACCAACCAAATTTGATTTTGACGAACCAACCAAATGTTTTTGGAAGGAAAGGCCGACTGCAATGATACAGTATTCCAGATGTTCAAATTTGGGTGTGCTTCTTGAGTCTGAAACGTGTACTCGCCGAAAGGCAGCCTTGTAACCCACGCCACCTTTTCTAATCATTCTGCGTGCAGTGTCTTTTACATGTGTGATACTATCGCCGAAGTGCCATGCACCTGCCAAAGAAAGTTGTCGGTACTTATGCCAAAGATAGTTGATGCATTTGTAAAATTCTGCATACGCACCAGGTGATATATGGTCTCATTAACTTTTAAGAACCCGTTTGTAAAAAGTTTATAAAATATTTTATTTTTTATAAATAAAAATTAAATCAAATATTCATAAAAATTTTACATTTACAAAAAAAAATCTAAACATTTACAGAAAATTTGATCAAATTTAGACATTTTATCTAATAGTTTGTATGCATAACTAATTTAAATGAATAAATCAAAAAAAAAAAAGCAAAACTCACTACTATGAAAAAATTGACCTTTTAATGGTATAAAAACCCAATTCAAATAATTGACAATTAACGGCTATTTTTATTTTTCTCATTGACAATTATTTTAATCATTAACAACAACTGTGTTTTTCCCCTCAAGACCAACATAATATGTGTGTTATGTGAGATACAAAGTGTAAATTGAAAGAGAACAAATTTAACACCATGTGAATAGCTCATAGCTATTTAATTAATGATCTCTTTACCATTAAAAATATCACATCAGCATTTTAAATTTTTTAGCTGTAATTTAGCAATAAATGGCTGCTTTGTAATGTACACATTAATTTTTTAAGGTAGGTTATCTGAGTTGTAAAATAAAGAATTGAGTTGTAGCTTGAACCAAAACATAAAAGATCGAATTTGTAATTTATCCAAACTGTTATCATATTTATTCGTTTCTCTGTGATATCCGGCAATAGTTTATTTTAATTCTTTCCTTTTTTATCTTATATATAAATCTTTTAATGTAACATGTGTGTGTATATATATAATAAATGACTTTATAAAATGAAAATTTTATTAAATGAAAATATAAATTAAATATTTAACAGTGGTATAAGTTTTAAAAGTCAAATCTTAATAATGTTTCCTCTTTTTTCAATTCGTATTTTTTGGTAATACTCACAAATACATAATTTAAGGTGTAATAATGGCAACTAAGAGTGAGCATGGGTCAGTTTGGGTTGGTTTAGCCTAAAAATTCAATCTAACTCATTCATATCGGGTTAGAAAAATCTTAAACCAACTCAATCTATTCTAATCGGTTTGGGTCGGTTTGGATCACCGGGTTGATATATTTTTTCTACTAAAAAATTAAATTATACATATTACATAACAAAACAAAATATTATACTAAATCCAAAACCAAATCCATACATATTTCAAGTAAAATTTGTGTGCATCAGCTTTATATAAATTAATATTCAATACTTTTGTTAATATCTTGGATATTGTTATGAAAACAAGTATTAACAGATACCCTTTCCAACATACAACACACCAAAATTCGCCAACCAAACGAGATGACTAGAAGCACAACAAACTCAGTGTTCTTTACTTTCTCAAATGGGTCAATAGTTTTCAATGCTAAATCCATAAAATGAACTGTACATTGTTTTAGTGCAGAAGAGAAGGCAACACTGAAGGTGAAAATCAAACGAATTTTTGTAAGCCTAAGGAAAAGTAATTTAATTTTTTTTATATCAATATGATATTTTAAGGAGCGTTTTGTTTGTTTATGGAAAATTAATTAATTAATTATTATGTTTTACATCTATCTTTGTGATATGTGGACCGTACATCCATGTAATGTTAAAAAAATAATTTAAAGATTGACAATCAATATTCATCACATGATTTATGAGCAAAGTTTAATTAAAGTTTTACTTATTCATAGTCGGTGGGAATCCTCTTCAAAATGATAAACCTTTCAAAAAATCTTCATAATAAAATATATATTCATAATAAAATATTTTATTAACTAAATGTGCTTTCTGATCCAAAAAAGCAAGTGATTAAAGATTTCTTATAGTTTTTTTTCCAAGAATTTCTTATAGTTAATATTTACTTATTACTACCAATTAGTTACAGGGATATGCATAATTGATTGTGTCTTAATTTAGTGTAAGCTATATATCCTTGCTATAATCAAAATTCTCCATTTCTTAAAGCTAAAGAATGCTTAACCATTTTAAAGATAACAGACATAAAACTCTAGAAAATGAAAGTTAACATTAGATTTGAAAATATAAAGGCATGAGGGCAATTAAATTATGGACTTCAAACTTGGTACTGTTTGTTTTCGAAAAGGAAAAGTGTAAAAAGAAAAAAAAAAGTGCAAAAACCAGGCTAGCACTTTCTAAGGAAAAGGAAAACTGCATACCTTTTTGGCTTTCCCTCACCAAACTTCACATTCACCACTTGGGTTTTTTTCAAAAGAAAACAATAGCCCCACATTCCCAACAAATAAACGAAGAAAGAGATAATGAGGAGACTGCAATTTTCAATCAGAGAGGCTAGGTTTAGTGAATTGTAATTTCTTTTTCTCAAAATACTCATCATTCTATTATCTAATTACAACAAGCTATGTCATGTTTGGCTGTTTAGATTTGGACTGTGCTACATATAATTTTACTAATTCATTATACTATAAACATAATTTTATATTTAATAAATATAATATGTATATATAAAATATAATTGTATATTTGACCGGGTTACCAGTTTGAGTCGGTTTGAAAATTTTGAACCCATAACCCAACCCAACCCATCTGGTTTAAAAAAATTTCAACCCAACCCAATCCAACTTCTAAAAAGACCCAACCCAACCCAATCCATTGGGTCGGGTCCACGAGTCAACCGGGTTCCATGTTCACCCTTAATGGCAACCCATAAATTGATGCTTTGTATTTGATTTTTTTTTTTAAATTTGAAACCCTTTCCGATAACACAATTTTTAAAAATTATAAAAGACAGGTATAAAATGTTTTCAATAGCGAAGTCATTAAGTGATATGTTTTGCTTCAACGAGGTGAAATGTAAGTTTCGAGGTGTTGGGATATCAGACCTTTTGAAATGTTTAAGTGTTTTGAAATTTTAATTAAATAATTTAAATAAAAATTAAAAAAAAATTAAATTAATTAATTTCAACAAACTTTAATATTTTTACTAACTTTTTAGAGCACAATAATTATAATTTTATTAAAAATAAATTATATTTTTATATTATTATAATTTGTAAATAATTAATTAAATAATTTATAATTATTACTAAACTAAATAACATATAATATATATTTACGAATATAATGATATTACAATTAAAATATTAGCTTTTTGGTTAAAATTTGAATTTTATTTGTTAAAGGTAAGGGTTCAAACCTTTGATTTGTATTTTTTATTTTTAAAATTTTAAAAATATTCAATATGACAAACATCTCGGGGCGGCGTATGCCCCACACCCAACGAATGAAACACTCAATTTTTGACCTCTTTGGGCAATTTGCTCACTCCTCGCCAGGCGCCCAATATAAACAGGACTTTTAGTTTTATATGCGATCTTCATTGGTATTATAATGATAAATTTTGATGCAAGAATTTTGAGGTGAACTAACAATAGAACGGATATCTTGGCTTTATGCAAATTTTACTGAAGAACCCAACACCAGTCAGACCAAGTCACCCTATTCAATTACCAGACTTAATTGGGATTAGTCTAGTCAAAATTAAAGTATTCAAGTTCGCTTGACTCTAAATAAATGGTTTGAGCTAAAAAATTGAGCTCGACTTGATAAGATATTCAAGTCTATTTTCAAGCTCGAGTTTAGTTCGTCAATCAAACAAAGTTCGAGTTCGAATAGATCGATTAAAATTCGGTTCGAATCCAACTTTAGTTTCGTATTTACTACTTGGACTGAAAATAAATTGAATTTTAATATATTGAGCTTGAAGCAAAACCCTAATGGATATGTCTTCTCTCTCAATCTATTTATTTTATTTTATTATCAAAATAATAAATAATTAATTTAAATTAATTGAAGCACTTGATACGAGTTCAATTGTACTTTTATAAAATAATTCTTTCGTAGGAAAGGCAACACAATGTGTTTGAAACAAATAGTACTATTTTTGTTTCTGTTTCTCGATTGCAAAAATACTTTTTGTTTAGGTCTCCACCCTCGTTGAAGATTTTATTTTGTCCTTCGTCTTTATCCCGTCGATACAAAAACATGGCCTCTAACAAATACAACACC
Source organism: Bretschneidera sinensis (assembly GCA_023935145.1). Classification (NCBI taxonomy): domain Eukaryota; kingdom Viridiplantae; phylum Streptophyta; class Magnoliopsida; order Brassicales; family Akaniaceae; genus Bretschneidera; species Bretschneidera sinensis. Next base: position 13,415,852 of record CM043698.1, read on the forward strand.
TATCTTTAATCAACTTGCAGTAAACTATTCGGCCATGGAGTCAATTCTCAGTAAAGATGACTTACATTTAGAAACTCAACACAGTAGATTGCCTAACTTCACAAAAACACTTAATTTCAGTCAACCAACATTACTTCGACCAACAACGTTGCTCGCGTTTAGAAAGAAAATTTAAATTTTCTCTCAAGAATTCTTTAAACGCCAAAACATTTTGAATTCAGAATCTTCTCTCCAAACACAAAAAAGGATGTCAACACCATGAAAAACTCAAATGCGTTTTCTTTTTGATCGTTGACTTAAACTTGCAGTCATTTCTTTCCTTTGTTGTTGTTTTTTTTTATAGAACCTTCACTCATTTGTTAGAAGTATATTGGATTTCTTATTTCATTATAAGTATATAAAGACATTGTGAAAACATCTTAGCATTAATGATTATCTTGTTAAGGATTATAAGGCCGAAGTTTTGAAACTCGACACATGATTGAATACGCCTATGATATCAATATGATAATTGTTTGAATGACATGTATGACGATGAACCTACAACTATGTAGTTTACGATAGATAATTTGATTGATTGTATAAACAAATAAAAATCAATGGTTATACCACAAAAAGAGAAAATTCCAAATTCACTTGTGTATAATTTTAATCTTTCATATGATTGTCGTTATCTACTTTCACATATTGAAAACGTATCAATAAAGTAATTTTTATTTTTTTTATTAGGTAACAACTTTAATTTGAATTTACTATAATGGTTATAAATTTTATCATGTTATTGCAATCTTCTTACTCGAGGGCCTTTAAGTTAGAAGATGAAGTTATCCTATTGTTGAAGGATTTGGCGTAGATAGTTCTCTTATATGAATTATTTGTATCGAAAGTTAGGCATATTAATTTCTTTTTATCACAATTATAATTCATCGTATAAGTTTGTAAAAAGTGAGATTTTAATTTTTAAATTAAAAAGTGAGATATAAATCCCAATGATTATATATGCATGCAAATATTTTTTTCTCAACAGTTCGTTTGGTTTAAATGAAATCCACAATTTTTGAATTTCATAAATTACTGTGTTTAGTTTGCTAATTAAATGTGAAGTTCATTTACAAATGAAATAACATTATATTTGGTTTAACAATAAAATTGTAGAATTTATTTACAAATGAATCACAATTAAATTAAATAAGTTTTATACAAATTTTATAAAAACCGATAGAATTTGTAAATATATTTTTTTTTCAAAAAATAAAATTATTATTCTCTATGGCTTTATGTCTACTTCAAAGCTGAGGATCCTATGAACAGTGTTATATTAGATGAAAATGTTAAAACACTTCGGACATTCTCCCCGCTCTGGTGCTTAAAAAAGGAAAGGAAAAGAAAAGAAAAGAAAAACTGAGTAGTAAGCCGGAAGCTACGAGGAAAACGTGAACCCAACACAATGACGTGCGTTCATCGCACAATGTTTTTTCTTTTCTTGAAAAGTGCAGTGTGAGAGGTGGTCCGTATAACTCTCATGCATAACGAAAAAAAATCATTATAATTTATTTAAAAATGATGCAAATAAGTTTATAATTCAATTTTAATGTCAATTTTTTAAATAAACTGAATTTTATAGTTATGATCATATCAAATAAAGTTGAAATATAAATATTTTTGTGTTGACCATATATTGTAAACTTAGAGTAAGATAAATATAAAGTCTATTTTTATGAATTCGATTCCGTGAAAATTATAACGTATTTAATTTTTTTTAATAATAATCATAATAACTAAAATAATAATTGAATATTTCAAAATTTATAGATATGAGATGGCAGACTCTCGTTGGTAACTTGATGAAGTCTGTACAACACAGAACCGTACCCAAGTTAAGTCCATAGGATAATTCCATTGTATAAAAGGGCCCATCCTACATTTCCAATTTGCCATCTATCAAAAGAAAAAAACAAAAATAAGAAGCAGTGGATCGGTGTTTGGTAATCAGTTTACAAAGCCCTAGAAGTTCATTTAATAAAATAAATAAATAAATCGAATTTAACAAATGAAATTTGTCGGTAATCAGTTTACAAAGCCTTAAAAGTTAATTTAATAAAATAAATAAATAAATCGAATTTAACAAACAAAATTTAATGGTTTAAATTAATTAAAAATTTTATTAATAATTTTAAATTTTTTTATTGATAATATTAATTTTTAAATCTTACGTTTTATATTAATATTATCAATAAAATTTTTTAAAATTATTAATAAAATTTTTAATTAATATAAATTATTAAATTTAAATTCGATCGAATAAAAAATTTTGCTCACTTTGAGCCTACACAATCCATAAATCTCTGCACAAATATACTAGCACTAGTAATTTCAAAAATAAAAAAGAAAGAAAAAGAGGACAGAGTTGTCAGACGCACACCCATCACCACTCCTAACAACAAGAACGAAACCGAATAACTGGAATCTACTCAACAACCAAAACAAACTTATGTAAGGAAATTTAATTTTAAATTAAATACTTTACCTAAATTAATTAAAAGCGAAAAAAAATATAAAAAAGCCTCATATATAACAACCCAACCTTACTCACTCCTTTTCATTTCTTAACTTTTTCTCTCATTCTTCGCCACCCCTTCTCTCATTTTTCTCTCTATAGATTACCATCATCCACCCTAATATCATCCATCGCTGTTGTTTTCTCCATATCGGTTGTTTTCTTCTCTCTTTAGGACTCTGTTGTCTATTTATTTCTCTCTCTAGAGGATGGACGTGGCGTTCATGACGACGACGATGACGGTGGTTAAGGACGAGTGGGTGATGGCGGCGATGACGGACGACAACGTGGTGGTTGAGCTGCTGGTACGGCTCAAGCAAGCGCAGGCGGCTCCGCCTGTCGTCAACAAGTACCCGGTGGCCACGCTCAGGTGGGGAATCCGTCAGCCGAGGTCCCGGACCTTGAGATGCGACGCCGTTTCTCACAAGAAGGAAGCTGATTCCGCTACGAACTCCAGAGGCAGCCCAACCACCCCCCTCTCCTGGAGCGGCGGCTGTGCCGCTGGCTCAGCTTCCCCTTCCGCCACCGCCGATGGATTCGAGGAGACCAGCCGCCAAGCCGCCGGCTCCAGATCCAAGGTTTTCTCTTGCTCTATATCTATGTCTATGTTATATATATCTCTAACTTCCGCTTTCAGGTTTTTGGTGAGTTGATCTCCGCTGTGTGTCATCGTGGAGATGTAGTTTGACGGAAATGCCCAGGTCGTTTGAGTAATTACGCTTTTGGTAGAGTTGTGAGAGGGTTATGAGAGAGAGATGAGGAGTCGCTTTGGTGGTTTTGCTTGTGTCCGTGGACGAGACATTCGTGTTATTTGGAGCCGTTTTCTCTAGGGTTGCTTTGACACTTTGCCCCTATATAACCGACTTATTTCCTTTGGTATCAATCGTGGCTTGTTAGCCGATATTTCCGTTTCTCAGTTAACTATCACGTTATCTTAATTCTTTTCTTCTTCGTCTTCTGCTTTTTTCTCTTTTTTTTACGGAAATGCCTGTCAGCAGCTGACAACGGCAAATCTGTTTATTTGCACAGTTTTCGTTAACATCGTGAGTGGTTCAGGTCGACCTCTCCGATAGTCGGTGAATAGTCATCGGCCATGTATTAGTAGTTGTAGTTGAAAGTATCAAATATTTTTTGATTGGTTGGACGAAATTACCCCTGTGCAGTTTGGGATTTTACGTTCACGTGAGGTCAGCTGGCTTTGGGAGTCGCTCACGTTTTCTTCTCGCCTCTTTTCCGGTCACCTGTCATTCTTTGTTCGCCTCTCAGCCTCTGTATTTGACTAAATCACCCCTCCCAAGTTCAATTAGATTCTACCTTTTCTCATAAAAGACAATTTCGTCAGCAGAAAATTACTCTTTTGTCCATTGCCCGCTGTACCCCACCATAGGATCAAGGAAACTTCCCGCACACGATTCAAACCATCCCCCAGGGCCAGGCTCCAAAGCTTTGTTCACTTTCTCCTCCACAAGGCTGAGGGTATTTTGGTCCTAAAGTGGATTGGTGAGGTTTGGTGGACCCTACTATTGCAGAGGGATGTGGGGCCGGGGCGAAATTATTGGGTGTATCCGGTGTAACTTACACCGGATACCTACCAACCGAGTGACTCTCTCTTGATGGATACAAGAATTTCTCCCAGCGAGGAGACTGAGATTGGGGTGCGAGGGTGTTTTGCCTTAGCGATAGATAGGTCTGCGTTTGGTTTTGGTGTTGTAACTTGTAAGTGGCGGATGCCCACTTGATATTCATGTTGTTTGGAGCATTTATCAGATGTGGCGCGTGTATCGGGAAGTTATTTTGATGCCTCATCATTATCTCTTTCTATTTGTATTGATGTCTCGTGTTTATCTTCGGTGCAGTTATTCACACCATTTTATGGTTCGCACGTGATTGTATATATTTAAGATGAGATGATTAAGAACCGTCCGATTATGAGATTCGTTAGAGAAATTTAAAGTTTATATGGGACGGCTAGGTGACGCTGGTCATTTGACAACCTTTTGAAAAGTCTTTTTTTATTTTTCTTTTCTTTTCTTTTCTTTTCTTAAAAGATAAGGGAAGTTATTCGCAGATTTTGATTTGGAGAAAATTGCGCAAAGTTTTGGACTTTGGAGACGGTGGCCCAATATCTGCCGGCCATGTCAGAGAGGTCATGTGAGCAAGTCACGTGAGCTATAAAGAAATTAGAAATTTTACAAGTCATGTGCTGCCACGCGGCTCTTATGATGTGGCGTGCATTTACTGGCTCACTTAGGGTTAAAAGTGCGGCTTTCACTTTTCTCGATCGGGTCTCAGTACTGCTCTGAATTTGCCAGCTGTTAAATTGGAGGGTTAAAAAGTTCCATGGTCCATCTTAAGACTTTCGTCTATCAAAGAAAAAATGTTTTTTGGAAGGGAGACATGAATTTATAAGTGTGAAGTGAGCTTTAATGGGTCCCAACAGTGAATTGAGCTTAGTTTGTATCAATCTCATGAAATGCTATAAGATATTTAGACTCCCAAAATCTACACCATCCGATGCACTCTTCGATTCCAGCGACATACCACGCGTTTCTATACGGAGGTGTTGATTTTAGGGGTGTAAATGGTAGTAAAACCGAGATCCACTCCACTTAGTCGGTGGGGGAATTTTTGGATCAATACATAAGTCGATGAATGTCACCTTAGTGCTATGAATGACGTGTCAATCATCGGATAGTACATTGATCCAAAATATCGGAGGAGATCCTCACTCATAGTATTGATTCTTGTGAAGTGAGTGCCCATTTTGTTGCCTCGTTCATGCTCTTTGCTCTTTGGTATGAGAACACAAATATGTTAGCACGCTTGCCATTTAATTCATAGTAGCTTCTCAAGCGTGATATATAAGATCTTGCTCACTTTTGTGTTTTGATTATTCCCATTGTGGTTGTTCTTTTTTCTTTTTCAAGGTTTTTTTTTGGTTAATTTGTTTTAGTTTTTGGTTGATTGGTTTTCATAATGTATGAATGTATTTATTAATGTAAGCTGAATGATGGATACTTGCAGGTTCCTGCTACAAATGAAACCACTACCACCACTACCAAGAGATCAAGGAAAAAGAAGGTAAATTAAAATGGATCTTTATGGAACCCATAATTAAATTCCTGGGCTGGAAGCGAAATCCCTCTCTGTAATGGTCTTGTACGATACTTACCTGGGCCATTTTTCTTCTGGACCATTGAAAAGTATCATAATGATCGTTGACGGGTTTCTTAGATTGAACCTTAGATTTCTTATTGTGAAGTTCTCTTAACGACTTGATTTTTATTTGTTTCAATCTTTTAAAACTTTATTGACTCCTTTTTCAGACATATGCTGAATTAAAAGAGGAAGAGAGTATGCTGTTGAAGGAAAGAATATACTTGAAAAAGGTGTGTTATTGGTGCTTCTAATTGGATTTTGTTTATCTAAATTCGTTGTCCTTATTTTATTGTAATATTCCGTTCATTGAACAGGAGATAGCAACACTACACGCAACTTTAAAGGAACACAGAGCCAAAAATGAGAACTTGAAAAGAATCAAGGTAATCACGATTTTCTCTTGTTATTCTATTTAGTGATTTATTCCTCATGCTTGTCTGCTATTGTGATTCTCCATTTGTATTTATCTGTGAATGACATTGTCAAACATAGACAAGATACAATAAGTGGTGAATTTTATATGTTATGCTGCATCCATTGACATTACCTTTCCATTATAGGCTTGTTTTTGGCTTAATTGACTAAAACTTATTTTGCTTTACAGGTTGATCTGAACTTGAAATACCCAATGAACTTTTGTTCAAATTTTGACGAGTCGGAGAAAGAAATTTCTGGTCAACCCCACCAGAGAGTAGCCTCTTCTCTTGACCAAGTTCCTTCAACCTTGCCGAGACATGCTTCAGTTGATGATCAACCACAATCGGATTCTTGCGAGACACACAAGTCTGCTTCTGCTCAGGACAATTTCTTCGTGCTTCCTGATCTAAATATGATGCCATCTGAGGATGATTCTGGCACTGTAACTTCATATGGGCTGAGCTAAAGGAAAAATGTTCGTTGTTCGTCTTCAACCTGCAGAGATGCATGGCTATGAGATTGTTAGATGGCCTATATGCTTACTGGAAAAGTGACCACTGCTAACCATGTACATGGGGAAGCTATTTGCAGATGCAAGTATATTCGGCCTCAGCTGAAGTATAGATGTTGTGGCTCCAATTGCTCTTATTAAGGGTGCAGAAGAATGTATTGAGGGTAGTTTAGAGATCCTAATCCAGTGGATCATAAATATTGCAGGTTCCTACTTTCCTCAGAAATTCTTTGGGGTAAACCCTCATTACTTCATGTTTCAGAAGTAATTAGTTATTCTTTGTAGGTAAACAGTTGCACTCTCAATTAGAGCTTCGTGACCCAAATTTTTACAATTTTGTTTTCTGACCAACTTGAAACCTTTTATTTATTTTTTTAATTTAATAGTAGCAATGTTTCTGTCGATCTCAGAGAAGTTCCCAGACTTTCTAGATGTTCAGAAATGCTAGTTTGATAGTTCAGGAAGTTCCCAGACTTTCTAGATGTTCAGAAATGCTAGTTTGATAGTTCAGAACTCGGCTTTGCCAAAAGAAGAAAATAAAAACATGTTCAGGTTCTAGATCCATTCTCATTCCTCACAACTCACAAGGAGCACTTGAAAGATGAGGCTCTTTTTTTGGATCTAGACTCGATATTTAGATGTTCAATTGGTAAGTTGACCTTTTTGGCAGACGGTTCAGCTATGGTTATTTACAAGGCTTGTTGAATACAGCGTTGCCCAAAGAATAGAACAGAAACATATATGCATGACAAGATTCTTACAAGCTTTGAAGAGATCTCTTGTGCGGCATGGTGCTAAGACTGATTTCTTGGACAGGAGAAGAGGAGGAAACTCCATTAATAATTATGTGAAAATCAATAGGTATATTAATTTTTTATTATTTAATTGTTGTTGGAACAGTGCGACGTAGTCCACGAAATCAGTCTTTACAAACGTGATTGACTTTCAACCGAGTGGCAGAGGATTCGAAATGACCTTTCATAAGTGGTAAGTCTGGCATGGGAATCCTTCAAGGCCTCCAGCCTGCTGAACGTTAAAAGGCATGTTTGATGTCTGTTAAGGGAGAAGATGGGCTTAAACAGAGGATCAACAATCTGCATATGACCTGATAAGAAATCCTTTTACCACAATAGTATCATTTTACTAATTATTATTAGTCAAATAGTGTCTCAAATTGTTATTAAATGATATAAAAGAAATTAGATCTATCATTTACGTCTACGACACCGCATAAGACATTTCCTTCCCTCACCCAATTGTCATTTGGGAAAGTCGAGGGGCTGTTCAAATATTTTGAATCAATTTCTTCGCAAGTAGTTGAGGAAACATCTCTTTTTTTTTTTTTTTTTTTCTTTTTAAGAGTTTCATTTTGTTTGGTTTAAATAAATTTGACAGTTTTTATGAAATTAAATTGAATTTCATAATTTACTATGTTTGATTTACTAATTATATGTCGAGTTCATTTACATATGAACTGATTTTATGTTCGGTTTAATAATAAAAGTATAATGAATTTTAGTAAAATTAAATAAGCTTCATGTAAATTCTATCAAAACTGGTAGAATTTACAAATAAATTCTATGCATAAATTTTTACAAACTTGATGGAACAAAAATATTTTTCTTTATTACTTTTTTTTAAAGTTATTTCACTGCATATAGAGAAGTCTCTCACGTTCTCTCTCTAAACAGACCAAAAGTTTCCTAGCTAAAACAATCCGTTTGTATTAAATGTGAAGTATTTGTGTAATTTAGATCTCTGCTTTATACTTTGGCACGGTGAGGTTAGAAATTAGTTAGAAAGCCATGATGGTGATTTTACCGAGTAGGTAAAGAGAATTTTGACTTTACTACAGAAGCCATCTCATTTTCAAAGTCATTCTCGCAAGTTAATAACAATGCTAAGATATGGTTAGCTACTTTTGCCTTTTTTTTCTTCTCTTCGGAGAATAGGAATATTGACATTCATACTTTCGACTTTCTGTGCAACATGTCGGTCACATTATTTTGTACTGACCACCTCCAATCTTAATTAATTACTATCAAGCATGGAAATTTTGGTCCTAGAAGAATGTAGATGAACAAATCACTAAATCTTATGCTAAACGTGTCTTGTTTCACCTTCATAGTACAGTAGAATCATCCTTTACTGGTTTGTGTTCTATAGTTGTTATATGGTATGAATATTATGTTCTCTCACACGGAATATCTTGTTTATTACTTTATAAAAAGAAGCAAGAGAACTGATTATTGTTTTGCTTGATTGTCAAATACATTTAAAGAGGTTATAGTTTTTGTGATATTGTAGGGGAATTTAAGTAAAGTTTATAAAATGAATTGAATTCTTGTTAATTCCAAACACGAAAATTCATTTCAATTCTACCAAACACAAAAATTCATTTTAGCTAATTGCAAATGAATTCTGATTCAATTAATTTGAAAATGAAGTGTAAATTCATTTGTAAATGAATTTTAATTTCAATTCATTTGTAAATGAATTTTAATTTCAATTCATTTTCAAATAAATTGATTTTCACACTTAAAATCATATCATATCATTAATATAGTTGATATTGTGTTTATTCAACTTAAATTTGTTAATAATCTAAACGTCATTTGAAAATTGATTACATGTTCTCATTCGTTCTTATTCCATCTAAATTTCTATACACAAAACCCATACGTAGCATGACATTTCCCCAGTTTAGTAGTAAAACTTGATTAATATTTGATAAATTTAGATGTTCTATACTTTCTATAAACTACTGGTAAGCACACCAGCAAATTTTCAATTCTAAACCACTACTGTAGTGTGACAAGTCCGATCGGACACCATGTGATTAATTACACTTGAGATTTGCTTGTAGATATATTGAAATCTAATAGAGGTTTAATTTTTCCATCTTGAACATTATATATCAAGAAAAATAAACAAATAATTGATAACTTATATGTAATTCTATAAACTCAATTGTAGTCACACATAAAAACCTCTCATATAATCAAGTTTTACAACTAATTGTAAATAATTGTAACCGCTCAATTTTCTAAAACTTGCCTATAAAGGTTGTGACAATTCAAGTTCATATATAGGAAATTGCACCAAAAAAATTATAAAAATTGAATTAGAAGTTATGTATGCCCTAGAATTATGTCCCTGTACAAATAAGTGAAATGCGATTTTCCCATACATGACAGCATCAATTATCAAACGCAATAGAGACTACTTGCGTTGTTTCAACTTTTCTTCAACAAGTTCAATACAGCGGTACAAAACTAATTCAATTGGGTTCAAAGAACATACTGTGTCAGTTGTAAGTTGATCATAATCACTCTTGTTCTCTGCCATAATGCCAATCACTAGTGTTCGAAGAGGTAAAAGCCATTCATTGTAAGCCTTCAGTAAATTGCTCTTGGACAAAACTCCAATGCAATTGCTTTTTCCTGTTTCATTTGTCAATATTGTTAAAGATACTACAAGTAACAACCATTAGACCAGCTTTCAAAATTTATTTTTGAATTCAATCTACACATAGAAAACCGAGATTTTTTTAAAAGAAAAATCACTGATTCAACATATCTGTTCACACCACTACTAATGACAAAGAATAGCAGAATTGACAACTTGTTACTAAATGATTATACTCCACAATTTCAGGTATATGCTCATGATAATTTTACTAAAGATTTCAAATAGTTTGTCAACCACCAAAGACAATCTAATAGAACTAAAGAAGACAACATGCACTTTTTGACCATGTTAAGAATCCTAATTAGACTTTCTATTATGTGTCCTAATAATAGGCTTCTTAGTCTTAGTTTATATCTTTTAGTCCTATTAGATTTGATATTCATAAATATATATGAGTGTTGAATTGTATTCAGATTAATAATAATAATAATAATAAAAGTTCTACAATATTTCTTCTTAATCTCTTATCTCTCTCCCTCACCTAAATCTCAACATGGTATTAGAGCTCATAGTTGGGATCCTGATGGTGATTTGAGATAAACATCATTAAAAATATATATAGTTTAGAATATGTTTTTTTGTTTGTTTTTTTGGCAATTTTTCCGACGTTTATATGGTGTGCCTTCTTTTCTAGAAGGTTGTTTCTCTGTTTTTTCTAGAGAGATTCTACCGGATTCCATCTGTGTTTTTGTTTCTCTGTTTCTGTTGGAGAAAAGAAAGAAGAAAATATTGAAAAAAAGGAAAAAAGAAAACAATAGTGAAAAAAGAGAAGAAAAAACAGTGAAACAAAGGCAGAATATAAAAAAATATCCCTATGTGTTCTTGTGTTTCCTGTTCAAGAAGAAGAAGAGTTCTTGACCATTCTTTAAGAAGAATTCTTGACCCTTTTTGAAGAAGAGTTCCTCACCCTGATGTTGATGTTGTTAATCCAATCCAACCTATGTTGATGTTGTATGCTCACTCATTGTTTGCAACCCATTCAAGTCAAAGTCAAAGTTAGTTAAAACGAGATGAAAAGAGTCAAAATCTTGTTGATCCGGTGTTCTCGGATCTTATCTCGTTTGGTGGTGCTGATGTGGTGACCTAACTGTTGTGGTTTGGTGTGGAACCCTGATGTGTTCATGTGTTCTCATGGGTTATTGTAATTTATAAGTTTGAGTTTATTTGTTTCCGATTAGATCAGGTTTGTTATTGGTTTGTAACAAGTTGGTGCTTGTGTATAATCCAACTTGAGGGGGAGTGTTGAAAGTCCTAATTAGGTTTCCTATTATGTGTCCTAGTAGGTTTTTTAGTCTTAGTTTATATTTCCTAGTACTATTACGTTTGATATTCATAAGTACTGTTAAGAGTCCTAGTAGATGTCCTATTATGTGTTCTAGTCGATTTCCTACATCTTATCTAGTTTATATCTACTAGTCTTATTAGGTTTGATATTCATAAGTCTATATATAGGACTATTGAATTGTATGCAAAGTATCAATCAATAATACATAATTCTTTTTCAGTTCTCTTATTTTAACATGATATCACAGCAATGGTGCACACTATCTGTAAGTTAGTTTGGCTGAAACAGTTATTAGCAAACCTTGAGATTAAGCGGTCACGTCCTATGAGCTTGGTGTATGACAATCAAGCAGCTTTTCATATTGCGAATAATCCTGTGTTTCATGAATGAACTAAACATATTGAAGTTGATTGTCATGTTATTCGAGAAAAGCTAGTGCAAAATGTGATTAGTACCAAATATATGATTTATTTACTAAACCATTGGATAATTCGTGAGTTAGATTTATTTATACCAAGTTGGGTGCATATGATATCTATACTCCAACTTGAATGGGAGTGTTAAAAGTCCTAGTAGATGTCCTATTATGTGTTCTAGTAGGTTTCCTAAATCTTATCTAGTTTATGTCTCTAGTTGATGTCTACTAGTCCTATTAGGTTTGATATTCATAAGTCTATATATAGGACTATTGAATTGCATTCAAAGTATCAATCAATAATAATAATAAAAAAAAAAATCAGTTATCCGATTTTAACAAGCATATATAGAACTATTGAATTGTATTCAGATTATTAACAATAATAATAAGAGTTCTACAATATTTCTTCTCAATCTCTTATATCTCTCCCTAACCATCTCAATAGACCATATCACCAAATGGCCATTAAACTCAACAGGCTTTTAACTTTACAAATGCAAAGCAAGAATTCATACGCATAGAAATGCGAGTTGATCAGTGAGATAGAATTAACATTATTCGGAGAATGATAGGCACTACACCAAACAAGTAAACTAAATGCAATAATAGGACCACTACTAAATCTTTAATTCCTTAGCTTTTGTAAATCATTTAAGTTTTACCTATTGACTCGGTTATCAATGCAAATCTGTACAAATTGAGTGCAGACAGAACCTGTGAAACATCATAACAAAATGTATTTATATAAAATCCAAAGTTAGATCAAGAACAACATTCAGTATTTTTTTTTATCTGAAAGAACAAAATTCAGTATTTGTAATATAACTACTTTGTATTCAAAGATATAAAGACAATGTACTCTTATATAAAGATAAAAGTGAACGTAATGTAAAAGGGATATCATCCTCAAACTATGGGTGCATAGCATTTAGGTCCCCAAACTACTAATTTAGCATCACGTGTTCTCACTTTCAACTGGTTGCAATGCAACATTATTCATCAACGAAATTGTCTTAAAACTTTTAACAATACAAGGAATTTAATCATGATTTTTTGTACAAATACAAAGCTAAATGTGATATACTATAAGAAAAAATCTAAGAATTTTCTGAATATTCAATATTTTGTTTATTTTTGTACTAATAAAAAATTTAAAAAACACAAAAAATAGCACATTAGTGAATAATTCACAAAAATTATTTGATGATCTCCAAATGGTTCCTAAATTTTACTGAAACCCTGTCTTGTGCATTCAAACATCTCAAAGTAAAAAAAAATAAAAATAAAAAAGTATGAAATTGATGAAGAGGATAGCACTGCAACTAATTGAAAGTTGGAGGATCTCGAACACCAAATCGGTAGTTTAGGAACCTAAATGCAATGAGTCAAAAGTTCATGGACCTTTGGTGTAATTTCCCCATGTAGAAAAGATAAACATTTAACTATTTGGAACAAATTAATTTCAGGTTGTCAAGCTGACAAGAACTTTTAATAGAATTATATCTAATCAATAAACCCAAAACTTTATAATCTCAAAAGGATAAGGCTGAATATTTGAATGACAGCCCATCCTAGGCTCAAAAATACCCAAAACAGGACATTGATGCTTATTCATATTGAAGACGTCTATATAAAAGAAGAAATTTATAAGAGTGACGTGTAAACAGCTAAAACAAAGATTTCTTTGGCCAAAAGTTTGGTAGACAGGAACAATCTCACAAGATTTCCGTGGACTTGCTCACAATAAGTTATTTCTTCCTATGGGTTGGGCATAGCCCAATGGGTAACCCATAACCACACCTCTTCTCTTAAGAATAGGGCCAAAGTTCAAATCCCCCCACCCCAAATTGTACAAAAAAAAAGCAGTCTTTATTCTCATATTCACGCGCCTCCAATTATGTCAAACAAAGGCATAGAGTTCAACTTTCTATGAGGACCATGCATTTCTTAGCAAGGTAAGCAAAAAAATGATTATAAAATATGACTATAAATCCACTGCATCTAAATAAAATCTAAACGGCAAAGATATAACTGATACAATCGTCATAATGAAAAAAACATTAAATTACTTAAAAGTAAGAAAATTCTATAAGACAAAATAAATTGACAAGAGAATGAAGCAAATACCGCATCACCATGCTCTGGAAGGGAAGGGGGTCCTCCCTTTGGAGGTCTTAAAATTAACTCCACCAGTTCGAGAACAAATGTCTTGGCACACAAACAACTTTCGTTTTCTGGGCCTTCAGCTTCTCCTGTTACTATTCTTTGCGAATTTTCCTTATGCATATCATTTCTAACTAGATCTAAAAGAATTGCAATCTGTTTAAAGTTGAAAGAATACTTCAAATAATATATGCTCCACTCAAAGTGAGTTACTTAAGATACTGACATTTATAAATTATGCCAACCGAAAGAAGAGTGTTTACCATGGATGAAGACTCGCAATTTGTAATCAAAGCTTTTAAAACTTCAAACCTCCGAGAAGTTGGAATATCAGCAAGAACCTGTTTTGCCAGGGCAAATTCATATGTCTAGTATTAATAATTTCTGTAAAACCAAGAAAGAAAAGTAGGACTGTACATTCAAATTTCAAACTGTCATTGTAAAACTTAGTCAACACTAAAAAGTACCATAGTCGTACCCTTTTCAATGCATCAAAGGCCTTCCTCCTTAGAGTTGTATCTGGTGCATATATGATGATCATTGTAACAGCCTGAAATGCTACTTCTCACAATGAGAAACAGATACAGAAGATAAATAATGTATAGACACCAGTCAGAAAGAGATTACCTGCAAAGCAGTGAAGAGACTTGGCATATAAAACGAGTAGTCAATTTGTTCATCTTCACGCTTTGGTGATGTATTCCCATCTGTTATGCAAAGCAAGAAATCAATGGCATGTATCCTTAATTCCCAAGGCAGATTGACGGAAGACAGTATGTGCTTCAACATGCCAAATGCTTGCCACCTTTTTATCCGGTTACTTTGAAGTTCACCTTCAACAACAGTCAAATCCTCCTTAACAGCCTGAGCAACCCCATCAGAAATTTTGCCCCAAATCACTAAATCATTAAAGCAACAGAAAATTATTATGTCATGGAAACAGGCAAAGATTTTGGTAATCAATAACGACAGGGAAAGAAAAAGCAATTAAGATTGGAAAATCTTTATTGATTAACACTAACCTGAAAGAGATGCACCAAGTTTGACATCGGACAAACAACTCATATAATCATCTTCATCATCTGTGCATCTCATAATTATGAACCAAAATACACAAGTTAAGACAATGAAAGAGAAAGATATGTTCTTAGAACTATACGTTCTTATGAAATGATAAAGGATGGGTGTAACATAACATTTTTAACATGGAAATTTACCTGCACCAACAATGCTAGTTATCGTGTCAACATCACACCCAGTTACCAGACCAAGATATGATATACCACAGTATGGAAAGAAGTGAGCCAATCGTGTCATGAGAGGAAGGCAGCTAGCAAGTTCATGTCTGATGCTAACTGAAAGAAGAGCCTACACATCCAGGGTGTATCTTAAGACAAACACATACAAAGACACTTTCTTGGAAAATTAAAATATAAAAATTGATGGAAACTTTATAAAGGCAGAAAATGAAAAAATAAACATGTGTTTAAAAAAAAATAAGTAAACACATTAAGTTATAAATACAGTAAATACTGGAACTTATGGGCAGTAGTATATATAAAAACAAATCCGGAACTTCAGTTCAATAGAAGAGAGCCAACCATGATTTGCAGCACATATAGACCAAGTAGAGCACGGAGTTTTTCATTTACTCTGCCCTCCTGTCACCAGAAAAAATAGAACATCACGAGGATATAATAGAGTACAATGAGAATTTCAAGATCAGTCTAAGATATTCTAAAAGTGTCACAGACCAGTTTCATACAAACTTCATGTATCGAATTGGCTATGCCTATCGCTTTATCAAACAAATTCTCAAGTTTTGTCTCTGACATTGAAGACATGTCCTTCAAAACCTTGAGAATAACAGGAACAGCGACCTTTACTTGCTCGAAGTGACGCCTCTGAGTGGAAAGAAACACTGACACCAGAAAAGACTATTCAAAAACTTTTTCATCCCTCTGAAGGCAAAAAAGGCACATTTGACATCTTTCATGCACAATAAGACCATTGAGTCTAAACAGCATCGTACAGAAATAAAACAATAATAATTGTCATGAGACTATATAAAAAAAATCAGTGCAATGACCACATCAAACTAAGACATAACTTCAATTCTCTCCCAATCATAGTTTTGTATATGCACACAAAAAATCATGACATTATTAGAGAGATCTTAACTGGAATCTGTAGATTCCCAAGACAGCATGCAGATTTGAACTTATCCCACTATATCAATAAGAACTTTTAATTCATCCATGCATTAAGGAAAACATTTTTTTTACAAAAAGAAATTGGTATTTTATTACCTTTTGAGAGCCCACATAGAAGAGGAGCATAATAGCTGAAAGCTGTGATCGTCTTCCTCGGGGAATATAATGCCTGATCCATTCACATTCAAAAGTCAAATAACTACATATATAAATCTAAATAACAGATATGACACTTTGATTACGAGAAGCCACAAAATGTATACAAATACCACCATATAAAGCAGCAACTAAGTCCACAAATTCCTGTAATATTGCAAAACTTACAAAACTGAAGATCAAAACATTTTGCATCATACTCATAGAGAATTTCGCTTTGATTCATGATGACCATGGCAGTATAACTTTATCTTTTATTCATTGTAATGTTTTCCTCCTGACATATGTGCCTTCAACCAGTTGCTTTCCACATTTTCTGGATAAATGCTTTCCACAGAGTTTTATCTTCCATTCTTCAAGACTAGCAGATCCAGATCATTCATTGGCCATAATACAAGAAAGCTACATTCCTTTGCTCTAAAGTATAAACTAATTCTCTTACTAAAATAGAAAATCTCCAAGGACCTGGCACATCGTTTCTATTTCACTATATGATATTTAAGCCATCTCTGTCCATAAAAACCTTAAGGAAAAAATGCAAACAACTAACTCTGTGACAGAAATCAGAAGCTAAAGGTATATAGAAGGATAAAGAAATGACAGATTTATAAGCCTCATGCTTTGATTTGGTGGGATGATGGTGACTCGGGCGGAATTAATCTCAGTATTATGCTATTTCTGAGGCAGCACCGTAGCAGCACTATTTCAAAGTACTGTTCACATCACTGTGGCAAAGTACTGTTCTCTCCTCTTTGGACTTCAGACTTAGCAAACACTGTAGTAAGTACTGTTCACAGCACTTTAGCAGGATTATTTTATTTTCCTTTCCTTTTCTGTGAGCAGACTAATGGTTTTGACCATTTGACTGCTAAGTGAGATGATGATATCAAATTAAATACCTATATTACCCTTACCCATCCCTGATCATAATCAGCATTCGTGAACTATTTAATTGGTTAATGAGGACACGTGTCAGCACGCTATTGGTAAAAAGATGCCCATAACTACATAAATATAATCGATTGATTTCTTTCTCCCACGTTAACAATTATTGAAGAGTTTAGTACCATATGATTTTGCCCGCATATTGCACTCTCCATGTTTCTAAACAATCAAAATTTCAATATTTTTTTTGTATGTATTAAATGTCAATCTTTGATCTCCTCCAATGAAACAAAACTGCAAAATGAACCTAACCATGCAAATTTACTCCATTATTTTGAAGTAAATAGCAGCCCATATCCTTGGATACATAGAGATGGATGCCCAAGATTTAGTTCTCACTCTTCATGAAACGAAGCAGCTATTGAAAATTGCTCAAGAATAACTCCATTTGGAGTTTTATAATATTGAAAGTGAAGAAGTGTTGAAATTGGTTCGTGTTAGAGTGAAAAAGAGATCTCCGGCTCCAAAATTAAAAGGGAAAGACGAAGCACACGTGGTTAACATTAATCTGAAAATCAGATGCAGAAGGAGAGAGAAGCCGAGGAAGAAGAAGAAAAAAAAGTGAAGGAAAAAGCATAGTTACTGAGATCCCTATACCCCGATGAACCGCAATCTGAACTCTACGTTATTCGTGGTATATTCATACCCTGGATCCCTAAAATTGGCGATACAAATTTTTCTTAAGATTTTTAGCTAAAAATTGAGAATATGTGTATATACATATATATTTTTCTAAACACAAGAAATAAATAAGAGAATACTCATACATTATTTTTAATTTATGTTTTCTAAAATAATGTTTATTCACTTTACTATTTTGTCAAAAAGGGCAGAGAACGATCAACCCACAGTCGAACAACCATTTGATGGTCAGCTAGTTGCTCCACAACTAGTTGCTCCACCACCATTTGCCCCACCTCGGGTTGTTCATCACCACTCGTTCCAGCACTAGTTGCTCCTCATCCACCAGTTCCCAAAGGACAAATGGTTGTGGATCAGGACAAAGTGTTTGACTTTATGCATGAGGTTGTGGGCTTTATTCGCGAGCAGCAACAACAGGGTTAGCATCCACAACCAATTCAACAGGATGTTGGTCCGCTTATCTTAGGAGGGGCATAGCTGAGGTCAGGAAGCTAGCACCACCGACTTTTAAGGGTGCTGCTGCACCTCATGAGGCCAAAGCTTGGTAAGATGAAATGGAGAAAGATTTGAGTTTTGGGTTGTGATGATGAAGAGCAAGTATGATTTTCCTCTTACATGCTGCAAGGTAGTGCTCATCATTGGTGGTTTGTCTGTGCAGCGGATTCATGCCAATGAAAATGAACCATTAAGTTGGCAGAGATTCCATACAACCTTTCATGCTAAGTACTTCCCCATGTGAACAGTAAGATGACGTTTGAGGAAGGCTTGAGGGCTTTCATACGAAGATGTCTAGCTTCTGTGCACCCGATTGACTTTGACTATTTGGTTGATAGAGCCAAAAACATGAAAGTGATTTGGGGCGAGATTCGAGATGCAAAAGGGGTAAAACTGAAGCAGAATAAGAGAGTTAGTGATTCAGATGTACGCAGTGAGCAGAGTTCTGGGAGACCCACCAAATTTCAAGCTTCGGGGAAATCTCAAGCATTCTTTGGTTCACGTGGTGAGTTGTCACGTCAGAGTGGTCACTGGCTAGAGTTCTCATTGGAAGGCTCTCAGTATGATTGCTTTAGATATTCTGTCTATGGTGGGGGCCATCGTAGTGAGGATTGTAGGTGTGTCACAGGGGGTTGTTTCGGATGTGGCGACTTGAGCCATAGAGTTGCTGAGTGCCCGATATCTATTGAGGAGTCCCAATCAATTCAGAATCCTCAGACCTTTCGACCTCAACCTCTAAAACTCATATTACCCAGGTTCATCCTCTTCAAGGGACACAACTAGCTCAGCCAACTCATACCCTTTCTACTAGTCAACAGAGTAAGGGGAGGCCCCGCACTTTTATGCAATGACCCAGGACGCCAAGCATCCAATATCGTTGTGTCAGATATATTGTCTATTGCTTCTAAATATGCTCATTCATAGTTTGATTTTGGCGTTACTTATTCCTTTGTATCAATTGCATTTGTTCATAAGCATAATTTGCCTCGTGTGCCTTTAGAGTTTGAGTTGTGTGTTAGCACTCCAGCAGGGGTTTAGATGATATCTGATCAAATCTGTAAGTTGTGTTCCATCAAGATAAACGGTAGTGAGTTGCTTGTTAATCTGATAGTTATGGATATGCGTGACTTTGATGTGATATTGGAATTGGACTGGTTGTCAGCCCATTATGCTAATGTTGATTGTTGTGCTAAGCCAGTCAGTTTTCAGATTCCTAGGGAGCCTGAGTTTAACTTTGAGGGTAGTGGTGCCTACGCCTCTCCGCTGGTTGTTTTTTCCATGCAAATCAAACGGCTACTCCGAAAAGGGTGCAAGGCGTATTTATGGAAACAAACAGAGATTGGAGGATATTTCAGTTGTGGGAGATTTTCCTATGTCTTTCCATAAGACCTTCGAGTGGTTGAATTTTCTATTAATCTAGTTCTGAGTACAACACCAGTCTCGAAAGCGCCTTACAAAATGGTATTAGAGCCAACCTAAGCCCGCTAACATATGGATGTGTGGTATTTGGGCCTCTTGACAGGGCAGAACTGTTGGTCTAATTTGTGATTTAGAATATGTGTGATTTGTGCTCCGAGGACGCAAGTCTAAACGGAGAGAGTTTGTGATGACCCATGTCCCACATCGATAGTGCAGTGGGGAAGATTCTACTACTATATATGTGACCCTAATAGTGCTCAATCGGACATCCTTTTGAGTCACAAAGTGGGGGTGTGACATTAACTACTATTATGCACAGTATTATAAAAAAACTACTATTATGCACACGACTCTTATTAGTTTTTGTGCTTCCTTCACTTTTGATGGGGTTCTTTGGGATGTTTCGCTAGCTTGTAGTGTCCATGATTGGGAAGTTAGGGGGATTGTAAGATTCTTTTAGACCTTATACAATGTTAAGTTGGATGGGAGTAGAGAAGACGTGGCTAGATAAGGTCCTAATCTGGCAAAGAGTTTTGAGACGAATTGTTTCAATAAAATTTTGGCTAGTGGGGATCATTCGGTTGGACCTTCCGATTTTCTGTGGAAAGAAATTTGGTGTTCTTGTACCCTCAGAAAAGTAAGTTTTTTTGTTTAGGAGGCTTCTTAGGAGAAAATCTTACCATTGATAACTTGCAAAGAAGGGGGAAAGTAATTGTTAACAGATGTTTTATTTGCAAGAGGTGCAATGAGTCCGTTTTTCATCTTTTAATGGATTGTTCGTTGGCTAGAAGCCTGTGGGAGATGGCCTATAAGATTTTAGGGATTTCTTGGGTGGTAGTGGGATTCGTGAAAGATGAAGTTTGGGCTTGGAGTGGGTTGAAAGCGACAAAAGAAGTCAAAAAGGCTTATTCCTTGATTCCACACTCGATTTTTTGGCTAGTGTGGAATGAAAGAAATCGTAGAGCCTTCAATGGAAGTGAGAGAAGTTTTGATACTATTAGAAATAAATGGCTAAATACATTTAAGGGTTAAAGGGAATTTCTTTGTAAATAATTTTGACCTTTTGGATTTTGTGGATTTCTTACTTGTAATTAGCCTTTGGCTTTGAGTGGCACTCTCTTGGTGCTTCATTCTTAATAATATTTCTTTACTTATCAACAAAAAATTAATCATAGATACATCTTATGTTCTAATTTTATACATGTGCTTATACATAACAAACCATTTAAATCTACCCCAATATACCGCGTATCGGGTGGGTAACATACCACGTTCCCATACCCGTACCTTGAATCAAGGTGTACCAAGTTTTCGGTAACTATGGGAGAAATAGAGCTGCCGCGAGTTCTGCAAGAAGAGGAAAAAAGCCAGGGGGGAGAAAAAAGAGGAAAGAAACCAGCCCAAAAATGTGGAGAACAAGAACAAAAGCAAGAGATAAAAGAAGAGAGAGCTCTTCTCTGCCATGGAGACCCCGAAAGGGAAAAAAAGGAAAGGACCAAGAGAGAGAAAAGAAACGAGGGCATAGGAGTCATTTTTACTTGAACAGTTAATTTACGTACAATAGAAGAAATATTTTAACGGAATCTCGGATGGAATATACTTTTAGGGGCTGTACGTTGGGAGACAAAAGCAAATGGTCTGACGCATAACTATCCCATACTTCAGGGTAGTGCAATGTATTTTAATCTATTTAGTTAAATCGCAGGATCCATCTTAGTTTATTTCAACAATCAGGATTAATTTTCGTAAGGGTTGAATCAATTGAGCACTATATAAGTTTATTTCTTTCTGATTAATGAAGTATTTTCAAGAATTTCAATTTATTCCAAAACCCTAGAAGGCGATGGCAGAACCACGTTGAAAGGATGGAGGCCATGGCCCCCTCAAACTGTCCCAAAATTTTATTAAATGCACATAGATATTTAGTCCTTCAAGATACCTTTACAATATTGGCATTCAGGCTTCCACCTTTCACTTTTTCCCTTTTCGACTCCTCTAATGGGTTAATTTCCTTTTAAAATTAAAAACAATCTCGGAGAGAAAACGATAAATTGATGCCCCTATTTTGTTTTTTTTAATTGGATACCTTTACAATGTTTCTTTCTTTTCAATTCTCTCTCATTTCTCTCTTTTTTTAAGAAAGTTAATATTAATTTATGATAATTATATTATTTAAATATGCTATGTACATATCTAAATATTACTCTTGTAGTCTTTTTTTTACAAGTAAAAATATTACTCTTGTAGTCTTGTTTAATTGTTTCTTGTTAGATTTTAATTTCTCGGTTCTCTAATCAGTTTAATCTCATGTTGAAACCCAAAACCTACCACAAACCCTTGCGAATGCAGTGGTTAAAGAGAACAAACATTATAAACTAATATTACAAAACCTTAAAACTAATTTGATTTGGTTGAGAAAAATGACTCTAATTAACATACATGTAGGGTTTGCATTTATATTATAGCAAGTTGTAAATGCACATCACTAAATTAAAACATCTCACATATTTTTAATTTTTAAATTTAAAATATAGTTCTAATTTATCTATTTATCATTCATATCCAGACTCAAGGTAAATGACTTAAGATGTCAATCAAAGTCTTTAATCTAATATTCTGAGTTTAAGTCTGATGTAAAGATAAGACTTAACAACAAAACAAATGCTGACTTTCTTCTACAGTTAGTTATTTAATCTAACTAAATGACTACAGATGTCAATCAAACTTTTTAATCTAATATTGTAAGTGTTTTTGATAAGTAATCTGATATTCTATGTATAAGTCTGATGTAAAGATAACACTTCGCAACAAAACAGATGATGATTTTCTTGTACATTTAGTTAATTATTTTGAAAAAGAAATTTAATTTTTTTAGTACAATGACTTAAGATGTCAATCAAACTCTTTAATCTAATATTCTCAGTATAAGTCTGATGTAAAGATAAGGCTTCGCAACAAAACAGATGATGGTTTTCTTGTACATTTAGTTAATTATTTTCTAAAAGAAATTTAAAATTTTTAGTAAGAAAATGGTCATAGTTTATAAATTAAATACAAAACAGATTATGACTTTATTGCACATAATATAGTTATTTATATTGAAAAAGATATTTAAAATATTTAATATAAAAATAATTATAGTTTATAAATGAATTTAATTCTCTGAAAGATTGCCCAACACGAATTTTATAGAGGATGTTTGTTTATTTTTATTTTTCAATATATACTAATATGTAAATGTCCAAAGAACATAACTTTTGTGCAATTTTTAGTTTAAAAAATCATTAATTAAAGCTTAGATATGTTATATACTTCTCAAATATTCAATTTTGTTCCGACCCCCCCAAACTAAATTTATGGCTCCGCCCCTACTAGGAAGTGTGAGGCTTTCTTCCTAGGTGTGATTCCTAGAACCTTACTAGTTCGATACTTCTTGTTATTAATACTTGTATCAAACCTACCAATCATTCCCAAAATTTACCCTAACCCTTATCCTCCTATATCACACTCGCTTTTATACAGCTTTATTCACTTTGCGGAGAACTAGTTCTTTTGGAAAAATGTTGCCGCGTTGACCACCTTAGCTGTTGTGGAATAAGTAAATATGTTTGTTCAAAAAAGAATAAGTAAATAGGAGAATCCCTAGCAAGGTTTTTTTAAGCTAAAGAGTTTAAGCATCTAAGATCAGCATATCTAGGAAATTACAGGAGCACAGCATAAGACATTTGTGCTTATGGAAAGTATAGTTTTAGCTTTGTCTCTCATTATTGGCAACCAGTTTTGAAGAGATCTGTACACAACATTTATATGTAACTTCACCTATGCCACCTTCAACTTTGGTGTTTATTCATTTTAAAAACTATTCCACCTCTATGCTCCTTTCAAAACCCTCCAATACGAACTACTCTAGATTTTCACAGCATAGAAATCAAAATAATAAATAACCTTCCGCATTCAATCAGGATTGGATCAAATGTGAGAAATGAGAAGTGTGTGATGCAATTGCAATCCACAGCTTAGTAACATGAGACAACTAAACGTTTCATATGTCAATGGTACCGTCAAATGCGATGATAAGTATTAAGTTTCCTACCATGCTTACAGATAGAACTATACATTGTTGTGCGTATGCAATGATAACAAACCAAACATCATATACAAATCCCATGAAAAATATTGAAGACCTGTCAAAAATTCACTTTCAAACCATACAAAATGTAAAAAGTTTGAAGTTAACAAGACACCATTACAAATAAGAAAATCCATGTCACCAGTTAAGGAGGCAGCAAAAAGTCACTAATAAAAAAGATGGAAAAGAAGCCATAGCACTCCACATGAGACCAAGTAATTAAGCCATTATTCTTATGCATAATCATGGGTTGAATAAAAAGAATTTTAAATCAACTAAAAACTACAAATTCCAACCCAATATATATATAATCATCAATGAAAAGACTATTCTAAATAATAGATTAAATATATGCAAATCACATACCTCACAGAGAATTGAAAGCATATCACGTGGACTACATGTCGTCGTGAACCAATTAATAATACTATCAACAATCTCCAAACACCTATCTGACGTGCCTGCAAACTTTGAAACTGCCTTTGGCAATTCAAATGAAAGTGTATCTATAACTGCCTGTGACACCACCATAAAAAGATCCATAAACTCATAAGCATATAAAACATTAATCAATACGAAATTACACAAAACAATAGAATAAAACCTGGCCCGTGGAAGGAGAAGACAAAAAGCTATAAATTTCAGAGAGAACTTCAAGTGCATCATTCTTCAAATCTTCATTGTCGTGGTGTGATGCAATCTCATCTGAAATCGAATCAAGGAGGCCAACAAGTTCTGACACTGAGCTTTCTGATTTTTGAAAATCTCCACCTTCAATTGACTACAATACACAGATAATTTTAGATGACATTTCGGTCTCAAAACAGCAAATCTTCAAGTTTTGCCTTTTAAATTGCTTCACATACATGTGGTGCACGTGTTTGTGGTTGTGTTTGTGATTGTGCTGTGATCTGCTGAGGGGTATTCTAGCTTTATTAGAGTTAAATTTAAACCAAAATGATAAAAATAAATATTAGAAACTTTGACTTATTCTCAAACCAGAAATTCTCGCCGCCAGACAACATAGCAAATGAATTATATGGATAAAAAGATACATAACATCATAAATAACGAATTATCAGTGGCTAAACTTAATAGAGACAAGTTGAGGCCATGACCCCGTAAAAATTTTTGAATTTTTTTTAATAGTACTTTTTTTAAAGTTATAATAGTAATTAAATATAAAATATATGACAATGTCACCCCAAAAAAAATCCCTAAGTGGTCCCAAACCTAAGAGGAAATATCCTCTAGCAGTCTTGCTTAGTCTTCAGACTCTTCACTCAACGACAATCACAAATTCACACTTCCTTGCTCTTTACTTCCCAATGCCCATCGCAAAAGCCATCCTCTCCAAGTCTCATTTTACCCATAAATGTATTGTAAAAGTTAGATATCTATCACTTTATTTTTTACTTGGTTAAATAATATATATTTTAGACTTGAAAATCATAATTTTGTTATATATAATAAAAAAGGTACATATACACAAATAAATCTGTCTTACATTCAGCCCCCCAAAATTCTTCTCAAGATCCACCACTGTATATCATATATATGTTCTTTGACAGACGATCCTTTGTTTGATTGGTTTAAAAGAAAAGAATAAACACGAAAGGTGTATCAAATTCTGTTTATGGAATCTCTTGTATCCTTCAATTCCAATGGCTGAAATCAGAGAATATGTTTCCAAGTTTTGCTCAAACCTTAGAAAAATGTACTTATCCATTTCGCTAGAGAGATAGTAAAAAAATAAAAGGAAAAAAAAAAGCTAATTCAACTAAACATAAATCATTGGAAGTCCACTTCATTTATCACAAATAACTAGAGAGAAAAATATGCACGAACACGTGGCCTTTTTTAGAACCGCAGCGCTTTGATTTTCTACTCCTCTCTTTTCTTTTTCCTACTTTACTCTCTCAGGAACCAAACATAAATCATGGATAGTCCACTTCATTTCTCACCAAATAGAATTGATATAAGATTGAATGTTTTGATATTAGTTGAATTTTCCAACATTTTCTAGGGAAACAAACAGACATATGGAAAATCATAGAAATTGAAGTTGGGAGGCTTACTTTGGAGCATGAGATTAGCGCTTCTTGGAGACAAGGCACAGGGGAAATAGCAGAGGAGCGTTCCCCAAGCTCTGTCCTCTCTAACGCTGACATGGCTGTCTCTGCTGTTGCTACTACGCATTCACTGTTTGCGTGGCTTCTGTATATAGTTGTTTTGACTTACTTTCATTTGAATCTGTTTGGTAACTCGTCTTGAGAGAGATCTGGTCCGTGTTTGGTTGATAGAGGGGGGAAAAGCTAATGTTAATGATTTAAATATCTTAATCGATATGATGTAGAACAGAAAATAAATATAAAAATTCTCAACCACATGGATTTTTTCAATCACAAGGATGCAATCAAATATCAATAATAATTTGATTATTCATGAATGTCTAATTAAAAATAATATAGGGATGTCTCTTATATAAGATATCTTAGAAATCCCATTCCTACTCCAATAAACAATACTTCAAAAAAGAAAACTAACTACTCAACTTAAATATATTAATTCTTAAAAGTCTAAATAAACCATAATATTTCCACAATTACATAGTTACCCCCATAATCAAAATAGCTCATAATACCTAAATTAAAAATGCTAAATCTATTCTTTCATGTGTATGCCATCACAATATTGATCAAATATAACAATAATAATAATAT
This sequence comes from Bretschneidera sinensis, assembly GCA_023935145.1. Lineage (NCBI taxonomy): Eukaryota > Viridiplantae > Streptophyta > Magnoliopsida > Brassicales > Akaniaceae > Bretschneidera > Bretschneidera sinensis. The sequence goes on from CM043698.1 coordinate 13,442,555, forward strand.
GAAACCAGCAAGGCATTTTTTTACAAGGGATAAAAAAAACAAAAAGACAACGGTCTCACTAAAGAGACACCAACTAAATCAGAAAACAAAAAGCTATCAGTCAAGCGGGGGATCCACAAACCCCAAGAATCTGCTGTTAATGTGTATGCCACGCTTTTCCATGAAAATTGAAATAGGCACTTTGGCTAGTCTGTTTTTATATGTGTGTGTGTGTGTGTGTGTGTAATATAAGTATATATGTATACACACACTAGTTCGGATTACGTGCTCCAGACGTAGTGTCCAATGCAATTGATTTATGTACATGTGCACTACTTGGTTTAAAGATTTTTCTATGAACCTAGTTGACTAATGGTGCAAGTGGATTTTAAAGTGCTCGTCTTCTACTTCCTTTTCCATTTTGGTTAATGGATGTCCTTCCGGTTTTTTTCGAGCTTCTAGAGGTGTAAGACAAGGGGATCCTTTGTCTCCTTTCTTGTTTTCCTTAGTTATGGAGACTCTAAGCAAGATGTTGGTGAAAGGAGTAGAAATGAGCTTCTTAACCGACTTCAGAGTGGGAGGAAATGGAGATAGTGTAAATATTTCTCACCTTCTCTTTGTCGACGATACTATTGTTTTTTGTGAGGCTGATGCCATTCAAATTTTGCACCTACGGGGTATCCTTCTTTGTTTTGAGGCGGTGTCGGGTCTTAAGGTTAATCTTGCTAAAAACATTTTAATCCCACTTAATGAAGCTGCTAATGGAAGTCTCCTTGGTAACTTATTGGGTTGTAAGGTGGGATCACTCCTCATCTCTTATCTTGGTCTCCCCTTTAGGGCTAAATTCAAAGACAAAAGTATTTGGAATCGGATAGTGGAAAAGTTTGATTGGCTGGGTGGAAGAATCACTATCTTTCAAAAAGGGGTCTCACTCTCATTAAAAACACTCCTTTTAGCCTTCCGATATATTATATGTCTCTCTTTCCTATCCATAATTCGGTGGCAAAAAGATTGGTGAGCATTCAAAGGAGTTTTCTTTGGGGTAACACGGTGGAGAACTTTAAGTTCCACTTGATTAAATGGAATGTGGTTAAGCAACCTTTGGAAATAGGGGGTCTTGGTATAAAATCTTTAGCGGTGCTTAACAAAGCCCTTCTTGGTAAGTGGCTTTGGAGGTTTATTGTTGAGAAAGGCCACTTGCGGAGGAAAGTGGTGGCGGCCCTTTTTGGGATGGATCTTAATGGATGGATGCCCAAAGATCCTCAGGGAGTGTATGGAGTGGGAGTGTGAAAATAGATTAGAAAGAGATGGGAGGAGTTTCGTCTTCATGTTGAGATTTCGGTGGGTAATGGAGTTAAGAATCGGCTTTGGTATGATACTTGGTGTGGGAACACCCCTTGAAGGATAAATTTCCACGTATCTTTAATTTGGTGAGAGATAAAGAAGCTATGATTAGTTCTTGTGTTTCCTTGACTACCAAAGGGGTCTCATGGGTAGTGCCTTTTATCCGCAATGTGAATGATTGGGAAGTTGAAGAGGTCGCGATGTTTATGGATTCCTTATATTCTTCTAAGATTGAAGTGGGGCGGGAGGATGTTATGATATGGAGGCCTAGATTGGATAAATGATTTATGGTGAAAGATTATTATAATGTTCTTATTGATAAAGACTTTTCAAATGATAATCTTCATTTCCCTTGGAAAGCTATATGGCGAGCTCAGGTTCCCAAGAAAGTGAGTTTTTTTGTGTGGGAGGCCTCATGGGATAGAATTCTTACTATTGACAATATTCAAAAGAGAGGGAAGGTGTTGGTCAATAGGTGTTATATTTGCAAGAAGAAAGCCGAGTCCGTTTTTCATCTTTTGGTGGATTGCTCTTTAGCTAAAAGCTTGTGGGAATTGGCTTATAGAAGTGTGGGAGTTTCTTGGGTTATGGCGGGTTCCATGAGATGAAATTGGGGCGTGGAGTTGTGTGAGTGCTTCTAAGGAGGTCAAAAAGGCTTTAAAGCTTATTCAGCATTTTATTTGGTGGGTAGGGTGGAGAGAGCGGAACCAAAGGGTTTTCGATGGTGTAGAAAATCCTTTTGCTAACATTAGAGTTAGTTGGGTCAATGCTCTTAATTTTTTTGTTAAAGGGAATTCTTTGTAATTAGTGAAGATCTTTTAGACCTGTATTTTTTTAGCATTGTAAAGCCTTTGGCTTTGGTGCACCTTCTTGGTGCTTTTTAATAAAAAAAAATTATTTATAAAAAAGGATATTTTTCAAGTAGAGCTCTTAAGAATAAGGGAGGGGCTGAAAATTGCAGCAGCCAAAGGTCTTGATAATCTTATGATTAAATCAGACTCGCTTTTGGCTGTGCATCTCATCAAGCATACAGATACCAGCTTTAACCCTCATGGTCTTTTGATTGAAGATGCCCAAAAGCTGATGTAGGTGTCTTAGAACTGCATCTTGCAATACTCATTTAAAGAGGGGAATCAATGTGCTGACCACATGGCAACTATGGATGCTGTTCATGGCCCGGGTTTAGAGAACCATGTAACAGCCCTCCCCCCAATACAAAAACAAAAAAAAAACATTGGGCCTTTGCTTCTAGATGATTGTATAGGGACTTTGTTTCCTAGAGCATTAGTTCTCTGTTTTCCTGCTCTTTTTTAAACCAAAAAATATTACCACTTTACATTTTCACTAAGTAAAACTAAAATAAAATATAAAAATTAACAGAAATCCATTGCTACCACTTAAAGTCAATAATATGTTCTTGAAGTTCATTAAACTATACCACCATACTTAGAGGGATCACAAAACTTGGAGACTAAAAACATGAGACCCAAAGGCAAAGCCAGGAATTTCTAGTAGGTACGGTCGAAATAATATTTATACTTTTGTTCAAAATGGCAAGTCAATTTATCCAACCAGAAAAACAAAACAGCAACTATTATGTAATTATTCACTTTTTTGTGGGATAATATCTGATTTTCCCTGTGTTTAGGTCACTGTATCAAATCCCCCTTAGTTTTAAAATAGATCAATTGAGCCCCACATTATCGGGTGTATCAAATTGCCCCCTACAGGTCACATTCTTGTCCAAATCCTAAGGTAAAAACATGTGTGCGCACACAAATGATCAATCCTACATATGATTGTGATATTATTTCATGCGTTCATGTGATTTTGAGACGCACACATGTTTTTCCGCTGAGATTTTGACAAAAATGTGGTTAGAGGGGGCAATTTGATACACTCCTTTCATATAGGGGCCCAATTGATATCTCGTAAAACCAAAGGGAGATTTGATACAGTGACCTAAACAGTGGGGGAAAATAGATAATATCTTTTTTTCTTGAACAGTAGACAAGAGTAATTCTTTCTAGGACTAAAAGTTACAAACAGAAACTCACAAAAATCTCATCATGACAGATTGCAGGCAATCACACAAGACTGCCTATTAACTAAGCCCATTATTCAATCAGAAATTTCACACAGGCAATGTTCTAATGGTGTAACTGAAATCGGGTTCCTACGCTAAGGAGATCGAACAATATATTGACCCAGAAACAACAATTAACACTGAAACTCATCATACAAATTTGTAACCCCAGATTGAATCAAGCATACATCAAAAGTTGATCAAAACAATACATTAGCTCATTCTAACATTTATAATTTTATCAATTCTTTGGAACAAGCAATTGTGGTGAATCTACCATCATCGAGATTCGATACAAAGAATTAGAACCCCCATCATCCCAAATTCCCAATAAAGTAAAAATAAACTTTGGATCTAGAATCTGATTAATCAGATATTTATCATATTCATAACACCACTAAACCTACATCTCAACCATTTTAGTCATGATTTATCAAATCAAACAGAGATCATTAGTAAAACTAACAAAAAAAAAAACCTAATAAAAAAATCCACCATAAGACAAACTAAAGAACAATACAAAATCGTTTACCTTGGAGAAACTTTTTTGAATGTAATCAATGTTAACTGATCTGATTTAAAACCGCAAAAAATATTATCAAGTTTAATGTGGCTAGATACATAAGGTAGAGCTCTTGAAACTCATTCTTCTTGATACTTAGTTTCATGAGGTACAAGTTCGCATGGTTCATAGTAAAGCTAGACTTAATAGAACACATCGAGCAAAAGTTGGTCTTTTGTTTACAGGTTTTCTTCAAGGAAACAGAGACTCCATACCAGAACTTTTCCTAGTTCCTAATTTACACATCTAACTAAACAAACAACACATTTCCAAGTTAGGTTTAGGCGCTTAGTAGATTTTCCCATTTGAACAACACAAATATTATGAATTTAACCAAAACCTCAAAGGCAAGCAGAGTAAAATCATGAAAATTGAAAAGGGTTTTGGATTACCTTAATGAGCAGGGAGTATTGAAGAAGTTACAAGTTGCTGCCTGCTGGAATGATAGCTTCGCCGGAGAAACCCAGCCGTGAAGAGAAAGTGAGGAGGAGGAAATTTACACTGGCGACTGGTGAAATAAGCCCAAAAGTCTGAGAAGACATGGAGGCCGGGCTGGGTAAAAACGGCGTGAAGATTGGGATTAAGGTAAGATAAAAGTTAGTTCTAAATCTAATCACGTCACTTTTATCCCGTAAGATAAAATCTATTCCAATTTTTTTTTCCTTTCATTTCTATCTTTAAATAATAGTAATAACAATAATGACAGCATACTATAATAAGTATTATTATTATAATATAATTATTACTATTATTATAATAAAAATAATTATTGTAATTATATTAATAATAATAATTAATATAATTATAACAATAAGTGTAATAGTGTAATAATTATTATAATAATGTAATTATTATTTTATTATAATAACAATAATTATTATAATTGCATTTATTATTATAACAATTGATGATAATAATTATTATAATACTAATTAGTTATTAATAATAATTATTATAATAGTTGTAATAATAACAATGAAAATAATAATTATTGTTATTATTATACTTCATAATTAAAACTATAATTATAATAATAATGAAATTTTAAAGTTCGTGAAGAAATTGAAGATTGTTGAGGATGATGAATAGTGTTAGTGCATTTTGGAATTTAGACTTCTTATCTCAGTTTAATCTCAATCTAACAATCTCATGAACCAAACATAAGATTAAAGTATTATCATTTTAATCTCTTTTATCATATGTCATGTTAATTTTAATCTTATCTTACTATAATATTGTATGTTAATCAAACCGACCCTATGGGTGTGGGAGGGATTAAGTTGGGATAGGTTTGTTAACAATAAATCAGTAAATCCCATGGGATAAAACTAATCATAATAATTAATCTCATTTTTTTTTTGTCTCATCTCACTCATGGAATAAAATCAATCCCCTCTTTGGGATTAAAATTTTTTTCTTTCATTTTTTGCCCTTGAATAATAATTACAATAATAATTATTATTATAATGATTATAATAATAATTAAAAAAATTATATTTAGCCACTTATAGTATGACTTAACTTACAGTTAATGAGCCATAGTTTCAAAACCTACAAATACACCGTAAATATTTATATTTTAATTTAAGATGATAAATTCCCTATTGTTAAATCTCAATTAATCAAATATGTTATTTTCGATTAACCACCTTTACAAATCAGCATTAATCTGAAAAAATCCTAATAATACATTTTAGTGGGTGGAGAGAATAGAGCCATCCCTTTAAACTCATTTAATTCAGTCGATTTTTGGTTATTTTTTTTACAGAAGTTATAAAACAGTTAAAAAACTATAATACCGTTAATTTTGAGTTTCATTTTTAGGTAATTTTAGTACATATTAAATTTTCCTCACTTGTGACATAGTTACTGGTGGAGGCTGAAGCAGGGGTCTGGGCCTAAACAGCAGCTAAGGCAAAAGCAAAAATGACTTACCTGGACGGGGTCAATGGAGGAAAAAAAAAATGACAGCAGCAACCACGACCACAACTCCTAACAAAATCCCAAAATAGCCATTTTTTTTATATTAATCTTGATACTTGATGTGGCCCAAAATACTTTGGCCCAATGAGCAGCCCATTAAACTCCCCGCCCAATAAGAGGCCCAAAATACTTCGACCCAATGAGCAGACCATTAAACTCCTCGCCCAATAAGAGGCCCAACAAACTCTCTGGTCCAATGAGAAGCCTAGTGAACTCTCCAACCCAAAGAGCATCCTGGTCCAGCGAACTCTCCAGCCCAAAAAGCATTCTAGCCCAGTAGACTCTATAGCCAAATGAGTACTCCGGCCCAAATAGAGAACGGTCCATCAACCCTACACTCGCAACCACCCTACGACGTGCCACCCTACAGCCGCTCGCACGCGCAACCCTACAGCTGCTCGCACGCGCAACCCTACAGCCTCCCTACAGCTCGCCGCTCTACAGCCACCCTATGGCACACCACAGCCACCCTAAGACGCCACCTCCTGAGCATGTAATCAATGCCTCCCTACCGGCAGACGACTATAAATAGGCTAAGGTATGGATTTCATAAGGCATTCAGGCAAAAAATATACTTACACCAAGCTCATTTAGCCCTAGCCTTCGGCTCCCTCGCCCCTCCTTTAAGCTTTCGTTCTAACTTAAGCTTCGGAGCACCCTCGGGGTTCTCCCCCTCACCTCCTTCCGAGGGCCTTCAGTTCACCTTTGCTTCCTGTGCATGGTCCAAGCCACGTCAGCATTCAAGCCTCGTCAGCACCAACCACATTTTGGCATCAACAATACTAATACACAAATAATCGATACAGCCAAGATCTTTTCATATTAAACTTGTCAAGAATTCATATATATATATATATATATATATATATTGAGAAGATGAGTTAGAAACAAACCGGAATCTATTCAAGCAAGCCTTTTTGGGTTGATTTTCTAAGACTACAAGAAGAACCACCTTTGGTATGGGAACCAATCAACTGAATATTAGAGGGGAGGGAGAAAACTGTCTGTTTCAATAAAATTTAACGCACGTTAAACACCTTCCCCTGATGTCTATTTATTTCCTTGTGCCTTAGGGACCATAACTCTAACAGTTACCTCACACATGTGCATTGGGTCTTTGGCCCATTAACAAAGACCCATATCACATCGGGCTTCTACACATAAGGTGGCCCATACTAAAGAACCTTGATACTTTGGAGACCCCTAAAAATTATATCACTTAATTGGGTCATTTATTAGATAACAGGTCTATATGTACAATATTATAACATATCTGAACCCAAAATTCCAACAATCTCCCACTTGGGTTACATATGTTATCCTTTATATTGTACATGAAGATAACCTTAATTGAGCTCATTTGTGTTATCTAAACCAAAATATCCAACAAAAATCTGGTCCATTAACTATATCAATGTAGGATCAAAGCGGCATTTATCACATTTATCGTAACAAGACCCATCAATGGTGATAACACTAACACAATTAACTATATAGATCTAGTAGCATGGAAATTACATGAAATGTGATCTTAAACATGTAAATTTCGAACTGGTCCTCCATATGACTAAAAAGAATCATATGAAATACTTTCAAACATTAAATGCAAAACTACAATGAAAGTCATCGTAGAGTAATAAAAATACATAATCAAAAGTCTGTACAGAACAACATAGTTATGTCAATTAAACAAAAGTAAAAGGCCAAATACAAACTCTCACTATACGGGCATATGGTCCAAAAGAACAACACTCATATGAGCAACATGCTCATGAAACACTATGGGTGGCAAACCCTTAGTAAGCGGATCCACAATCATAGAATTTGTACTGATATGCTTAATTGACACTTGAGAATTCTGATCTCTTTATTTGACAACCAGAAACTTGATGTCAATATGTTTTGACCTCGAAGATCTTCGGTTGTTCTTGGAATACAACTCAGCAGCCTTATTATCACAATAAATCGTTAATGGTTTATCAATACCATCAACCGTGCGCAGCCCAGTGATAAAATTTCGCAGCTATATTTCCTTATTTGATGCCTCATGGTAAGCTATGAACTTTGCCTCCATGGTGGAAGTAGCTATGAGTGACTATTTCACACTCTTCCATGATATAGCTCCTCCAGCTAATATAAAAACATAGCCATAAATGGATCTTCTGCTATCAAGACACCCAGCAAAATCGGAGTCTGAATACCCAACGATCTCCAAAAGATCCAATCTTCAATATGTGAGCATATAATCCTTCATTCTCTGTAGATATCTCATAACCCATTTAGCTGCTTTCCAATGATCCACGCCCGAGTTACTCAAATATCTGCCTAGTATTCCAATAATGTACGCAATGTCTGGTCGCGTACACACTTGTGCATACATGAGACTTCCAACAGCCGAAGCATAGGGATCTTTCTCCATTTCCTTCTTCTTAAGTTCATTTTTCAGACATTGGAGCAAACTGAACTTATTACCTTTTGCCACGGGTGTGTTTCTTGGTGCACAACCACTCATACCAAATATACTTAGCACTTTATTAATATAAGTCTTATGTGACAGTCCAAGTATACCTCTAGAACGATCTCTATGGATCTGTATACCCAAAACAAAAGACGCATCACCAAGATCTTTCATTTCAAATTTACTTGATAAAAATCTCTTGGTTTCATGCAATAGGCCCATATCGCTGCTTGTCAGTAGAATATCGTCTACATGTAGCACCAGGATAATAAATTTGCTCTCACTGAACTTGAGATATATGCACTGATCAACGATGTTTTTCTTAAATCCAAATGATGTAATCACCTGATCAAATTTTCGATATCATTGTCGGGATGCCTGTTTTAAGCCATAAATGGACTTCTTAAGCTTGCATACAAGCTTTGAATCTTTGGAGTCAAAGTTCTCTGGTTGCACCATGTATATTGTTTCTTCAATGTTTCCATTGAGAAACATTGTTTTAACATCCATTTGATGTAGCTCCAAATCATAGTGAGCTACAAGTGCCATAATGATTCTAAAAGAATCTTTCGTCGAAACCGACGAAAATGTCTCTTTATAATTAATACTTTCCTTTTGAGTGAAACTTTTGGCGACTAGGCGGGCCTTATACCTTTCAATGTTGCCTTTTGAATCCCGTTTGGTTTTAAATATCCATTTGCAACCAATTGGTTTCTCACCTTTGGGTAACTCTACTAAGTCCCAAACACCGTTGTCATCCATTGATTTCATCTCATCCTTCATGGCTTCAATCCACTTTTCAGAATTAGAACATTGTTTAACTTGACTAAAAGAAGTCAGATCATTTTTCAGACTTATATCAAACTTATATTCACGGAGATACACAACATAATCAGTCGAAATCGCGTTTCTCATTTCTCTAGTGGATCTCCTTAATGGTATTTCCACTTGAGGTTGTTGAGGTACCTCTTGATAAACCTCAAGCGGTTCCTGATTTTGAGCGGGCCGCAATTCAGGTTTGTCATCAATGCGTTGGATCTCCGAATTTGCATTTTGAATAACATTAGGTATAGATACCTGAACGTTTTCAGTTGCAACAACAGGAATGTAAACACATTCCTCTTCAAAATTGACTTGTCTGAGTTAGTCTCTCCCACTTAACTCAACATCCTCAATGAACTTGGCATTGCTTATTTCGAAAAATGATGTATTAGAGGAATCATAAAATTTAAAATCCCTTGATCTTTCAGAGTATCCAACAAAATAGCAGCTAACGGTCCTTGAGTCTAGATTATTCTCATTTGGCTTATAAGGCCGACCCTCAGCTGGTCATCCCCAAATATACAAACGCTTAATGCTAGGTTTTTTGCTTATCCATAACTCGTATGGGGTTTTAGCTATTGCTTTACTTAGAACTCTGTTCAGGATGTAAACTGCAATCTTGATGGCTTCACCCCAAAGAAATTCTGGAAAAGAAGAATGATTAATCATACTTCTCACCATATCCTTTAAGGTTTGGTTTCGTCTCTCAGCTACACCATTTTGACTATGAGTCCCTGGCATGGTGTATTGAGGAACGATCCCACATTCCATCAAAAATTTGGCAAAGGGTCGGGGACGTTGTTCACCTAATCCATCATATCTACCATAGTATTCACATCCACGGTCAGATTTGACAACCTTAATTTTCTTGCCTAATTGATTTTCAACTTCGGCTTTGAAATTCTTGAACACGTCTATAGATTGAGACTTCTCATGAATTAAATAAAGATAGCCATACCTGGAGTAGTCATCTATGAAAGTGATAAAATATTGTTGTACATTCCAAGAAGCTGTAGGGAATGGACCACAAATATCCGTATATATCAATTCTAAGACACTATTACTCTTATTAGCACCATTATTTTTAACATTTGTTTGTTTTCCCTTAATGCACTCAATGCAGACTTCAAAATCTGACAAATCTAAGAGATCAAGAATTCCTTTTGACACAAGTCTTTGAATCCTTTGTTTAGAAATATGTCCTAAACGCTTGTGCCATAACATTAATGAATTCTCATTTGTTAATCTGTGCTTAATACCAACATTACTGGTATGCAATGATTCATTTTCTTTGGAGGCAATCATATGTAGTTTATATAAATTATCAATTAATGAACCGGTACCAAACAAATTTGAATTATGAAAAAGACTAAACTTTCTATTTCCAAATGAACAAGAAAAACCTGATTTGTCGAAACATGAAATAGAAACCAAATTCTGTCTAAAAGACGGTATATAAAAGTCTCATCCAAATCCAAATTACAACCAGATTCCAATTGTAATCTAAATAAACAAACTGCCTCCACAGGAGCTCTTTCGCCATTTCCTACATAGATGAATCTTTCAGCATCAGTTGGTGTTCGACTCCTTATGCACCCCTGCATAGAAACATTTATGTGAGTAGTTGCACTTGTATCTATCCACCAAGTGTTCTTAGGTACTAAGGCCAAATTAACTTCTGAACAAACAAAGTTTAGAAGTTTACTCTTCTTCTTACGCCAGGTCACATACTTGGCGTATTTTGTGCAGTCTTTCTTCACATGACCAACTTTGTGGAAAAAGAAACAAGTTATTCCTTTATCTTGTTTCTGTTGTCCCTTGTGGTGTGAATTTTCAGACCCTGTAGTTTACTTTCCTTTAATTTTCCTCTTTCTTTTCTTGTTGGAACTGGAGTCCTGATAAGTTAATGCTAAATGAGCATTTTCAACCTTTTCATGATTAAGTTTTTCTTCCTCTTGGACACATTGAGCAATAAACTCATTCAAAGTCCGTTTCTCTTTTTGAGTATTGTAACTGATTTTGAAATGATTGAATTGTGTAAGAAGAGAGATCAAGACTAAGTGCACCAGAATGTCTTTTGGCAATTCCAGCTTGAATGTCTTTAGTCTTGTCACAAGGTTTGACATCTTTATGATGTACTTTCTTATATTCCCCTTCCCCTTGTACCGCATTGAGACAAGCTTAGTCAAGATGGTACTTGTCTCGACCTTTTCGTTTGCGGCGAATCGGTCTGCTATTTGGGAAAGGAATTTCTTAGCATCATTTTCATCAGGAATAAAACCCCTGATGGTATCCGGAATCAAGTGCTTCATAATCATTAAGTTCATGCGGTTTGTTCGCTCCCAGTTTTCATATACAGTCTTTGCTCAGCGGTACTATCGCTGGTCAAAGGTGCGGGGCGATCAACCCTCAATGCATAGTCTAATTCCATGCATCCGAGCACGATCATAACATGGTCTTGCCACTTCTTGAAATTCATGCCGTTAAGCATGAGAATGCTGTTAATGTTAGCAGAAATCGATGTTGCCATAAACAAAAACAAAAGCTGACAATTAATAACAACTCATGTATATATGAATCAAAACAAAACTGTATACATATACACATACATGTGGGCCCAAAACAAAACACTTAGCACAACATTAATACTTAGTCTTTGGACAGAAATATCAACTTGTAAGTGGTATCTCAAATATAGTTCATGAATATTGACAACTCAACCTGCCAAATAATGCGCCTTTTTTTGGACCGACACATTATTCGCATGGCAACCTTTATTTGTCACATATTCACAACTATTTTAATCTATTAACAATGCAAAAATAACTTTCCTTTGAGCCAATTATTTTCACATATTAATAGCATGTTTACATGTCTTAAAATAAATAAATTTACATATTAGAGATTGCTTTGGCAACATAATACTTCAATTCATTCATCAAAAACATTAAACATAAAATTTTGAACAAAATTCTTAATTTTTTTTTTTTTTTTTTTACCTTGACCGGCGCCATGGTGCTAGCCCTTGGCACCGCGGCGCTAGCAATATGCCAAAGGGACAAATCGAGCACCGTGGCGCCAGCAATCTGCCCAAGGGACAAATCGCTGGTGCTGCAGCGCCAGTTCTCTAGATTTTGGGACTGACTGTAGTGGTCCTCTATAATGAATACCAAAATAATATGCTTGCAATTGGCAAGCTGTCATGACAATAAAGAAAAAATATTTCAACAATTTCCACTTTACTATATATTCTCAGCATATCCAGAATATCATGGCAAGTTGTCATGACAATAAAAAATGGTTTCCATAATTGCAATCTTTGTAGAAAAATTGCATACAATATAAAATGATTTCCACCGGTTATAGAAAAATTAAAAACGACTATCTTTATCATATGAACCACTGCTAAATGGCTTAATGCATAATTTACGGAATTATCCAAAAAAAAAAATCAAAGCCAGCACCGCAGCGCTGGTTTAATAAACTGCAATTTGCAGTTACAAAAACAGCCACTAAAAATCACTAAAATTTAATATTGTCGTACCCAAAGAAAAAAAATCATATTCGGAGATACAATTTACAGAGTAATTATACAATCTCATCAACAAACATAGATTTATAGCAATTTTTTTTTTCAAAACAAATTTCTGCCCTAAACATGCTTTATGGGAGAAAATTCAATAAACTTAATTTTTATATGAATCTCAACAATTTAACATGAAAGGCTCTGATACCACTTATTATATTAATCTTGATACTAATACACAAATAATCAATAATACAGCCAAGATCTTTTCATATTAAACTTGTCAAGAATTCATATATATATATATATATATATATAAATATATATTGTGAAGATGAGTTAGAAACAAACCGGAATCCATTGTGTTGTTATTTGTCTAAGTTTCAAACATATCCAAACATGGTCTAAAGTTGGTTAAAGTCCAAATCAAAGGTGGAGTATGAAATTTCAGCAAGTTAAACGGTTGCACACAAGTGTGTGCTTAAGTTTTGAGTGTGGCAAGGTCAGACACACTGCTGTGGAAGTTTCTGCCCACAGGCAGGAGGTGTGCGCACAGCATCAGGAGGCTGCAGCATCAGGTCACGCCGCAGCACACAGCACCACACCAAAACGCACAGCATCGCTTGGAGAGTGATGAAGGGCTGAGATTAAAGGAAGAACATGATCAAAGGGTCAAGAATGATTCACAAGATTGTCCAAGAATTAAGACGCTATAAAAAAGGTTTCTTAGCCTCATTTCAAGTGGTGAAAAAGGTGTGTGAGAGAACCACACAGGTTGTGACATTGTGAGATCATTGTAAACACAAGAGAGAATTTTGTGAGAGACATAAACACAAGAGAGACTCTTGTAGTGAGGCTGGTTGTAAAGAAGAGAGGTTAGTAGAGAATTGATAGAAAGCATTGTAATAGGTCTATCACTTTCTCGTTCTCTTCTTGGTTCTTCAAGAACTTGGATTCTTGAAGGGGATTGCTGTAACTTTGTAAGAACCATTGAGATAGTGCAGAAAGTTCGGAGGAACTCACGGGGACGTAGGCACATTGCCGAACCTCGACAACAAATTACTTGTCTTCTTTCTTTCTTTGATTTTCTGTTCTTGTGTTCGATTGCTGAAATTCTTTCTACAAGTCATTCAAGACTTGGATGTTTGGAAGATCACCACCTGGGCATCTTGTCAAGGTGATTTCCAACAGTGGTATCAGAGCTTTGGACAGTGGTATCCGAGCACAGCAGCTGGTTATCGGAACAAGAAGTAGAAGGTACAGAGCCAAGACTCCAAGAATCAAAGATCAAACTTCTTGGGTGATTCAAGAATGGAGTTAAGATCTATATATGATCGTGTTCTTGAGGTAAATCAAGAACGGTGTTAAGATCAATATCTGATCGTGTTCTTGAGGGTGATTCAAGAACGGTGTAAAGATCAAGATCTGGTCGTGTTCTTGAAAGTGATTCAAGAATGGTTAAGATCCATCTTCGATCTGTGTTCTTGAGGTTGAAGAAAGCATTTGTGGGTACTGCATAAGACAAGGGATCATCTCCGCAAGATGGGTTCAAATTTCGGTATTAAGAAGTTTGATGGAAAGGGAGATTTTTCCCTATGGAAGCGGAAGATCAAGGAGGTTCTTGTGCAACAAAAAGTGGACTTGGCTATTGGAGAAGATGATGCTTTTCCAGCAAGTGTCACGGAGGACCAGCGGACCGAGATGAAGAAGATGGCTTACAGCACCATTTTCTTGCACATGTCGGATAATGTCACAAGGGAGTACGGAGACTCAGAAGATCCAGCTGCATTATGGAAGAAACTAGATGAATTGTTTCTTGCCAAGACTCTCCCACATAAAAGGTATCTTCAGAAATGAATCTTTGCTTTTAAATTTGATCATAAGAAAGAGTTGCAAGATAATCTTGATGCTAAGAAAAGGTGTGCATCAAGTGGTAAAGGGCTGTTCTTTAAAAGAAGGCCAGCAACTTGGTATGGCAGCAACCATGGCTACTACCAGGACAGAGGTAGAGGAGAGAGCCATGGGAGAGTTCACAGCAGCATGCATGGCTACTACCGGGACAGAGGTAGAGGTGAGAGCCATGGGAGAGTGCACAGCAGCATGCATGGCTACTACCGGGACAGAGGTAGAGGAGAAAGCCATGGGAGAATGCATTCCAAACTAAGATTTGGAGGGAAGAACTGCTACTACTGCCATAAGGAGGGTCATGTCAAGAAAGATTGCAAGAAGATGACAAGGGATAGAGGAGGAAGCCATACCAAGAATGGAGAGGCTTCGGTTGCCAAAACAGAACAGCAAGATGATGATGTTCTTGTTGTGTGCTCAAGTGTGAGCAAGGGGCAAGAAGGCAGCGGGAAATGGATATTGGATACCGGGTGCACTTATCATATGAGCCCTCACAAAGAATGGTTCAATAATTTCAAGAAGATCAATGATGGAAGGGTCTTCTTGGGGAATGATAATTCTTGCCAAGTGAGAGGATTGGAGATATCCAATTGAGGATGTTTGATGGAGTCACAAGGCTGCTGGAAAATGTGAGGTATGTTCCAGATTTGAAGAGGAACTTGATCTCATTGGAGCAGCTGGATTCCATGGGCTATACATGCAAGATAGAGGAAGGAAAGATCAAGGTGGCCAAGGGATCTTTGGTAGTGATCAAGGCAGCAAGAAACGATGGACTCTATGAGATGATCGGAGAAACAGAAACCAATGATCAAGCAGCAAGCTTGATGGCTGAGCTGGACAAGGCAACCCTTTAGCACACTCGCTTAGGACACATGAGCGAAAAGGGCCTGCAAGTGCTTAGCAAGGAAGGTCTACTTGGTGGTGACAAAGTAGAAGAACTGGATTTCTGTAAGAGCTGTGTTTTTGGGCAGCAACATCGGGTCAGCTTCAACACCGGAGTGCACAAGTCTAAGGGCATTCTTGACTACATTCATGCGGACCTTTGGGGACCAGCAAGGACACCAATACAGGGAGGTAACATTTACTTTCTGTCTTTAATTGATGATTATTCAAGAAAAGTATGGGTTTATTTGGTTAAGAATAAATTAGATGCCTTGAATAAATTAGTGGTCTGGAAAGGGCTGGTTGAGACTCAAATGGGTAGAGTAGTTAAGGGGATAAGAACCGATAATGGCTTAGAAATTTTTAACCAAGAACATGATCAATTCTGTAGGTTAAATGGCATTCTAAGATATAGGACAGTTGTGGAAACTCCTCAGCAAAATGGAGTTGCTGAGTTGATGAATAAGACCCTTATGGAAAAGGTTAGGTGCATGTTAGATGGATCCAGGTTACCAAAATATTTTTGGGGAGAAGCTGTAGCTACAGTTGCATATTTGATTAATAGATCACCCTCTAGGATTGTGTTCCAAAAGACTCCCATGGAGATGTGGAGTGGAAAACCCCCTGAGTTGGACAACTTTAGGACTTTTGGGTGTGCTGCGTATGCACTCCAAAAGGAGGATAAGCTTAGCCCAGGATCTAGAAAATATGTGTTTCTAGGATATGGGGAAGGGGCTAAGGGGTACAGGTTGTGGTCCTTAGAAAAAGAAGGATTTAAACTCATAATAAGTAGGGATGTTGTCTTTAATGAATTATTATTTCCCTACTTGGAGAGAACTAACCCTGCAGGGGCTAGTGAGCAAACCCATTCAGAAATTATTGAGCATAGCATCAAGGGAGATTCTGTTCAGGTAGAGCAAAGGAGGCAAGAGGGGTCGGACCAGGTAGAGCCCTTGGATGATTGCCAAGCTCAAGAAACTCAAGAAGATACTGAACAAGAAAAGGATGCTGCAGCAAGTCAGAAGGACTTTCAGCTCATAAGAGACCGGGAAAGAAGGCTGGTCAGACCACCTTCAAGATGTGGGTTTGCAGATGCTGCGGATGCAGCAGCTCCTTGGACAGAAGGAGAAATGAGTGAACAAGAAACTTACACGGATGCCATGGAGTGTAAGGATTCGTCAAAGTGGCAGCTAGCTATGGAGGAAGAAATGGATTCTTTGAGGAAGAACAACTTCTGGGAATTGGTGAAAATTCCAGGAAATCAGAAAGTTGTGGAATGTAAGTGCACTTACAAGATCAAAGAAGGGTGCTCTCCAAGAGATGAAGTCTGGAACAAGGCTAAGCTGGTGGCGAATGGGTTCACGAGAAGAGAAGACATAGGTTTCACAGAAACTTTCTCACCTGGACACAAGGTGGAGAAGATGGTGAGTATCCTCACCTATGTCATTGATGGGCTGTTAGTTTGGAACAGCAGGAAGAGGATGGAAAGGTTTACATCTCAACTCAGTGAGGAGTTCGAGAGGAAGGATCTCAGCCTTGCACAAAAGATCCTTGGGATGAGGAGAATCATCCGGGAAAGGAAGAGAAACAGGTCAAGTGTTTCTTGGGCAATGGATGTTTTCAGCAAATGTGTGAGTAATCCCAGAAAAGAGCATTGTCTTGGGATGAAGTGGTTGCTGAGGTACATGGAGGCTCAGTGGCAGTCAGTGGTAGCACTCATAACAACCAGGGTAGAATGCATAGCGGCTACGGAAGCCATAAAGGAGGCTATGGGGTGCAAAGGGTTGTTGGACGAGTGGGAGGTCCTAAAAGAGCAGGTGGTGGTATCTTTGGATAGCCAAAGTGTGGGGCACTTGTGGAGGTATCCGGTGTTCCATGAGGGGACGGAGCATATGGATGTTCGGTATCATTACATTCTGGAAAATGGTACAGAATGAAGCATTTATGTTGACAAGAAGACCACGGAGAAAAGTCCTGCAGATTTAGGCACCAAGTTTCTACCTCTAAGTAAGTTCAATCATTGCCTTGAATTACTTAGGAATGGAGTTGGTTAATTGGTAACTCAATATGAGTTTGGATCCCGAAGCTTTCTGCACAATGGTTCAGATTTTTTGAACACTTAGACAAAGGTAGAGATTGTTGTTATTTGTCTAAGTTTCAAACATATCCAAACATGGTCTAAAGTTGGTTAAAGTCCAAATCAAAGGTGGAGTATGAAATTTCAGCAAGTTAAATGGTTGCACACAAGTGTGTGCTTAAGTTTTGAGCGTGGCAAGGTCAGGCACACAGCTGTGGAAGTTTCTGCCCACAGGCAGGAGGTGTGCGCACAGCATCAGGAGGCTGCAGCATCAGGTCACGCCGCAGCACACGGCACCACACCAAAACGCACAGCATCACTTGGAGAGTGATGAAGGGTTGAGATTAAAGGAAGAACATGATCAAAGGGTCAAGAATGATTCACAAGATTGTCCAAGAATTAAGACGCTATAAAAAGGGTTTCTTAGCCTCATTTCAAGTGGTGAAAAAGGTGTGTGAGAGAACCACACAGGTTGTGACATTGTGAGATCATTGTAAACACAAGAGAGAATTTTGTGAGAGATATAAACATAAGAGGGACTCTTGTAGTGAGGCTGGTTGTAAAGAAGAGAGGTTAGTAGAGAATTGATAGAAAGCATTGTAATAGGTCTATCACTTTCTCGTTCTCTTCTTGGTTCTTCAAGAACTTGGATTCTTGAAGGGGATTGCTATAACTTTGTAAGAACCATTGAGATAGTGCAGAGAGTTCGGAGGAACTCACGGGGACGTAGGCACATTGCCGAACCTCGACAACAAATTACTTGTCTTCTTTCTTTCTTTGATTTTCTGTTCTTGTGTTCGATTGCTGAAATTCTTTCTACAAGTCATTCAAGACTTGGGTGTTTGGAAGATCACCACCTGGGCATCTTGTCAAGGTGATTTCCAACACATTGCAAGCAAGCCAATCAACTGAATGTTAGAGGGGAGGGAGAAAACTATCTGTTTCAATAAAATTTAACGCACGTTAAACACCCTCCAATTATGTCTATTTATTTTCTTGTGCCTTAGAGACCATAACCCTAACAGTTACCTCACACATGTACATTGGGTCTTTGGCCCATTAACAAAGACTCATACCACATCGGACTTCTACACATAAGGTGGCCCATACTAAAGAACCTTGATATTTTTTAGACTTATAAAATTTATATCACTTAATTGGGTTCTTTATTAGATAACGGGTTTACATGTACAATGTTATAACATATTTGAAACCAAAATTCCAACAATTTTTTCTATTATGTTAAATTTGGTGAGAGGCTAACAAAAATTTAATCAAGCACTAAGAAGAGAAGGAAGAGCCACGCAGAGAGATAAGAAAAATAAAAATTATTTTATTTTATTTTATTGTAAGAGATATCAACTATCTTAATCAACAAGTATGGAATTCTTGGGGCTGTTTTTTAAGATTTATTTCCACTAAAATCTTTACATAAGCAATAATAGTCAATAACACAAATGATAGCATTATAGTGAAGAAGACTAAGAACGGTGTTTTTAATGAGGTTTGACAATAAAGAGGGGACAATTGTGAATTCACTTCTTGCTTCTCCTTCTTTCTTATGCTCAACAATCAGAACCCTAACTTAATTGTAAGGATATGTGGCTTTCTTTCCTGTACTCAAATCATCACAAACATTAAAAAAAATGGTTGCTTATCTACACTCTGCATCCTCTATCCACCGGGTGGACACTAACCTTTACTTATCTTCTCTCTTCTCTTCTCATCATTTTCTTACTCCGACCCAATTTTCAATCTTTTCTGTTGACAATAATATTTCTTATCGTGGTGCCTCCTCATACATCTCCTTGCATTGTGTCACCACCGTCAGAACCGGAGATCTGTTGCAGGATGTTGAAGCTACCGTTACCGTACTCGTCGGTGCCTACTCCATTGTCTTTACTTTCGATACTCTCACTCAGCGAAACCTCATCCAACAGGTCCTTCCTTCTCTGTCGCTTTAGAAAAATATATACTCAAGTCTAGTGGTGGATGACGGGGGCAATTATGACTTTTTTTTTTTAGTTAAAACTTAAGAGGGTTTAATAGTCAAACTTACTTTATGAATTACTGGTAGATATTAAATCTATTGGTTTTTATCTATAAGTTAGATCATATTATATGTGGTTAAATATATTTTTTTTTAATAATTATGAAAATAATAATAATTATAGTAAATATAATTAAAATAATAATGATTTTTATTAAAAATTAAAAAGTAATATTAATTATTATAATATAACTATTATAATAATAATAAAAAATAGTGAAATTTTAGTGTTTTATAAAAAAATTGGAGATTGTTGAGAATGATAAATAATGTTAAAAGTATTTTGGTATTTAAATTTTTTATTTTATTTTAATTTCAATCCAATAATCCCATAAACCTAATATAAGATTACGATATTATCTTTTTAATCTTTTATTCTATGACATATTAATCCCAAATTTTTTATAAGAAAAACTTAGTCTACAGTGGCTTCAACACGTTGAGATCATGAGATCCATTTCTCTTTGTACTTTCATGAATAGTAACACAAAAGTAAGAAATCTTGACTAAATCACATCCATCCCTAACGAGTCTATTTAATAGTATAATGGGTAGATCTTATTACCGGTGGCATATCTTGACAATTTTTTTTTATGAAGTGGTCGAATTTACGAATAAATTTGTATACATGTATCTTTTAATTATATATAATAAAAATGTAATTTTCAAGTCTAAAATATATACTATAATTAACCAAGTTAAAAAAAAGTCATAAGTATTCAATTTTTACAATATATTCATAAACTATATGACCTAAAACACCACAAAAAGCAATAAATACATCAGGGCCAAGACATCCACTTGGTTTGTTAGAAATATAATATAGTAAGCAATATGCAACATCTTCAATACTCCAATCAATAAAAAAAATACCAAACCAATAAGATTGAAATCGACTAGGATGATTTCTCGTCCATAAAGAACATATATTGAGAGATTTATTTGGTAAGATATTGCTTTCAAATAAGCTTTGTATTTCATCCCTTTGGTTGACTGAATATTTTCACACTTGAGGATGTAACATCTGGTAAGGTTCTAAATAATCAATGTCAATTTCATTAGGCATGATTCTTGGAGATCTAGAAGAATACTTCTCGAGTTCAATCGTCAAGACTTGAAGGATCCAAATTATTTGTTGAATGTGATTTTTTTTGTCTTAACGTATTTCCTATTGAAAACTACATCAATAGTCTTTATGCTTAACAATAAAATGTGTTCTGTGTGTTTAACTTATAAAAGTAAGCAACATATATACAAAAATCAATTTTAAATAATTACGAAAAAAATTCAATATGCAACTAAAACAAATTTGTTTTAAAAAATCATCATAAAAATATGAGATATAAATACCTAAATATAACATATACCAAAACCACATAGATTAAAAATAAATACAAGCAAATTTAAACTGAAATAAAGAGACATGAAATGTAAAAATACCTATTTAAGCATTGAGAGGTGAGGCTCGATGGAGACTTAAAAAGAATGACTTTGACGATAACTGACGGGAAGCAAAGAACAAAAGATCGTGATCCTCGATTTGTCGATGTTGTTGAGTGAGCCTAAAATCTGAACTTCGATAAATGATATTACTAAATGAGGCAAACAAAATTATGAATTATAAAACTAAATCAAACTAAAATTACCTCTTAAATTTTAACTAAATAAATGAATACTAGCTGAATAAAAACAATTACATCCTAAGTCATGATACAAGTGCAACAAAAAGCATATCTACTAGTTTTCGTTTCAAATTTTAAAATTAAACATAAATAAGTTTGTCACAAAAAACAGTACCATGAAAATTAAATCTCCAAGTCCAACTATTTTCGAATAAGCTCACCTTTCAACAAAAAAGAAATAATTTTTTTTATGTATATGACAACCATTTAAAACCATCAATGTATCTCTATATATAATTTTTATATCCAAATTGAATTAAAAAACGAATTGACAATTGTCGCATAATTTTATGCGTACCTACAAGGCAACAACGATTCTCACAAACTACAATATTATACCAAGAGTTATAGCCATGATTCTATTGGGTATTTGGGTAAAATTAAAGATAATCTCAATTCTCAAATTCTCAATCCAAGCTACCAACTTGAGCATCACTCCCAATCTCTCACCAGTTAAATTACATATTTACATACTATTATACCAAGCAATTCCATAGTCCATAGATAATAGATTACCTAAAAATAGAAAACAGAAAACAAACAAATATAATTTGCTATGAACATA
This sequence comes from Bretschneidera sinensis, assembly GCA_023935145.1. NCBI lineage: Eukaryota > Viridiplantae > Streptophyta > Magnoliopsida > Brassicales > Akaniaceae > Bretschneidera > Bretschneidera sinensis. The sequence continues at coordinate 13,464,476 of CM043698.1, forward strand.
TAATTGAGCTCTATAATAAACGAAATAAGTGGGTATGTGGAAGATAAAAAAGGAAAGAATGTAAACTTACCAGAAAAATTGGCCGGAGGCTAATGGTTGACGACGAAGAAACAACGACTGCGTGTCGACAACAAAGCAAAACAGAAATATGAAAAAGAAAATAAAGTTTAAGTTTGAGAATTGAGATCACTTGAAGATGGAAGGCCAAATATATTCTTTTATTATATTTATTTAACCTAAATGTTAAAAAATTAAAAAGCTTGTGAGGCACATGATCCCACTTATCTTTACTAAGTTATTATCACTTTTTGGATAGATTCAAATGAACGGTAAATATGAGTGAATATTAAGTGTGTGCAATAGAAGATTTTACTTTTTCAATATTTTCATGTTATCAATAGAGATTTTATGGCATTACTAATAAATTTTAAAAAATTAAAAAGCTTGTGAGGAACATGATCCCACTTATCTTTACTAAGTTGTTATCACTTTTTGGATAGATTTAAATGAACGGTAAAGATGAGTGAATATTGCGTATGTGCAATAGAAAATTTTACTTTTTCAATATTTTCATGCTATCAATAGAGATTTTATGGCATTACTAATAAATTTTAAAAAATTACTAATAAAGATTTTAATAAAAATCTTTTTGTCTGGTTAATGGAGTTTGTCTTATTAATAATAATTTTTTTAAAAATTATCAATAAAATTTATAACAGTAACTCTATTGGCTCAACGTTAAATTTTTAAAATCAGTTTCGAAAACCTCTCAAAAAATAAAAGTTATTGAAAAGAATGTGCTTCTAATCCGAATATGTTTCAGGAGACAAAGAGGAGGTTGCCAATCACATACGACTCACATTTATAGTAACGTAAGTTACGGAATCAACAGAACTTGTTTTTCACTCGCAGGGTCACACTTCTTCGTCCTGATTCACTCTCTGCTTGATTCCCAATTTGATGCACCCATCCCCACAGTAACACCCGGTGCTCCCTACCTCTATCATCCGAATCCCATTAATGGAGCCCGACGTCAGCATCGAGACCTCCTCCATGATCCGGATCGCCGTCCTCCCGATCAGCACCATCCCACCGACGCTCTTGCGGGACTATCACTCGATGCTGCTGCGGCACCACACGATCCCGCTCTCGGCCATAAGCTCCTTCTACACGGAGCACCAGAAGTCCCCCTTTGCCAACCAGCCATGGGATTCGGGTTCGCTCCGGTTCAAGTTCGTGCTAGGAGGGGCCCCGCCCAGCCCGTGGGAGGATTTCCAGTCCAATCGCAAGATCCTCGCCGTTATTGGGATCTGCCACTGTCCTTCCTCTCCTGACCTAGACTCCGTTATGGAACAGTTCAATGCCGCGTGTAAGGGTTACACCTCGGCTCTTGTCGAGCGATGCTTTGCGTTTTGCCCTGGCGATTCTCATGTGAGCATTTCAGTTTTCGTGGTTTGCTTGATTAGTTAGTAGAAATGCTTGATTAGTTACTGGTTTGAGAGTAAACAATGTGAATCAATTAAATTAATATATGTATAATTTCAGTTTATAAAGCAATACGCATTTGATCGTGCTTTTCAAGTGTGCGGTTGATACACGCCTGTCGATATTTGCGTGTTTTTTTTTTTAATTTCCAAGAAGTATTCTTTGACATACTGATTATTGCTTGTGATCGTGTTATTGTTGCTGTTTCGGTGCTATTTTCAACATTTGAGGCATTTTATTGTTTGTATCAAGAAGAATATCTTAGCATTTGTCTGACTGGAAGTAAACTTTTGTACATACCAGTGTTATGTATTGGCAGTGGGTATGTTTTGAGGCAACTTAATTAAGCCTTAATACACATATTTATGCTGTTTAGTATCGAGCGTTCATTAAAGTTATGCACCATCTAGCTTGATGTGGTTGTCATTACCTTGAAATTGACGTCCTCACTACTTTAATAGTAATAAGTTTGTTCTCTGTTACAGCTAGAGGAGGGAGGTAAAAAGGGTGACAACTTGATTTTGTTTCCTCCTGCTGACCGTCAAACCCTGGAGTTTCACTTGCAGACTATGATGCAAGACATTGCTGCCTCATTGTTGATGGAATTTGAGAAGTGGGTCCTCCAAGCAGAATCTACTGGAACTATTTTGAAGACGCCTTTAGATTCTCAAGCCAGTCTTAGCTCAGAGGAGGTTTATGTTTAGGTGTCCTAAGAATTTGAATGCGTATTCTTTTTCCCTATTGAGGCTTCAAATTACTGTGAGATAGGCTATGTTGATCTTTGCAACTTAATCAATTTGATTGTATGGAATACAGGTTATCAAGGCCAAAAAACGAAGACTAGGACGTGCCCAGAAGACTATAGGTGATTATTGTTTATTGGCAGGGTCACCTGTCGATGCCAATGCCCATTATTCTACTGCACTAGAACTAGCCAGGTTGACTGGGGATTACTTCTGGTATGCTGGGGCATTGGAGGGGAGCGTTTGTGCCTTACTGGTATGCTTATCTCACGAGTCAAGCTGGTTTGTTTATTATATTTAAGTTAAGTAGGATACTTTATTCTTTTATGTTTGAGGTGCTTATTCTGGTGGTGATAATCAGAATTCAAAACCATGCCAATACTCTCTCTTCCCAAGTCATCTGTGTTATAAGGGAGATTGCTTTCCACAGACTTAGTTTCTATACATTATGGAATTAAAAGAAGTGAGATAAGCATAATTATTCAGGTAGATCATTGAACGCATACGCTAGCCATTCAATGAATTTCTTTTAATCGCGAGTCCCTTGAAAGATCAGACTCCATTGATAATGTTGCTTGAGAAATGAGCTTTCGTTGAACACTAAAAATGGCTTCCCTTCTCCTATCCCCTTTATTATCTCTCATGCTCATCCTTTCTTTCTTCCTTCTAACTTTCCTCTATCTTCTCCCCCTCATCCTCTCGTTTGTTCTTCTTTTCTGTGGTATATATGCTTCTGCTGGGCAGTTAGTAGGATGGTGAGAATTGATTGCCTTAGATCCTTTGTGATTGATAAGAAGTTTTTTGAGTTCGTTAACGAAGAGGTGTCTGGGATGTGGTGCGAATCTCATAGATTGCTCTGGGGAGTAATTTTTCCCTATGGTTGGATGAACAAGAGTTCTTTTGGTTTATGAAAACGTGGAAGGAATTCTTATTTGAAAAAAGAGAAAATCTTTGGTGCCATAGAAGGTGAGAGTGGGACAGATCTCTAATTTTGGTGTTGCATCGAAACAAAAATGGACACATTGTATCATTGTTCGAAATTTTCAGTGGGAGATCCATTTTCTTTCTTTTCTTGGAAGGAGTGGTAGTTGGTGGTTGGTGGCATGTTTATGAGGCGTTATCTGAGTTAAGTGAAGTTTTTAGGCCTATTTTCGATCGCCTAGCAGGGTTGGTAATTGCGGGGAAGGTCAAGGCCTATGAGGTATAGCTCTGTGGATACGGATAGGAAAGTCACCATAGCGGCGAAGCTAGGAGAGGGTGGAGCAACGCTATGGTTGTTTGGTTGCTGTTCCAATTGTGGTGTTAATCTCTCTGGCTGTTTTGCGTTGAAGTCTCTAGAAAAGATGAAGTCTTGGGCTATGGTGGTCAGGGGGAGTGCTAATGAGGAAGATGAAGGGAAGGTCACACATGTTGGGGAAAGGCTGTTGACAAAGGTAAAGGACAACTATCCTATGAGCTGCCGTCAAGTTTAAATTTTAAATCTTCCTTGTCTTTGAATCAGGTTGGGATTTTGGGTCAAGGCAGGGGGTTGTTATTGGGTTATAATAAGGCCCAGTTAGATAAATCTTCTTGGAGTTAAAATTAGAGACTGGGCCTAGCATGGTTAAAAGAAATAGGGCCTCAAGAGGAATTGGGCTGGGTAATCTTCTGGGTAAAATTTGGAAAAGGCCCATAAGGCCTTTATCCTGGGTGGCCACGCGTTATGGTCCCCCAACATCGCAACCTCGCAAGGAGCTAACGCTAGAGCAAGCGACCCCGTGGGTTTGTCCAACAACTTAAACCTAGCCTTTTTCGGTCACTCTACGCCGGTTCCGTTGACTTCACAGCTCCGATGGCGCAATCTATTGGTCCAGATGATGGTGTTTTTATGAAGCTTTTGCCGGATTTTTCACTTGGGGTTGATGTGGTGCTTGCTGGAGACTCTTGTCCGGCTCTTTTCGGCACTGTGACACTCCTCATTAGAGGAAGGAACTTCTTCCAAAGTTAGTGATCAAAAGTGGCTACTAATGGTATTTTCAGGCTATTTCTAGTGAGGATCAGATGTTAAGGAATTCTGTTGCTGATCCCTTTTGCTGTTTTCCTTCGAGGATTGGACCGAAATTATCTTGGGTGGGTATTGATGGGTGTTTAGGGGTAGATGAGGAATATTTTCCGATGGTCTATGGGAAGGTTAGTGAGGGCAGTAGGGTCAATGATTTGTGTTTGGCTTTGGTAGAAAGTGTAGATCTGGTGGAATAGTGGGTGGAAATGGATGTGTGTGATGATTTTGATGTGAGTTGCACGGTGTCGGCAGAGGTTCCGTAGAGGGGGTAGAAGACCAAGCGATTAGATTGTTGGAGGAAACCGAGCGGATTTGTGTTGAAGAATGTAAATTTCGTTGCCGTAGTCGGGAAGAAAATAGTTTAGGGGGTAATAGAAAACTTAGAAGGCTATAATTTGATGTTAATTATGAGAAGAGCAGTGGGAGTACAGGTCAAGGAGGGGTGGGTTCGTCAGAGTATTCTAGGGAACGTTAGTAATCCAATGAAGTGGAAATTAATTTGTGGAATGTAAGAGGGGTCAATGATTTTGCGAAGAGGGATTCGATTAAGCATTATCTTAGAGAATGGAAGGGAGTAGTGGTGTGCCTTCAGGAGACTAAATTGGAAGAAGTTAATGAGTAGATTATTCACAACCTATGGGGTATAAGGTCTTGTGGTTGGAAAGCTTTGCCGTCGATAAGTGGTTAGGGGGAGTAATTATTATGTGGGATATGAATGTTCTGGGTTTGTTAGATGTCAAGGTGGGCATGTTTTCAGTATCTTATGTTTTTAAGGGACTTTTAAAGAGTGGGAATTGGTTAACGTTTGGTGTTTACGGACCTGGTGAAAGTGGAAGTAGAGGTCTCTTCTGGGAAGAATTAGTGGCAATTAGGCATCGTTGAAGGTTTCCTTTGGTGGTAGGGGGTGATTTTAATGTTGAGTTATATCCTCATAAGTGATCCGGTGGGTCTCATGAGATCAGGTCGATGAGGGAGCTTTTAGAGTTTGTAAGGGCCATAACCTTCTTGATATAAATTTGTCAGGCGATACCTTTATTTGGCTGTACTTCAGAGATTCTTCTTCATTCTCGAAAGAATCAGACAAATAATAATTATTTTTTTACCGATATTAGTGCTTACTAATCAGTAAACTTCTATCAATAAGATAAAAAGCGAATTCTGCCTTATGTGAAATTCTAATTAGGCGAGACAAATAAACTGAATTTCATCTTCCTTTCTTGTGTATGTATATAGAATTCAAATATAGATATAGTCTTACATCTTATTACATCTCCAAATAATTCCATTTTTACTAAAAATCCCTCTTGTTGGATCAGATTTTGATAAATCTTTCGAGAATTTGTAATGGAATAAATTCTTTCTTTATTAATAAAAATTAGAAGACAAAAAATAACAATAGAATAATAATTAAAAAAAATTAAAAAGTGGATTATCGTACATATATTTCATTTAGAAAGATGAATAAGTCCATTTATTTAGTTCTACATTTCTTGTACCAAGGATAAACCAGTTCCTTGTTTATGCTTGTTGGGAAGCTCAATGTCTTGATTTGGTTCAGAAGCTTCTCCCGAGGCCTACGTCAAATCATCACCCTATTGTTCTTGAAGTTGGAGGTATGATGTGGGGTCTTACCCTGTTTCGGTTTGAGAACATGTGGTTGGGGGTGGATGGGGTTCAGGATCTTGTTAAAGGTTGGTGGGAGGATTATAATGTTAATGGTGTTACTAGCTTTGTAGTGGCCAAGAAACTGAAGAGAGTTGAGGAAGAAGTTAAAAAATGGAATAAGGGGTCCTTTGGCAATGCCAACTCCACTATTAATGCTCTGTTGGGTGAAATCAGTGGCATTGATGAGAAAGAGGTTACAGAGGGATTGTTGAGAATTGACATTGATAGAAGGGTGGGAGCATAAGAGTTGGCTAAATTCATTTCCATGGAGGAAATTTCTTGGAGGCAAAAATATAAAGAATTGTGGCTTAAGGAGGGTGATAAAAATACCACGTATTTCCATCGTATGACCAATGGATATAACTTTATTAGCTCAATTGAGGTGGATGGTTATGTGTTTGAAGAGGAAGAGGGTATAAAAATGGATGATTAGTGGGTTCTATGAGAATCTCTATGAGGAATCGTGGGGTAGTCGACTGAATTTGGATGGGATAGACTTTTTTAGAATTGATGAGACAGAAGCTGTTTGGCTTGAGCGTCCTTTTACCGAGGAAGAAATTTTTACCACTCTTCGAAATTGTGATGGAGATAAAGTTACGGGACCCGACGATTTTACTATGTCTTTTTGGCTCATAATTGGGAGGTGTTTAAGAGGGATTTTGTTCGGGTCTTTGAGGAGTTTTATTATTTGGGAGAGTTTGTGAATAGTCTAAATGCTAGCTTTGTCACCTTGTCCCAAAAAAGGTGTGGGCATCTAATATTAAAGATTTTAGACCTATTAGTCTTGTGAGATTTATCTACAAGTTCTTATCGAAAGTGGTAACTTTTAGATTGAAGGAGTTAATGCAAAAAGTAATGTGCCCTCGTCATAATGCCTTTATAGAAGGAAGACAAATTTTGAATGCCGTCTTCAACAAAGTGGTGGATGCTCATCTTAAGAATAGCGTGGGAGTGGTGATTTGTAAGCTGGATATGGAAAAGGTATATGATCATGTTAGTTGGGGATTTGTTATTTATTTGTTGAAAAGAATGGGATTTTGGGATAAATGTTGCAAGTGGATTCTTAAGTGTATTTCCTCTATTTCCTTCTCCATTTTGGTTAATGGATGTCCCTCTAGATTTTTATAGCTTACAGAGGCCTTAGGCAAGTGGATACCTTATCTCATTTTCTTGTTTACCTTGGTTACGGAGGCCTTTAGCAAGATGTTGGCGAAAGTGGTTGAGAGAGGATTGTTAAGCGATTTTAAAGTTGGAAGCAATGGCAGTAGCGCAAATGTTTCTCATCTTCTTTTTGCCGATGATACCATTGTTTTTTGTGGAGCCGATGCCATTCAGATTTTACACCTTCGATGTATTCTTCTTTGTTTTGAGGTGGTGTCAGGTCTTAAGGTCAATCTTGGTAAAAGCGACTAATCCCTCTTGGTGATGTTGGTAATGGTCAGTTCCTTGCTAGCTTATTGGGGTGTATGATGGGAACTCTCCTATTTCTTATATTGGTCTTCCCCTGGGGCTAAATTCAAAGATAAAAGTATTTGGAGCCCGATTGTGGAAAAGTTCGAAAAACGATTGTGTGGGTGGACAAATCATTATCTTTCGAAAGGGGGTAGACTCACTCTTATAAAGAGCACTCTCTCCCGCCTTCCCATCTATTATATGTTTCTTTTCCTTGTTCCTAGTTCGGTGGCTAATAGATTGGAGAGTATTTAAAGAAGATTCATTTGGGGTAACACAATGGAGGAATATAAGTACCACTTGGTCAATTGGGGTGTGGCTAAACAAACTTTGGAAAGAGGGGGACTTGGTATTAAATCTATCTCGTTGCTCAATAAGGCTCTTCTTGGAAAATAGTTATGGAGGTTTTTTGTTGAGAAATATCACATGTGGAGAAAAGTTGTGGAAGCCAAGTTTGGGATGGATCATGGGTGGATGTCGAAGGAGGCGCGGGGGCCTATGGAGTGGGGGTTTGGAAGTGGATTCGGAAAGGGTGGGAGGATTTTCGGCCCTTTGTTGAGATATCAATGGGTAATGGAGTTAGAACTTGATTTTGGTACGATATTTGGTGTGGGAACACTCCTTTAAAGGACAAGTCTCCAGGCTTTTTTAATATTGCGAGAGATAAAGAAGCACGGGTTGACTCTTGTTACTTCTTGACTAATGAAGGAGTCTCTTTGGTTGTGCCTTTTATCAGTAATGTTCAAGATTGGGATTTTTTGGAAACTTTATATAATTCTAGTATGTAGATATGTAGAGAGGATGTAATGAGATGGGGACCTTACCTGAAAAACGATGTTTAAAATGAAAGATCTTTATAAAATCCTTCTTGATAGAGCCTTTTCGAATGATCATTCCAATTCTCTTGGAAAGCAATTTGGTGCTCCCACGCTCCCAAGAAAGTATTTTTTTTTTTGTGTGGGAGGCCTCGTGAGAGAAAAATCTTACTCTTGACAATCTACAAAGAAGAGAGAAAGTGATTGTTAATATGTGCTATATTTGTAAGGAGTGTGTCGAGTTCGTGTTTCATCTCTTGATGGATTGTTCATTAGCTAGAAGTTTGTGGGAGATGGCTTATAGAATTGTGGGAGTGTCTTGGGTGGTTGCGGGCTTCGTGAAAAATGAAATTTGGGCTTGGAGTGGTTTGAGAGCGTCCAAGGAGGTCAAGAAGGCTTTGTCTTTGATTCCACACTCTATTTTTTGGATAGTGTGGAGAGAAAGGAATCGGAGGACTTTTGATGGAGTAGAGAGACCTATTGGAATTATTAGAGATAGTCGGTTCGATACTCTCAATTTTTGGTTTAGAGGGAATTTCTTTGTAAATAATGATGATTTTCTAGATTTGGCGGACTTCCTTCATTGTAAATAGCCTTGGGCTTTGAGTTGCACCCTCTTGGTTTTTTAATAAATTTGATTTATTTATCCAAAAAAAAATGTTTTGAGGTGCTTGTGAAAAAATTGAATAACAGATTGAAGTATTATACAAATCTGTCACAGCATGTTTGAATCAGTTAAGATATAATGGTGGGCATGGCACATAACTGAGATGATGAGAAAGCAGTATAAGGTATATGGTAATTGTGAAATGATATGTGGTGATTCCATATTTTTGCACTATATAAGATATGAATCAATATGGCGCCCATATACATTATGAGAAAATGAAAGTTTCCATCATACTCTTGTGTGTTGTTTTAAATATCATCTGCCTATAATATAGTATGCTGACTACAAATCTACAATGAATAAACTGGCCAGGTTATGTATTTACAACTTTCAACAAATATTGTATTGGCTGAATGGTACTGATTTTTGAATGTTTTTCTCTTGTCTGCCTCTTGGCTACGCATAATTGCAATTAATTTGTTTGTTTGTTTTTCATGTTGTTAGATAGATCGAATGGGCCAAAAAGATTCAGATTTAGAGGAAGAGGTTAAGTATCGTTACAATAGTGTCATCTTGCACTACAGAAAGTCTTTCATACAAGACAATGCTCAGAGGTAATTGATTGATTTTCAATTTATTTGATAAATCTTTATTCTCCAGTCAGTCATTCTATTTTTTTCTTCTGAATATAGTGTACGAATCCCAGGTGGTTTCCTCTCTTGTCTGCTGTTGTGATTGCATTGTAGCCTGTTATATTTCTAAATAATTTGAAGTTTATGCTTTTTAGTTAAGCAATGAACCTGCCATCTATTATATGCTATGTTTTCCTGCTGATAGATTGCGTGCATCTCACGTCTGCGTTGAGAATTTTTCTGCAGGCTTCTTCTGGTAGCGGATGTGTCTATGTCTGTATCAATGAGGCCTAGTTACATGCAAAGATAGTAGAGTTTAACTATATTGTCAGACATGATGGTATGCCCCAGCACTGTCATCAATATCATGGTCCAAATAAATTGAGTTTTTCAAACAAAAAATAGAATCCTTGGTCTTGCTTCATAAGAGATTAAGAGGTCAGTAGGCTGAAAAAACAAGGAGAAATTAGGTAATTATAGTTTAATGATAACAGTAATAAGAATATGAATACCAGATTATTATGTGACAGGAGTTAAGTGGTAATTGATAGACTAGCCAGAACGTGGTAAAGCTACATATTCTTTTTAATGGTAGTGGTGATCTACGACAAGACAATTAGAAAAACTTGCGATGCTAAGGTAGCAGCGAGAGAAATATTAAATGATCAGTTTCAATCAAACCGTTGTCTCGTATTCTTAACAAGAATAACCACCTTGTAAAATCCAAAATTTGTTATTTTGCTTGATTTTAACCAAATAACAGGCGAGAAATAAGCAGACAAGGTAGCTGTATAACACAGTATACATTGGTTGGGAATTAGGATAGAGTTCGATGAAAATGCAACTTTTGAGTAATTAAGTCCTTTAAAGTATTCTATTATTATTGAAGTTTGTAAACGTAATTATAGTGCCCATTTTTTCTGTGTTGGTCTGAAATTTTGTATGCTTCAATATAATTTGCTTAAGCTTGTATTTATCAGGAGAGTAAGAGGTCCTAATACATGCCTTCTTAACTCTCGTTAATCTAGACTTGTCATTGATGCATGGCTTCTTTTAGATAACAGACTTTTGAGCTTTTTATTCTTTTCTTATCTTTTTTTTTTTTGGGGGGGAGCTGGGGGGAATTAAAAGTGTACTGCATTTCGAGTTACAATTTCCTTCTGATCTGGTTTTGAGAAATAAATTGTTTAAATACTTTGGATGCAGGGTTTCTCCTCTAAGCTTTGAACTTGAAGCTACATTGAAATTGGCTAGATTTCTCTGCAGGTATTAATCTATAGTTATTATGTTTTGATAACTGTGTTGACTTAACTTGTAGGGTCATATTTACATGATGTGTCTGACATCTCTAGATTGAAATTGGAGAGATGAGAGATGGATATTGCAAAGAGTGAAATATATGGTGCAAATGGGATTATGATTACTTAATGGACTATTTAGATCTGTCATCTCCATTAGGTTCTGCTTTGGCTGCGTGATAATAATATTTAAACTTAATTAAGTTTATGCTTTTCTTTCATGTTGGCACCATATTGATGCTTAGAATTGAGACAGCCAGATGGGTAAAAGTTATATCAATATTATAGGAAACATTAACGTTTCAAAGAGGTTATGTCTTTTTTGGTTATTTTACTGACACGTCTCACGCATGGATTCTCCTCTGGGTTTGTTTTTGTTCCCTCTTTTTCTTTTCTTTTTATCTTGTGGGGGGAGGGGGGCTCCTTCAACTGCTTCCTTTAAATTTGGTAAAACTAATGAGCCCATTGCTTTCGAGAAAGCAATTATATATCTTTTTCTCAAAAGCAAAATTGGGAAATTTAGCATGCAGTTCTATGTAGTGTCTTTTTTTTTTGCTTTGTTACGTATAACGCTAGTTTCTAGTTGTTCAGTTGTTTAGAGATTATATAATGTGAGAGTGCATTGCTATGAAGGTTAGTGGGACTTATTCAGGAGGCTGGAAGGACTCATGTAGTTGTTTAAGAACTTAAGGTCCTTGAATTTTCTTGTTTATTTTATTTGGTAGAGCTGATGAAACTTATCAAAAAAAAAAAAATGGTAGAGCAGAGGAAAGTGGAACTGTTAGTGTACTGTAGTAAATAGCAGGTTGGGTTTTGAGGTCATCTGGTTGGTTGATGATTCGCAGTATTCAGCAAATTCTAGATGTGGATGCTTTTGCATGTTTTTATTCATGTATAGATTGGTTGAATTTGAAAAACTTTGTGGTGTGCTGTCCTGGGTTAAGCATTCTTCTGAACTTTTTTTTTCAGGAGAGAGCTGGCTAAGGAGGTAGTGGAGTTGTTAACCACTGCCGCTGACGGTGCAAAATCTTTGATTGATGCCAGTGATAGACTTGTCCTATATGTTGAAGTAGCACGTTTGTTTGGCACGCTTGGTTATCAACGAAAAGCTGCCTTCTTTTCGAGGCAGGTAGCTCAGTTGTACTTGCAACAAGATAATAGATTGGCTGCTATCAGTGCCATGCAAGTGCTGGCAATGACCACGAAAGCATACCGTGTTCAGAGTAGAGCATCTATCTCCAAACATTCTTTTTCCAATGTGAGTTTGCAAGCATGAATTAAAACAAGGAAGCTATGCTGTTTTTATACAATTGGTTTAGTTTATATTCTTGTTTTATATGATTTATCTAGTTTATATTGCTTATTCTAAACATGCTATTTTGGCTGCTGCTCTTCTTCTTTTTTCCTTTTAATTGCAAAAGGAAACTGGATCAGGTAATGCTGATGGGGGGAAAATGCATCACCAGTCTGTAATCTCATTATTTGAGTCTCAATGGAGCACCTTGCAGATGGTTGTACTGAGGGAGATACTGCTATCTGCTGTTCGTGCTGGAGATCCTCTTGCTGCCTGGAGTGCAGCAGCCAGACTACTAAGATCTTATTACCCTCTAATCACACCTGCTGGGCAAAATGGCCTTGCCAGTGCCCTAGCAAATTCAGCAGAGAGGTTGCCTTCTGGAACTCGTTGTGCTGATTCCGCCCTACCTTTCATAAGGTATGTGCCAGTAATCAACACAATCTTATCTAACTTCAGTGAATGATTTGCTTACTGCAATGGTTCTTATTCTTGTAATACAACTTTTAAGTAATGATGCCAAATTCCCTTTTTAGTTTAAATTTGGAATACGAAGCTGTATTTATCCCCAAGTTTCTTTAGAAAAGCTAACTCCCTAGTTCCTCAGGGTCATATTCACCCGAAGTTTAAGAATATGTACATAGTTTTTCCTTGTCTCCCTAAGCTCTTTGTAGCTCAGGGTCCTGTGTTACACAATAGCCGATACTGTTAAGTGTCAAAAATGAGGATGATGTCAGAGTATTATTTTCTATTTCTCCTTAATTTTCAGAGATTTAACCAATAATTTTTACTTACAGGTTGTATTCTTTTCCTCTCCATCCCTCACAAGTGGACATTGTAAAACGTAATCCAGCTCGAGAAGATTGGTGGGCTGGATCTGCTCCCGCTGGGCCTTTTATCTATACGCCTTTTAGCAAAGGAGAGCCAAATGATAGTAGCAAGCAGGACCTAATTTGGATTGTTGGAGAGCCAGTCCAGGTCTTGGTGGAGTTGGCAAACCCTTGTGGCTTTGATTTAAGGGTTGATAGTATATATCTCTCTGTCCATTCCGGAAATTTTGATGCTTTTCCTGTTAGTGTAGATCTCCCAACTAATTCATCAAAGGTGATAACATTATCCGGAATCCCAACTGCAGTGGGGCCGGTGACAATTCATGGGTGCACTGTTCATTGCTTTGGTGTGATTACTGAACACCTTTTTAGGGATGTTGATAATCTGCTTCTAGGGGCAGCACAGGGACTTGTACTTTCTGACCCTTTCCGGAGCTGTGGTTCTGCAAAGTTGAGAAACGTATCTGTTCCGAATATTTCAGTTGTTCCGCCCTTGCCGTTGCTTGTGCCACATGTTGTGGGTGGTGATGGTGCCATTGTTCTGTATGAAGGTGAAATTCGTGACATATGGATAAGTCTGGCAAATGCAGGCACGGTTCCGGTAGAGCAGGCACATATTTCATTATCAGGAAAAAATCAAGATGCTGTTATCTCAATTGCATATGAAACTTTAAAGTCTGCTCTTCCTTTGAAGCCTGGAGCAGAAGTGACTGTGCCTGTGACCTTAAAAGCCTGGCAGCTTGGGTCGGTGGACCCTGATAATGCTTCTGGCAGGAGTGCCTCTGGAAGCATGGGGAGAAATCTAAAAGATGGAAGCAGCCCTTCATTCTTGATCCATTATGCAGGTATCCTTCTCAAACTAAAACTATGTATTTATGTATGTGTCTGGTTATCTCTCTCACACACATATCTTTTCTTTTCTTTCGTTCGTTCTTTCTTCTTCTTCTGTTAGTATTATGGGATTTTTGAGTTTGTTTGTTACCATACATTTATAAATCAATTTTCTCTATATTGTTATGTTCTAGGCCTTAAGCTGTAATTTGTCGCCTGCATTTGTTAGATCAAGAAATCATGTATGACGACTTCTAAGGATAGCCAGACTCTGAAACTGACATTTATTGCTTGTGGTGGGCTAGTTTTAAGCTGGTATTGTGTGTCATACTGATACTACTTCAGGCAACTCATTTGTGTACATGATTACAAAAAAAAAAATGGAAGTGCTTGGAAGATTGTATGGTGTAATAGTGAATGTCTTGGACTCTTGGGCTGACAAGTGCAAAAGTGCAGGTTCAAGTCAAGTCTTGAGAGGTCACTTGTACCAAAAAAAGCTTGGTGGGACCATAACTGGTTTATGACCCCTTTTATAAATTCGTATATATTGATGCCGAGATTGCATCCCAGCCCATTTAGGTCAATGAGTCAGTGGGTATTTTTCAGAATGAACCCAGGAAAGATTGATGATTAGGTTGATTTTGGTTCTCAATGTCCCCCATGATTTGTGAACATCACATCGAATTTCACATCATTTAGAAACTAGACTATTGCAAATCTTTATTTTCTTAAAAATGTTTTCTTGATAATCTCAGTTTCCTTTTTAAATTAGTAGCTCCCCGACTATCACATGCATTCTCAAGTGAACTACTCAGCTTTGTGACTGTTATTTGGTATCATCTTCCTAATGCTTATGTTTTTCATTTGTTTCTCAGGGCAACTATCAAATTCTGGAGATCCTCAGGCGAATGGATCTGTTGTGCCCCCTGGTAGGCGTCTTGTTGTTCCCTTGCAAATTTGTGTTTTGCGAGGTTTATCATTTGTAAAAGCCCGTCTGCTTTCGATGGAAATTCCTGCACATGTTGGTGAGAACCTTCCTAATGAAGCTGTTAATCTGGAAAGTAAGATAGACGGATTAGTCAAAATTGATCCCTTCAGAGGAAGTTGGGGATTACGTTTTCTTGAACTTGAGTTGTCTAATCCAACTGATGTAGTGTTTGAAATTAGTGTCTCTCTCCAGCTTGAAAATTCTAGCAAGGAGGATAACCTTTCTGATGACCAAGATACTGCTGAATATGATTATCCTAAAACAAGAATTGATAGGGACTATTCTGCAAGGGTATTGATACCTTTGGAGCATTTTAAGTTGCCTATTCTTGATGATTCCTTCTTTGTGAAGGATTCTCAGTCTGATGGTGGCAGGAATTCTAGCTTCTCAGAAAAGAATACTAAGGCTGAACTGAATGCCTCGATTAAGAACCTCATTTCCAGAATAAAAGTCAGGTGGCAATCAGGACGAAACAGCTGTGGTGAACTGAATATTAAGGATGCTATTCAGTCAGCCCTTCAGACATCTGTTATGGATGTACTGCTTCCAGATCCGTTGACATTTGGCTTCAGGCTTGTTAGAAACGACTCTGAGCATGCTGCAAAACTTGATTTCCCAGCAGAATCTAATAAACTGGCTCATTCCTCTGCCTCTAAAGGTTCTGTGCTGGCACTTAACATGACTCCAATGGAAGTTCTGGTTCGTAACAACACTAAGGAAATGATCAAGTTGAGTCTGAGTATTACATGCAGAGATGTAGCTGGAGAGAATTGCGTTGAGGGTTCCAAGGCAACTGTCCTTTGGGCTGGTAAAGTTTTTCTATGATATTATACATCAGTTCCCTCTTTAGTGGTTACTGTAACTGTTGTCTCGTATCTTTGGTAAATTAGCATCGTCAGTCTTTTCTGATAGAATATCACATTGATTTTCTACTGTAAGTTATGTTGATTGAATACGAGGTAGTTTTGAGGGGGCAAAAGATTAGTGTTTATTTTATGGGATAACGAGCTAGTTAGATATTTTGTCCTGCATACTTGTGTTTGATTATGGTATTGTTTAATTATTAAGCTGCATAAAGAAATTGCTTTATATGTATATATCCCTCATTGGAAATTGTGAATTAATCAGCATTTTATTGTGATAATCTGTAATTTATTTGTCAGGTACTTTGAGTGGAATAGCCATGGAGGTTCCCCCGCTTCAAGAAACCAGGCATTGTTTCTCTTTCTACTTTCTTGTACCAGGTGAGTACACAGTAGTAGCCGCTGCCGTGATAGAAGAAGCTAATGACATCCTTAGAGCTCGAGCGAGAACCGAGTCTCCTGATGAACCAATCTTCTGTCGTGGGCCCCCATTTCATGTCCGTGTCATTGGAACCGTATGAAGAACATTTGTTGTGTCCATATCAACCAAGTCATGTTTGGTTGTATTAGCATCAATTACACGTATTCGTTTCTTCTTGATATATTTGCCAGTTGTCCCCCATGTATTGTTGTATGTCCTAATCTGATCAGTTTGCAAGAATCAAATTATAAATAGGGTGAGATTAAGTGTTTATTCTCTTATCTTGAATGTTTTTTATTCTGTGTTTTTTTTTTGTTTTGTAAAATAAGTTCCATATTTTATGGTTGAATTCTCTAATTGCTCCAATGCCCCCATACCCCGCTGTATTTTTACTTTATTTCTTCAGAATCATTGATATGGTTGCGTTCTGCAGAAAAAACAAATTGATGGGTATGCAACTTTGTTGATTATTGTAAGCATGTAATACTTGAAGATTTTCATGTATGTACACTGTGCACCTGCCTGTACGTTTATGATTTACCCCTACTTTTGGCAGTGACAGATCAAGCCAGCTCTTGTGCAACTTAAACCTTGTTAGTGTATATGAACAGCTGACAATTGACATTTATTTTCTGGTCATGTTAATCAGAGGATCTCTTAGGAGCTCTCTCTCGTCTCCCTTCTAATTTGACTGGGTGTTGGCTCCTTGCCACCGTTGAGTTGCATGACTGACATAGAAGCCGTTTAATAAGATATATTATTAAATTCTTGGAACAGATATAATTAAAATTTCAGAAGAGAGACCGACACTAGTAATCCTCTTCTCTTTTTGGGGTAACACCTCTTAAATTTTGAATTATTATTGGTTAATTAACGGTCTAAAATCATCACAAGCAAAGAAAGGAAAATGCTATATTTACTAGTCATCATTCATTTTAAAATTTTAAAATTTAAAATTAATATTGTTTTGATTATATATAATATTTATATATAAATTTGTAATATTATCGTCAAAGAATATACTCGTCTTCTTATATCGTATCCATGGGCTTGGCGTCAAAACAAATGGAGCCAAAATTTAAACAACCCGGCCCGCTAGTGTTGCATGAGCCACCCAAAAAGGAAATAGGGAAAGAAAGCAAGCAGAGGTTTTACGGATTGTTTATTTGAGATAAGGGTTTAAACTTTTTTTAATAGATGGAATGGGTTTAAAGCTATTTTTAGCAGTGGTAAGCATAGAATCCAGTTGATACGCGAAGTCAATCTAAATCGATATAATGAGTTAGATTGGATTGTGTCTTTTTAAAGATTGGATTAAATTGGATTGAAAATATTTTGAATCCGGTGGATTGGGTTGGGTTATGGGTTCAAAATTTTCAACTCGACCCAAACTAGTAACCCGGTCAAATATATAATTATATATTTTTATATTTATTGAATATAAAATAGTGTATAAATAATTATATTATAATTGTAAAATATATAATCATAAGATATTCATTCTAATTACTACTAGTGTGTAAAATTATATGTAGCAGATACTCCAATATCCAAATAAATCTCATACTTTCCAATTACCTATATTTTAGTTTCAATATTTACACTAGAAACAAATATTGATTTTGAGTTATTAAATAGTTTTTATAATTATTCTTCAGCATAACTCCAATCAGAATAAATTGATGCATAATTAACTTATGCTAACAAAATTTTGATTTTTCGTACTATTGTAACTATAAAATAAACACAGAAATTAACACTCCAACTTACAAAATTTCAATCGAGATCAATATATGCAGATAAACTTATATTCCAAAAAAATGTACCATGATGTTGATGGAAGAAATGTTGAATGCATGATAAAGCTTACTAATACCAACTTTTTAAAAGCCTGCAAACATTATTGAACCATTCAATTTGTCTCTCTGTGACCTTTTAAGAGCTCCCATATCGCTTCCAAGTGCATTAAAGCATAGTTCAAAAATTAAACTGATTAGTGAGAAAGCACTAGCACGGCCAACAAATGCTGAGTTACTAAAATATATTATTAGTAACTGTCCATAAATTCAGATTTCTTTTGTAATTGAACAGTCTTTTAAAGTAAGTTAAATTCATGTCAACTAAAACAGTTCCTAATGCAACATTCAGATGATGATTGTGTTTTTCAATATAATGATGAATCCATATTTTAACATCAATAGCTCCAGTTTGTGAGCATGCAAATAAGCAATTGACCATGGTCACTTCATCACTTTTTATATTACTCACTTGCATTTCGTGAAACAGTGCCAAAGCATCCTTACCAAATTTGTCTTCAACATAACCTCCAATTATTGCATTCTATGGCACAACATCCTTCTCTTGTATGTCATCAAAAAGTTTCTTAGCAGTATTTAAAAAACCAAATTTAGCATAACCTAGTCCATGAGACAATTGTTCTTTTTTCTATGTTATTAAATATTTTTTGTGTTATCAAATATATATATTTTATTTATAATATGAATGAATTTAGTTTTATATTTAATAAAATATTTTTTTGTTATATAAATGTATGGTTTAATTATTTAATAAAAAATCGATCCAAATCTAGATGGAATTGAATCCAGGTTTGGTTACGTTGATATTTTTTAAGGATACAAACGGATTAGATTGCAATTTTAAGATAACCGACCAAAACTGAGAATCGTCTGATGAGAACTCAAATCCCCAAATCACTCCTTGTAACACTCATAGAACAAGCACAAAACGTTAAACAACTCAAGCAAATCCACGCCATATCAATAAGCTCAAGCCTCTCCGACAACCAATTGATACCTACAAAGCTCATAAATTCATTATTATCTTCTCACTCTTTCAACTACGCCACGCGTGTATTCGATCAAATTCACGAGCCTAGCATCTTCATGTATAATGGTATGATCAAAGCCTAACTCAGGTACTCCTTGTAGAACTATATCTATTTACACTCAAATGCGGGTACGTGAACATGTCTTAGGTGACAAGTATACGTACCCTTTTGTTGTTAAAGCTTTTTCTAGTTTATTTGCTATAGAGAAAGGAAGGGAGGTTCACTGTGTCATTGTTAGGATTGGATTTGATTGTGATAGGTTTTTGTGTACTTCTTTGCTTAGTTTTTATGGCGACTGCGGTGAAATTGAGAGTGCACGCCACATTTTTGATGAATTTACCACGAAGGATGTTGTGATTTGGAATGCCATGATAATGGGTTATGCGTGGAAAGGGATGGTTTTGGATGCTTGTGAGATTATGAAGGAAATGGTGGAGGTGAGGGAGGTTAAGCTAAATGAGGGAACAATGCTGGGATTGATATTGGCTTGTATGGCTTCGAAGAATTTGAAACTGGGGAGAGAAATTCACTGGTATTTGAAAAAAGAGGTGGGGTTTAGGATATGAGTGAAACCAGTTGGTGCAGTGATTGACATATACGTGAAATGTGGGCGTTTGGAGTATGCTAGAAGAGTGTTTGAAGAAATGCTGGAGAAGAACACAGTGGTGTGGAACTCATTGATATGCGGGTATTGTCAAAGCGGGTCATTGAGCAGATGGATATTGAACCGAATGTCATTTTATGGGGAGCATTGCTCAGTGCTTGTAGTATTCTTGATGATCTTGAAACAAGGGAGTGGGCAGCTCGTCATATTTTAAAGTTGGATGCAACAGATGGTGGGTCGTATGTGCTCCTAGCAAATTTACTTGCAGCTAATTGAAGGTTTGATTTGGTTAAAATAGTTAGAGAAGTAATGGTTAAAATGGGAATTTCTAAGCCGCCTGGATATAGCACGATAGAGCTTGCAGATGTAGTTCATGACTTTGTTGTTGCTGACAACGAACATCCTAGATCGGTAGAGATTTAATCGGTATCAGATGAATTGAGCCAGAAACTGAAGATGGCTGGTTATGTGCCCTTGGTTGCAGAAAATGAAGATTAGTCAGAAACTAGTCTTCTTGCTGAGGATTGATCGATTATTAATAAAAATCACTAGTAATTGGGGAAAGGAGATTCTGTTAGCAGTTTGGTAGAAGAAATCTATGGTGACACTTGTCGGAGTGAAGTTATGTGAGTGATTTTCTCAAAAGGCTCAAAGATATAAATGATTCCCACATCATACTTTCAAATCTTAGCTGAGTGACATGATCTCAGAAAATCTATATGATTTCAGACAAGGGATGCTCAGTCACGTGGAGTTATGAAAAACCTCATACAACTACGGGTTTTGGATTAATTTCTGACTCAGACTGAGGAGTATTAACTGACCTCATTGTCGGCACTTCTTCAACCGACATGAGCACGGCTATGCTGTTTGGATACATCAAGAAGATATTCTGCTACTCCAGCTGCCTTTGTAAGTTGGCACGTTATGCATTGGAAAATGAACCATTTTACTTGATCATCTTGATTCCAGACTCAAGTTTCCTTTGATTAGAACATTGATTTATTGTCTTGCATCTTTTGCTGCACGCAATTTCCATTAGCAGAAGATAATTCTGCATGCATATTTGTACTAAACTAAGACAAAAGTGTCAATTCATTTGAGTAGAATAATTAATATTCTTAAGGCCTTTATCAAGCTTGAAATCTGGCTTCTACAAGATATAGGGTATCCTTCTGACTAATATGAAGTATTTGATGCCTCGACCTAAATAGAGTTACCTTTGTGACATCTATCAGGGACTTTGCCGTGCTTGCTTTGCCCTCAAATCATAAAATGATATTTTTAAATTGCTGGCTTTCTTTCTCTGTTTGTTTCCTTTTTTCCTCCTTTGCACTGTTTTTGATTAGTTTATATTCTATTTGAAATATCTGTCACATTTTAACTTTTATTTTAGGATTTGCACATTTTGCATGTGAAATACTCCCAATAAACAACTTTGGATTATTATTCTCTCCAGATCCATTGATTTATGTACTTATTTAGTTTTACGGTTCGTGATGCAGATGCTGGTGTTGTTCTTTCCGGGTTTCTGATATTAGCATTTCCTGTAAGAACTGGGAAGTGATGAAGAAATCCGAGGCATGCCAAGTGTGCAGAGCTATCTGTACATAGGATAATGTAATCCCTCAGTGAAGCATAGAAAGAAGATAATTGATAATTGATTGTTGTATTTTGCGCTACGGATCAAACTTTGTGGGTAGGTGAGTCTTTTGTCTTTTATCTGTTTGGTCAGAATGCAATTTAAGGTTCGTTATTACTGGTTCCTAAATATACTGTGATAATTTTATTGGTATAGACTTCATTTATATTGTGATTCCAAATAGGAAAGATTTGTTTAAAACTCTGTTCATGTTATTAGAACGGTGTAGGTGATGGCATATCTATCTATATTATATTTGACAGTGGTTCTACGTGTATATAGTTAGGTTTTTATTTTTCTAATTTCCTCCATTTTTATGTTTTTAATTAAGTTAATTTTAATTTAATGATTCTCTTATTGTAAAAAAAATAAAAAGAAATCCTCCAGAAATGTGCATTTACAATAAAAAATGAATCCTGAATCTTGAAATGCCCCAAATCATGTGCATTTACAATCAAAAGAAATTGCAGCCTTGATAACCTCATAAATAGTGCCTTGATAGTTTCAATTATAACGTTGATAAATTTACAAACAAATTTTCTACCTTAAAAAGAACAAAAGAAAAAGGAATCTAAATAAGCTAGATAATTGGTTGAGAACCAAATATCTGTAACTGCTTTGATTATTGCTTCCATTATAGCCTTGACTGTTGCTTCCATTATAACCTCGATTTTTGCTTCCATCATAACAAATTTTCTGCCTTAAAAAGAACCAAAAAAAAAAGGATTCAAATTCACATAAATTTAATACTTATAAAAAAACCCAAATCCTTAATTCCTTGATAGCGGCATAAACATATTCACATCCCTTAATAAGTATCCTAAACCCTAAATCCCACTATTATAAACAACAATCAAACTTCAATTTTTTTCCTGTATTGTTCAGACCTATTAATTCGAGGTTTTCTTCTAACATTACTTTCTTCATCCTTTATGTTGTGGTTTTGTTTTGCACATCCTTAATAACAGTTTATTTTCATGATGCAACAATAACACTCGATACTTTGACTGTTCAAATCATAAAAGGTAAAGGCTGTGTACATTGGTTTATAATTTTCTTATCATTTCAACTATCCAATATATGTGGCATCGATGCATACATGCTTTCTAATTCTATCATGTCATATTAAAAAAGCTATTGGGAATCAATTGAAAGGAAGTAGTGGAAATAAAATTCTAAAGTGTACCCTGCAATAAATAAGAAATATATAGAATTTAACTCATCTTTTGGTTTAATTGATGGAGAACACGAAGTAGATTAGAATTAGGGATTTTAATCTGAGAATTATGAGATATGGGAATAACTATGTAATTGAAAATATTAAGAATTATTATCTTAGTTAGCTTCCTTGATTAGGATTAGGCTTATTTCTTATGGTTATGTGATTTGTTGTTTTTATCTTCTTAGGATTTAGTCTTTATCTTTAGGTTAGGATTTTCCCTATATATATATATGAGATTCTCATTTGTTATTCGATAGCTTATGAATGAAATTAGATTAATTATTACTTTCATACTCTATGATTGAGTGTTGAGTCGTCCATGTGATTTGGACTACTGTTCCATGTGATTTGGATCGTATCTATCTTTACTTTCCCTATTTTCTTTTCAATTCTTCCCTACTGTACGGCATCAAGTGGTATCAGAGCCCTAATTTCGTTCCCCTGTGAGGAAAAAAATACCATCAGAAAAATCTCGCGTACAGTAGCCAAACACACATTCCTTTGTTGTCTGCAGTCAACCTCCACCACCAGCCACCGCCACCCGCCGTGAACAGAGAATCGGGCTGAGCCTAGCCCAAGCCCGAGTCAATTCAAAAAAAAATTCTAGGTTTTCTTTTTTTACTATAATTGTATGTATTTTTTTCTGCAAAAAACAGAAAAAGAGTAGAAAAAAAAACTTAAAAAAGGAAGAAAAACAGATAAAGAGAAAATAATTAATTATATTTGAGGTATTTTAGTTTGATATCATGTCTTACCATATTTGGTATTCGAAATCTACAAGTTCAGCTATCAAGCACTTATTCTCGCTTGAATGCGTTGAAATCCAAAGCGATCAAGTATGCTTGGTATTATCTTGCTCGACGTATGTATGAAGAATATAGAGAACTTCAATATTGGGTTTATTGTGATGAGAGAACAACACCAATGTGAGTATGAGTTTGAGCTTTGTTTTCGAGATGTCCATGATTTGAATAGTCTTGGCGATTATATATATGATGATGAAGGAGTAGCTTATAAATTTATTATTATGCTCCTAAAACTACTTACCATGGTTGTGTTGAGTATGATCATGCTTCCGAAAGTTATGGTGGGTATGATGCCCATGACGAGCTTGTGATAAAACAAAAGTCTAACCCATTAACTTCCTCCCAAGTTCGAGAAAAGCTAATCCACCTACTGAAAGAATGTAAAGAATTGTGCAAACTCTTGGATATTGTGACAGTGAAAGATGATCCGAACTTGATAACTCAAAGCTCACTGATGGGGAAGACTCCGCATAGCAACAAGAGAATATTGTGGAATATAAGCCAGTTTCAACCCAAGATGAAGTTGACGAGACTGAAGATATTCCAGTGGAGGTTGCATCGATTGAGTCAGTTTCTTATGCAATTGATTTTGCTGAGCACATTGAGGTGGTTAAAACGGTTTGAGTGGAAGATAAAATTGCTTGTAGAAGTGAGGCTCTTGTGGATCCATCTTCCCTTGCTATTGATTTTATCCTCCCTACCTGGTTTCAAGTACCTCGACAACAAACGTTTCCAGTGAATTTTTTTTCACCTTCTAGTGCTTTCACTTTTATAAACTTTCATGACCATGCTTTGTTTCTCCATGCCTAGAAGCTCCTGCTATTGAGTTTATCCTCCTTACCTGGTTTCAAGTACCTCGGTAACAAACATTTCCAGTGAATTTTTTTACCTTCTAGTGCTTTCGCTTTCATAAACTTTCATGACCATGCTTTGTTTCTCCACGCTTAGAAGCTCTTCTACTAGCACATTTTTCAACTTGAGGCCGAGTTCTTTCTAAGTGGTGGAGAATGATGGGAACACGAGGAAGATTAGAATTAGAGATTTTAATCTAAGAATTAGGGGATATAGAAATGACTATGTAATTGAAAATATTAAGAATTATTATCTTAGTTAGCTTCCTTGATTAGGATTAGGCTTATCTCTAATGATTATCTGATTTGTTGGATTAGGATTAAGCTTATCTCTCATGGTTATTTGATTTGTTGGTCTTATTTTCTTAGGATTTAGTCTTTATCTTTAGATTAGGATTTTCCCTATATATATGAGATTCTCGTTTGTTTTTCAATATCTTATGAATAAAATCAAATTAATTATTACTTTCATACTCTGTGATTGAGTGTTGAGTCGTCCATGTGATTTGGTTCAGTGTTCCCATGTGATTTGGGAAGATCCATGTGATTTGGATCGTATCTATCTTTAATTTCCTTATTTCTTTTCAATTCTTCTCTACTGTACGACATCATTAATACTTAAGATTTTGGTTTACAGGTAAACTTTTTGTGAATGAAGAAGAGCTTGTAGAGTTTCTTTCTTGTAGATAATTTTGTAGCACCCCTTCGGTGCCTTTCTTTTTATATCAACTTTTACTTGTAAAAAAAATCTTTTGAGGTTGCTTTCAAGATTTTATAACCTACATTCATCGTTGACTTTGATGGAGTGATTTTGTACCATATGAGACTTTGATTAGGATAGTGATTTCGTGCAAAATTCTGAGGGCAAAATTTCAATCATAGCTATCATGCAATTTTTAAACACAAACACTAGTCTGTACCCTCTCACTACAAACCAAAAAGAAGAAAAACTAGTGTTGATTATTGTCTCCTCACCAGAAGTATCTCAAGTGATTTACTAATCTAGCACTAATCAACAGGATTAATGTCTAAACTAGCATACTCAAAGTGAGAGTTCATAAAGAAAATCATTTCCATGAGAAGCTAATTAAGGTCCACAATGACAGATTTGGAAAATGCAGGCGTATAGGTGAAGGGCAAGATGGTTAAGAGTCATCTTATGGAAACAAAGTAATACAAATTTTTGGAACTTTTTCAACCATAAAGTAACTTTTAATGGTGAGATTTTAAAGAAAAAAGTAAAAAAGTAAGGGTTAAACAGTTGTACTATTAAATTTTAACATTATTATTTTAACATTGTGGTAATATTTGTATTTTTATTTTTTATGTGAATCTAAATCTCGTGCATAGCATGGGGTCTATGCTAGTAAAATTATAACACAATCTTAAATTTAGTAAAATAAAATAATACTATCACAATGTTTTTGCGGAACATAACTCATAGCAAAAAGTACAATATATAATAAAAAGAAAACGCAAAAAATTATATAATGAAATAAACATAATAAATTACAACCACGATGGATCTATGTTGGGTTATGTGTGTCACAAGTCGCAAATTATGAAATCCTATAACAAGAAAATGAAGAAGAGTTAAAAGCTACATGAATATAAAATGAATACAAATGAAAAAGGTCATAGTGAATACCTAATTAAATGATGTTTTTCTCATTTTTTTTATTTGTCAACAAATAATGGACTTCCTCAAACCAATTAGGTGAAACTACAAATGATATCACCGGCTCAAAGGTTGTGATTCTGAAATTGTTTTACATCCCAACAATAAAGTTGTAATGTCTAAGCATGCAAGAGTTTGGTTAATGGAGGTTAGTGTCCGGCTATATAGGGCTTTTTATAGCTGATGATATTGAGAAGTGGTGATCATATGAAGTAGAATTGGAAAAGTAATTCATTCCATTCATTATCCAATTGAACCGTTACTTTTTTACTTTCTTTCTTTAAAATTTCACCATTAAAAGTTGCTTTATGGTTGAAAAAGTTCCAAAAATTTGTAGTACTTTGTTTCCATTAAGACTATAAATCTTTAATAGGAATAGGAAACATAAACTAAGAAAGATTAGGAAACCTAATACATATCTAATTAAGAAATCTCTCAATACTCCCTCTCAAGTTGGAGCATACATGCACCAACTTGTTACAAATAAACCCGAACCCATACCAATAAGAAACCTGATCTAATTTGAAACAAACAGTTAGGTCACCACATTGGTACCACCTAACAAGATAAGATTCGAAAACACCGGAACAAGAAGATTTTGACCTTTTTCGTCTTGTTTTTACTAACTTTAACTTTGACTTTGACTTTGACTTGAATGAGCTGCAATCACTGATTCAGGAGAATAACAACATCAACACAGGTTGAACCGGGCTAACAACATCAACATGCATGGGATTAACAATATCAACATCAGGTCAACAATATCAACAGGGGTGAGGAACTCCTCTTCAGGAACGATCAAGAACTCTTCTTCAAAAACTTCAGAAACTCTTACTCGTTTTCTTATTCTTCATAAACTTAAGAAACTCAAACACAAGACCAGAAACACATAACAAATATATTTTTTCTTTTTTCTTTTTTTTTAATAGAGATGCAGAGGATATGACCTGCTTTGGTTATTAGGGTTTCCTAAAAAATAGAGATTAAGGGTTTTATATGTAGGACTTTAGATAGATAAAGGGTTTGGTTTGGGTACCAGGTCTAACCCAATTGGGTTATTAAATAGATGTAATGGGCTTTTGCCCATGAGGGCTTATTCAAATTCCATCAGGGTCCCAAACTATAGGCTCTGATACCATGTTAAAATTTATGTTAGGGACAGAGAGATGGGAGATTGAAAAGAAATATTGCAGAACTCTTTAATTATTATTGTTGTTATGTAAATAAACCAACAACCCTATATATAGACCTAAAACTATAAATCCTAATAGGAATAGGAAACATAAACTAAGAAAGATTAAGAAACCTAATACATATCTAATTAGGAAACCTCTAAACAGTTACTTTATGGTTGAAAAGGTTCCAAATAATTTGTAGTACTTTGTTTCCATTAGATGATTGTCTTGCCCTTCACCTAATTGCCCGCATGTTCCAAATCTGTCATTGTGGGCCTTAATTAGCTTCTCGTAAAAAACTGATTGCTTTTTCTTATGAATGTTACTTTGGGTTTGCTAGGTTAGACAATAATCCTACTAATTAGGGCTAGATTAGTAAATCACTTGAGATACTTCTGGTGAGGAGAAAATAACCAACACTGAGGGTAGTTTTTCTTCTTTTTGGTTTGTAGTGAAGGGTACAGGTTAGTGTAATGTCTAGTTTAGGCCTCAAAGATTTGGGGTTTAACTACTTCGATGTTATTAACTAGTTACGATTTCACTGTTGATTCAGTCTCATGTTGCATTCAATTCTGATGGGCAGATAATCAAGTACCTCTAGTTGTAAACTGAGGAGATGAAGATCATATTGTATGCTTATCTGGTTTCTACATAGTGGGAGTTTCATGAGAAGCAGAGGAATAAATCCCTATGATGTTAGAAGTTGAAGTTTCTAAATGCATAGACCCCCCTGACATGCATGAGAGGTAAAATATCTCTCTCTCTCTCTCTCTCTCTCTTCTTTCCAGTAAGAGAAACTGTGGTGCACATAAATAATTTATGGGTGGATTTCTTAAAATTGAAATGACATTAGATAAGACGACTTTCTATCAGATACTTGAGTTATGACTAATATCTTGCATAGTTTAGGTTCACGTTTATTGTCTCTCTTTGAAGTAGATATACTATAGATGATAATAGTATAAATTTCTTTTTGTATTATTTATCATATGATTATTATTGATGGACCTTGGAGTAGTTTGGTCACTTGGTGTGCATTGGCTTGTGAGTTAAAAACGTCATAGGACTCGGAAGTTATATAGGAAGCTTCATCAGAGTAGTAATAGTATTTGCTAGACAACCTTCTTTTTCTTCTAATATTTTAGTTTGTGTATGAGGACCCTGATGAGTGTGTTTATTTGTTCATTGGTTTTGCGTAATTATGAGAAGAATGTTAGGATTAATGTAAAATTCCTGATGATCGTAGCTGGGATTTGATTTGCTTCGGTTGGAAGTTAGTGGTTGGGATTACTTGCAAGGGACAGGGTAATCATTATGATAATAGTGTTTGAGGTAGTTGACTTTAATTTAAAGAAACCTTATGATTTTTATTAATAGGCTTTTATTTTGCCCTTGCCGTTTATAATGGATTAAATGATGTGAAGGAGAACACCTAGGTAGTTATCCTCCTTGGCCCAAGGCTATGTCGGAAACCAATTTTGGGCTACGACTGGCTAAATACTATGAAGGAGATATTCTAGGAAATAAACCTCCTTGGATCTTTTATCTGGTTGCATTAGCTTTCCTTGTTTATATTCAAACATACCTAAATACACGCGTACTGGATGGTTTCTAGTTTTGAATAATTGTCAGCCATTCGCCAAACCAGAAGAAATAAGAGCAACATAAAATTTGACTAATCTTGAATAGATTCAGGTTGTTGGTGTCTTTTTTAATCAGTCAAGTTGTTTGTATCCTTTTGTTCTCCTTTTACAATTTCTGTGTGGTAATAGATGGGATAAGCGTAATAAGCGGCTTTTAGCTCTGCAACAATTTTTTCTCTCTTAACTGCAACCATTGGGGATTTTTTTTCTGAATAATTTCTTTTTGGTCCTTGTGAATTTGGTATTAAAATCTCAATGTTGGCTGAAGGTTAAGGACTTAATTGTGATAGTTAGAAGATTGGAGGGAACTTCCTGGTATTGGTTGTTAGGAGAACGACCCCTTGATGTAGTCACACCATATCTACCGACAGTTCAATTTTCTGATGTCTGCTTTTGAGCATACTAAAAATATTGTGGATGTGCTTATTGTACAAATTAATATAAATGTCAATGACATCAGGTGACTTGATTGGAGAATGATTGGTCTTCATCATTCTTAAATGTCAAGAACAAACTTTGTTAACAAACTTTGGATCTTAATATCTAGCTACTAACAATATTTTTTTTTTTTTGTTGATAAGTAGTGACTAACAATATTTAATAATCATGAGAATTGTGAAGAATGTACATATAGCTTTGCTTTATTTCTTATAATTTGTTTGGTGTTTTTGCTAGGGACAAGATTGATTATGTATAGGGCCTTGCCTAGTGTTGGGAAAAAAGAGTACTGTGACGATTTGGCCATCTTGTTGTAAATCATTTTGCAGGTTTTATCTTATTATATGATTCTCATAGTGGGAGATGGAAACATGGACTGTCTTGAAAATGAAAATGAAAATGAAGATGAAAATTACAAGGTGGACCATAGAATGTGGAAATTGTGCTGAAGGATACCCATATAGAGAGAGCTAACTATACGAAACTATCAAGGAATTGTCAGAAAAACATCTCTATCTATGTAATTGTCAGAAAAACATCTCTATCTGTGTTGTAACATAAATGCTGGTTTATAATACCCATATAGAGAGAGCTAACTACACGAAACTATCAAGGAATTGTCAGAAAAACATCTCCATCTATGTTGTGTGAGCATTATCATACGTGGATAGAACATTAGTGCTGGTTTATGATAGATCACCAAGCAAAGTTTGTTTCATTCTATTGTAGTGTGCTGATTCAAACCTTGAACACTCTTGACGAGGAGAGAGGGTATCGACCACTGCCCTAAAGCTTCGGTGGTTACTGTTTGATTTTTAGCAAAGTATGTTTGATAACTCTATTAAGGCATGCATATCTCCTAATTGTATTGGAAAGGATCGCAAAAATTCTTTTTGAGTGTTTTATTTGATTTACCATGATCATGAGCAAGGTCAACTAGTGTCCTTTCCTCCCGGTAATGTTAATCTTTTATGAGATTGTTAGCAATGCTAACCATGTGATGAACTTAATCATCTATGGATGATCAATAAACATTTTATTTCAATCTTTTCCTTAATAATCATGTTTTTCCTTGTCAACTTTTGGTAATAAACAATATGATATTTTAAAATTTCCATTGCAATCATGGAAAGAATAAAAAAATCAATATATTATCTCTAGAAAGGGTACCCAAATTTCAAATTTGTCTCATTGAACTAACTCTTAATGCTAATTAAATAGTAGCACTTTAACAATCAAGCTTAGAAAATTTCCAATCCGATGATCACAGTGTCAATAATCCTAGGCTCCCATGGTAAACAAATTCATTGAAAGACTTATTTAGAGCCATTACCCTTCATGCCACCATGATAGTGAAAATTGTCTTTAAATTTCTTTAACAGTAGTCCTTGTTTGCAAACACACAGGCCTCTCTCTCTCTATCTCTCTCCTCATAAATTATAAATCATCACAGTAAATGATGATGAATGTGCTGTGTGTAACATCAACATCAAGTCATCAAATGAACAGGAAATGTGTTCCCGTAAATAGTTACTGTCGGTATGAACTGTGAGTTTCCTCAAGTAAGCAAATGGCCGGGTGTTGACATCACACGAGCAAAAGCATCATCTTCAAAAGAGACCACGCTCGATCGTCTCTCTCTCTCATGTCCTTTTGATACCTTTTTTCCTCATCTATCATAACACCAACATTAGCTCGTGGGGTAGTTGCTCCTCTTTACCTGTTCTTCTCACTCCAGTTTTCCCCATACTCTTTTTTACAATCCTTTTTAATTTTTTTAAAAAATTTTTTAATAAAAAAAAATTCCTTTTTTCTATTCTTAAAACAAATGCCTTTTGTAAGTGAGACCATAAAATAATTTTGTGTTTTTTCATTAAAAAAATATTTAATTAGATTTCTATTGAGTTTAAAATTTTACTTATCACGTATCTCATTATATTATAAACTTTAATACGGAGTATATTTTAAAGAAATGGCACATTTTGTTTACTTTTTAAAATGTGTTTTATCATTTTGAAAACAGCTTTATAAAACATCATAGGATGTTTTAAAAAACTAATTTATGAAAACAGTAAACGTTTAATTTGGTGTTACAAAACTGTTTTGTGTTTTGGAACACAAAACAATTTTTTGAAAACCAAAATCAAACATACTGTAGGTTCAAACTTTGTAAATTAGGACAAATCACTCAAATCCGCAACAATAAGATTTTGAATGGGAGAAATCGTTTTTGGGTAAGACTGTGCTTAGAGGAGATTCTCACAGATGTGGACGAGAGTTCTTCTTCTGTCATTTCTTTGCAAGCTAACATGTCATATATATAAGAGATTGTCAATAAGCATAATATTGTGTCTCTAACTTAATTTATACCGTCAATCCACACCTTTAGCAATGAATTTCAATACCTAATTTTTTTCGACAATTCTGTCACATATTTTTTTAAAATTGATTATGCTTCAACCAATGGATGTTTTTCACGTGACAATTGTACAAATTGTATCTACACATACCATATGAGGATATAACCAATAAAACTTATTTCTTCCACGTGAATGATTGAAATTGTAATTTATTGATAATTTAATTAAATAGTAAATCGATATCATTTATGGTAATTGATATTATTATATGATAGAAAGATATTTGATTACATTTATAATACGGTACCATATGTGATTGTTGATATTAGTTTGTTGTAAATATTACGATTTCTTATACCTAGTAAGAGAAAATATTTCCATCCAAATTATGATTAAAGACTCCAAGTTTATGTGAACTATACTAGTGGTGGGTATTGGATTGGATATTTGATCTTCTTGAAAGAAGAGTCAAGAGTGGGGGATCTATATATATATAGAGAGAGAGAGAGAGAGAGAGAAAGAGATCAAGATGCAAGTTGTTGTCATGTGGTTTTGTGGTCCATGAAAGAGCTTCAATGTGGTTTTGTGGTCCATGAAGACAGAGAGAGAGAGAGAGAGGGTGATTTGAAGGTAAGAAGAAAGGGTTAAAGGAAACATGAGGAAGAGAGAGTGGGTAGCAATGCATGCCACCATCCAAACCCTTTCTGATCAGTACATTTTCATTCTCATCAATGGCTCCAAAATCCCAAACAATATAACATTGTTTCAAATCAAATAAACCCATAAAAGCATCCGCAATTATGCATTCCCCCCCTATGATACACATTTGAGCATTTTCCTTTTGGATCAACTTTATCACCAAATTCTCAATTCCTCTCTATAATTGATACCATTTTCCCTTTGCTTTTCTTTGCAAAATCATTTTAATTACAAAGTCTTCAACAAGAAACATAAGACTTTGTGTGTGGATAAGGAGAGAATCACATCGTTTGTGGGGCATATATCTCCATTTTCACGCGTAACGGAACTAGACACTTCAATGTCCAATGAATTGAAAACATTTAACAGTGTTTTCATCATATTGACATCTCAATCTTTTTTGGTAATTTTATTTTTTTGCGTCAGAAAACTTTGTGATTACTACTGTTTCTCTATTATTCTCTACACTATAACACGTAAATTAAGGGTGTGAAAAAGAAGAAGCCAAGCTTGACTGTTTCTATTCAGTGTTCGGACACGAAGAGAAAAAAACATCTCATTCAAGTAAGTAAAAGCTCAACTACCTGTCAATTTGTTAGGCTTGGGCTTACATCAAATGCTGATCATTTTCCAAGTTTACTCAAAATTTTATCAAACTTGTTGCATAATCGGAGCCAAAATTCCCTCTTTTGTAAGCATGAATTTGTGTTTTGGGCTCTCATTTTCAGTTCATTGTGGTCAAATGCAATTCAATACAAGCGAGACGTTTCGACCGTAACTTGACTTCATATGGGTCTCCGTTATGAGATAATTGTTACCAACACTTGGCTCAATGATCTTCTCCTCATTTGTACTGTTGAGAATCGAACCCGTGACTTTGACTTTAATATCAATTATCAAAGTCTTCACCAAATATATATATATATATATATATATATATATGCCTTTTCACAATTTGCTACCTTATAATGCCTTTATATCCAAAAAGCATGCTTGCCCCACACTATAAGACGACACCCTTCAAGATAGATTTTGTTGTACACAATTCATCAGAAATGAAAAAATCTATTTAGCTTGTTTTGGCTACATAGCCATGTCATTTTCTTTTTTTGTTTTTATTTTTCATTTTTGTGGAAGGGATATGAATAAAACTTTTACTTGGGTGAGCCTAGAGTGTTGTCCATATCAACGACGACAAGTAGTTTTTTTATATCAATTTATAGTAATTTAAATATTATTTGACAATAATAATATCATTTGATAATAAAATAATATTATTTTAAAAAAAATATCATTTAACAATAATTGAGATATTATTTAACAATAATTAATGATTATCAAATGATATTATTATATTAAATAACTGTTAAATGTAAATTTGTGTTCAACGTTTCAACCTAATTAATTATATTAAATTAGTCCATACAAGTATCAAAGTTACTCATTGGACTTGAAGTGAGTGGAAATCTTCTGACCCCCCATTTACTACCATTTAAATGGTCATGATTCATGAATTCTAATGCTGTTGCTTTAAAAAGTGAAAAAAAAAAGGTTACGAAAGTGACACAGTGCAGTTACAGTAACAGTACTACAACCAGAAAGATAAGCCCAAAGTATTCACAAGGTCTCCATTTTATTTACAAATTTTCATTTTTAAATACTTTTCATTGGATTAATTAAATAATAACCCTCTTAATTTTTTTTTTAAAGAAAATAAAGCATTAATGCCTCCATAAAGTAGAGCAATTTTGTCAAGCGCATGCAGTCTTTTCACCTTTGTATTGTAAAAGGATCCATCTCCACTATGGCTGATGTTATTTAAGAATTGGCATTTAATAAGACAAACACAGACAAATCTTACATAAAGACTTTTCCCACTCCCATACTATAATCTAGTTTTCATTAATATTAAACAGTGGCCCCCTACCAAATTAAAATATTAATCTCAACCTACCAAACACATAATCATACTATTATAATCATTATCTATTTATCAAATCTAATGAAAAGATTAGATTTTGTTGATTTGATTTCGCATGGGTTATTATAAAATTTAAAAAATTTATTAATAATTATAAAAAATTAAATAATAATTTTAATATTTAAATATTTTTAAATAGTTATTATTTAAATTTTTATAATTATTAATAAATTTTTTTAATTTTATAATAATTTTTATGTAACTGAGTTTGTATATCATCACTTTAATAAAAACAAATATATATATATATATATATAAAAATCAAACCTACTACTAATTACTTTTTACTGTAATACTTTATTTGATTAGTGTATAAATAAATCCTCCCAAAAAAGAAAAGATATCAACGGGGACACCATTGCGGTTCCTCGTGGTGGCTCGTGTAAACGCGTGGGCCCGTACCACCCGTCAAAAGGAAGAGGAGTGGCGCGCTGTGATTGGTGGATTGTGACAGCCACGGGATTACACGGCTGTACACGTACACAACAAGGGGTAGCGGATGCGCCACAAAACCTAGACCTCGTCTCACTAGATTCTTACTTTTTTATTGATTTGAACACGTGTCGGTCAGACAACCACTCACAAACTGTTGGGATATTTTGATTTTTGATGGGTTGGATATAGTTTTCACCTACTTCCCTTTATATCGCGTGGAAAACACTCCTTGGATTTCTCTTTCTTTTTTTTTTAATTATGAAAGACACTTTGAATTTCAAATCTAAAGCTATAACTTTCTTTTTTAAAAAATGTTTGGAACGAGGGTGTGACGTATTTTTCAATATTGACATATGGGTCTGACCAAGTGCTAGATCATTGGTTTATGTCGATTATCGAGCAAAATTTATGTTATTTTTGTTTAAATATAAAATTTAAATTTAAATATTTTTAATAAATTAAATAAATTTTAATTACCCATGAAAGTTTTAGTCATAATGTAAAATTATCGTATTTTATTTTTAATTTTTCAAAATACTTTAATTTGTTTTGTTAAAATTTTTCTAAAACACTTGTATCTTATCAAACGTGTCATAAGTTTTACAAATAATTTGTTTGCATTAATTTAATTACCTCTTACAAAGATTTTTGCTGTGAGTTATAAAAGCTTTGATAATAACTAATAAGGTAATAGTAAATTATTTATTTATTTGTGGTAAGTGTGGGTCACATCGTCTTGTGACACAGCACATGATAAAATAGCATTTCTTTTGTCTATTAATGTGAAAGGAAAAATTAAAAAAACTAAAGCATAAAAGAGTCGGAGAGGGACGTGGAAAATAAGAATCACGCATGGCCGTGGAACAGAGATTGACAAAATGAGAGAGGAGACGAGACGTTTAACATCCGATCCCAATGAATTAGATAATTATATGAAAAAAATTTGATTGGTTATTTTTAAAATTTTTATTAATAATAATAATTATATATGTTAAATATTATTAATTAAATTTTCAAGGATGTAAATCGTGCAATTAAAATTTCTCACACCGTTTCATTTCATTTCATTAATACTACTTATTATATGATAAGAAATATTTATTTATTTTTGTGATAATTGTATTACATGTTACGATAACGAATTATCAATTCGTGGTAATTAATATTATTTTGTTGTAAAAATTATAATATTTATAAATAATAAACGGAACCCTAGAATTTGTCAGTAAAAAAATCATGGTAAGACATGAGACTTTTAAGGTCTTAGTTTCAATTTTTACCAGTTTTAATGTGTGTTATTTCTTTAATTAATGAGTTTATTATATTTATATAACATCGTTTCAAAGCTAAAAAAAATTATGAAGTTATAATGTTGGTGACATTTAAATTTATATAAATATATATATATATATATATATATATATATTGAAAATCTCAGTTTTTAACTCAATTTTATATGTTGATTTTTTTTATAATATATTCATATATTAGAAGTTCTTGTCTAATACAGATTTATGAAATAAGAAATTCTTACTTATACCCGGTGTAAAACACCATTTTTGCACCGAGTGGAAACTTCATTAATAATTGTTAGGTAAATTCATCGGTAATGTTCGTACAACTATTATTTATATTATCAGTGAAATTACTTAAAAATTATTAATGAAGTTTTTTAACTAGTGTAAAAATAGTATTTTGCACTAGGTGTACGTAAGAATTTCTCACATGAAAGATATATGGCACAAAAATCCATTTCACCATTGAATGACACGAGGAGAAACAAAAAAAAAATATTTCTTTTTCACGTAATGGTGAAATGAACTCTTATATTATATATCTTTTATGAATTCAATCTAAACAAATTTCTTTTTGTTTATGAATGTTGCTCTTTACTGAGTTTGAGTTTGTTATACATATAGGCCTCACTACCCATCTAGGGTTATAAGAGGTAAAAAGAGAAAAGAGAGGCAGGGAAGACAAATTCCATGTGCTTATTGAGGCAAAGAATCGTATTGATATAGAAGTAGAACCAAATTATTTAAACATTGACGTGTTGTAAAGAATTATAATTCTCAATATTTATCCGTATGGGTCATTGTCCAAATTAACATGAAACTACCCCTAGAATATATATACCTAATTTCTTTTTTTGGGGCTTGAGGATATTATAAAATGCCTCATACATGAAAGCCACAATCCCTTAGGTAGGTGTCTAGAGCTCTTAAAAAACAAAATTCAAGAAGGTGAATTGAAAGTGAACCCAAGAGAACATTATTGTGACAAAATATATGACAGATAGGAAAAGGGAAGAAAATAACAATACTTCTGAAGTCTGAAGTGGTGCATGGGCCACCATCGACAAAGTAAAAACTTTCCAGAGTCTGAGAAAGACAAACAATCAGACATTTCCAAGAAATTACTTAAGCCCCGCCTCCCCTCCCCACCCTTCCCTCCCCTCCCTTCGCTTCCTTTCACTTCCCTTCTGCGTTTGTCTGACGGCAGATCATGACCTATTAAAAGCAAAACTACAGCACATACATACATGAGAGAGAGAGAAACTAAGGGGCCAAGTAGGTAGGGGACCATTTCATATCATAGGTGGACAGTTTGTCATAAACAACAAACAGTTCTGACCCCACCTCGTCTAATGGGCCCAAGACTTTTTCTACTCTTTTACATTTTGGTCCCACGGGCTCCTCGGGGACCACCTGACCAGCTACACTTTGCATTGATTAAGCCGGCGGCTGTCAGTGAAGTCAAAATTCTGGTATGGTCCCTACCACCCTCCATCATTCCACGTGTAAGGCCCTGATTCTCTTATCTTAGCGCGTGCTAAGGATGGGGACCATTTTGTGGTCCAAGGGAGGAGAGGTCGACGCGTGTTCCTCCCTCAGGTCGTTGTCCCGCGAGTGGCGGAGAGAGGAGCGACGTAATTTATGGTCCCCCTATCCCTTTTTTTTCCGCGATGTTTTGCTTTCTCATTATATCTGTGCCGGTCACCGGTTATTGCCGGTCACGGTTGTCGACTGAAATACAAGAAAGCCCGTAGAGACGAGAGAGAGATTAAAATCTGTATTCGTAGTTGGATTTTTTCTAGCTGATGATTTTTGTGACGCTATTTTACTTACGTGGAAAGCACGCTCCAAGCCTTTATGGATGATATATAAACTACTATTTCTAGGTACAATGATGTGTACCTTGTTATTGGATTGAGAGATAGTCCTACTTTACATGCATGGCATAGTTTTGTAGTAAGAGGATGCGTGCCACACTTGCTCTATGGCACGTGTCACCAACAGCTCTCGCTTTTCAACTAATGATTAACTGTTGGGAAATGAATTTATGTTTAAGAACAATGATTAAATGTTATCTTATCAAAACACCATCAATGGGTTAGATCTAGGGTTGCGCACCTCTTGGGTTGAGTTAAAGGTTGATTAATCCTTGTTGTAATTATTTTATCTTTAAACCAGCTCAATTTAAAGTAAATTTTATAAATTTTAATTTTAATTCAATTTACAAAAATTTAAGCTAGATTTGAGTTAATTTAATTTGAATTAAATTGAATTAGATTTTTTAAATTTATTTTATCATATAAAATGTTAAATGTTAAAAAATAATTTTAAAAACATCACATTAAATTATTTTAATTTTAATATTTTAAAAAAATTTAAATTTAAAAAATTCAAATATTTTTTTATAAATTCAAACCATTAACCAGTAAAAGCGGTTACATAAATAAATTTAAGTTCATGAGTTGGGGGTTGTAAAAATTCTAACATTAATCCAACCCTAACACAACCTAAAAAATACAAACCTATCTTACATAAAGTTCGAGTTGGATCGGATTGACTTGTCCGAGTTGCACCTGTAAGTACATCTCATACGACAGAAAAACATGGCTTATTTGTTTTGTGTCATTGAGCAATGAATATTATATTTTAATTGAAAAATTGTTGGATTTAAATAAATACTTGATTAACCAGGTTTAATTAAATTTTTCTATTTTAAAATTGTGTCTTTGGTCTATTTTAATATAGTGATAAAAAACCTGATTGAATGATTTATTTTATTTTACTATAAAAATCATTATAATCATGGTTTGATTAAGCATATTAATCTCTAATATTTGTTGGACCAAGAGAAAGAAGAGGAAAAGAAATTAGAAGAATATCTGTCGAATTCTCTCAATTTTTTTTCTTTCATTTAATTATTTTAATTTTTCAAAATTCTCTACAAAATAGAATTCAAATATTTAAAATTTTGAGTGATAAAATTATCCCTTCATATATATTCTTATTTTCATTATAACAAAACTCCCAGATAAGTGATACTTGTACACGTGCGTTCATTAATTTTTGTTTTCTTCAATCCAAATAAAGAGTAGTATATTTTTTTTCTTCTGTTAACCCCATTTTAAGAGCAAACTATGGTTACACCACATTTAAAGAACATATAAATGCTATTATAAACAAATTGGAGAAAGATCCTCTACAACTGGATATGTCCCATTGGTTTTGTTTATTGTGAATGTAAAAATCACCTCACCAAAGATTGAAAGTTATGTTGAAATTTTTTCTCTAGCGTGGGTTTACATTGATTTATGGTTTTGGTTTTCAATTAAATGTATAAAACAGATTAACAGTTTAGAGTATAAAACGATAAAGTCCATGTGTATGATAATGTGATCCATAAAGTTATTTTGATTATAAAACATTTTGATAATGATAGTGTGACTGTTATACAATATATTGATATATTTATTATTTTTTAAGCTATTAGATGAAAAAACCCAATTAAGGTACAAAACTTATTAGATCATATACACTTTTTCATTAGTGAAAACCATACTCTATATATATAGATTATCATATGTGGGGAATAGTTTTCCAATCAAACTATCTATAGTAAAACTATCAATAAAATGGTACATTCTTAATCTAAATTTAATTAATAGATTGGTTTTTTTTTATAAATCAAATATAGATTTGATAAGATATCGTTTAAATTTACCATCAATAATACCAACAAAACAAATCTCAACAACAAATAATCCATCTATAACAAATAGATAGCGGTGAATCGATTGTTTATCTTCAACTATTGGTTATAAACATATGTTATGTTACTTAATATAAATTGTGTGACACTCACTAAAACAACTTCAAAAGCATTGAAAAATTAAAAATCAATCATATGAAAAACGTGAATAATATACGCTCAAGGTATCGGGAGTATAAGGACAAATTGTGTCATTACTACCGGCCTACTGCCAATGGCAGTAGTAATTGAGGCTAATTTTGGGATTATAAAAAAATCATATTTTTTTCTCAATGAAATAATATTAATTTATTATTTAATGTATTTACCAATAGATAACAGTTTTTTTTTCTTTTCTACTGGTCAAGGGACTATGGTTGTTGGACCCGGCAATTGATATAGGCTCTGCTTTTTATAAAGAGAAAAACAGTAATACACGCGCATAAATATGGTTGTTGCTACAGTTTAAGAAAACCGCAGCTTCAGATGTACGGCAACCTTGACGTTGTTACTCACCTACATATATACATACGCTTTGGTCTGATAGCAACCCCGAGTGTTCTCCACGCGCTTCACTTGCAAAATGGGGCATTTTAATATACATTTTAAATGGAGTACCTACCAACAGTTTTTTTTTTTCTTCTTTTTGCCACACTGACTTTGTTTACCGTCCGATCATAATGAATCAAACACGTTTAAACCAACCAAACAACGACCCATAAGGGTCCAGGCAAAATAAACAAGGCTTTTATACCTACACTTTTCTTTTTCCTTGGTTTTACAAAAGAAGAAACCAGCATTTATATTATTCTATAAATTAAATAATTAATTATAAGTTACACGAAAATAATTTCACATCTTATTCCGGTATGTCTGAATCAGAATCACTCCATATGTCGAAACTACTCTATAATGAAACCAATACAGTCAAACTCGTGCTATTATTAAGTTGTAATTAAAAAAAATTTATTAGTAATCACGAAATAATTAAATATTATTATTTTATTAAAAAGTAATTAATATTTAATTTTTTCATTATTATTAATAGATTTTATCGATTCTGTGGGATCATCACTCATTAAGTTTAGTAAATACAGTTATGAAATTCATCAAACTCTTAAGATTGAAATTAAATGTCAAAAGAATTGAAAATCAACTCATTTGCGATAAAAAAATTGTAAAGTAAGACATGCGATACATATAAATTTTGCTTATAAGATGGTCTCGATCACACTCCAAAATTTAAAAAATACAAATCCATGTGTAAAAGTAATGCACAAAAAACTTTACTTTATAATTTTTACAACAGATGAGTTGATCCAAAAAAATTGATGCATATTTGTGATGTTTCGCTTCGCATAAATCAGCTTAAACTAAATTTAAGTTGAAACTTATTTTCTAAAATTTATCAAAAAATTATTCAAATCTAATCAAACTTTATCAAATTTCATTAAATAACAATTAAAAAATCAATTAATAAGTGATTTGATTTGACTTTATAAGATTTTTGACAAATTTTAAAAATAAATTTTAATTTAAAGTTGCTTGACCCAAATACCGTCAGTATAGTAACTCATTTAAAAATAAAATAATTTTTATATTTTCTGATAAAATAATATATATTGAGATAAAAAAAATCACATATAATATTAAATACATTATATTTGATGCTTTTTTACCGTTTAATGTATTATTTTTATCAAACAAATATATTTAATGAAGCATTATGGTAAAACCCACCTAAAAAATTTTGAAATTTTTTTAGAACTATTTTTGTGACTTAGCAATAATGATTTTTCTAAATTTTCAATTAAATGCAAAATGTACATAGCATCCAAATAATTGCAATAACACTACTAAAAATAAAAATAAAGATAATAATAAGATGGTCCCCTCCGCTCCCTCCCATAAAACTCTTTACAATTTCATATAATAATAAGCAGTATACTTCACCTGAAAACCGCTCCCTCATCTTTCTCAGAAGCTCTTATTTCTCTATTATTTCTTAGCATCCACCGTCTTTTCTCTTCTCTATCTACAAAACCATAATTCTTATCTCTCTTACATCCCTCTGTCAAAAACCCAGCTGCCTATCTATGTCTATATTCACTTATATGGCCTTCCTCTCTCTCTCTCTTGCTCTATCTATTGAGTCTATTTATCAAACAATGAACTCATAATCATAACAATAATTATAACGATCGTCTCTCTTTCTTTCTCTTTCTACATAGAAACAGAGATATAATATACTACATATATGGCTTTTCACCACAATCACCTCTCGCAAGAGCTCCCTCTCCATCACTTCACCGACCAACAACAACAACAAAACCAACATCAACATCAACACTTACCGGAAAACACATCACCCAATTGGCTAAACACCGCTCTCCTCCGCTCACAACAGCCGCAGCCACCGCAACACACCCACTTCTCCGACACCAATTTCCTCAACCTCCACACAGCTAACAATACCAACAACTCCGATTCCACTACCTCACAGACCCAATGGCTCTCTCGCTCCTCTTCCTCCCTCCTCCACCGCAACCACAGTGACGTCATCGACGACGTCGCGGTCGCCGCCGTAGCAGCGGTTGGAGGAGGAGGAGCAGAGTCCATCATCGGCGGCGGCGTGGATTCAGCCGATTTGAAGAACAGCAACAGCGACAACATGAATAACAACAATAACAACAAGAGCGAGGGAGTGGTGGTGGAGAGTGGAGGGGGAGGAGAAAGCGTGGTCAATTGGCAAAATGCGAGGAACAAAGCGGAGATATTGGCTCACCCTCTGTACCGCCAGCTCCTCTCTGCACACGAGGCATGCCTGCGAATCGCAACCCCCGTGGATCAGCTGCCCAGGATCGACGCCCAGCTCGCTCAGTCCCAGCACGTTGTCGCGAAGTACTCCGCTTTGGGTGCTACTCAGAGCCTGGTTGGGGACGATAAGGAGCTTGATCAGTTCATGGTACGCTTACCTTCATGAATCTTTCATTTTCTTCTTCTTCGTTTTAAATATTTGAATTTTTACTTTCTTTGTTTTTGTGGGTTTTATTTGAATTTTGCTATTATAGATAATCATAGTACTGATTTACTTTTGGGGCGATGTGTGAATGGCAAATTCGTAATTATGCAAACTGAAGAAGGATTTTATTTCGTTTCTCCGTCTTTGTGATTGTTGCGATTTAAGGCTTCCTGTGCAGAGATTTGAATTCTTGTTTCTGGGTTTTATGCTATCGGTTACTACTTCAAGTCCATGATTCATCGATTGAGATGAATTTACGATTAGATTATATGAACTTTTTAAATAATATTGCAAAAGGGTACTTAACGTTGTTAGTGGAAATGGGATTGGCTTGATTAGTGGCAATAAGTTAGGGTTTCTTTTTTCTTTTTTCTATTAAGGGCATTTTTTGTTTGATACTGGTTTTTATGCGTTTCTCGTTGATTTGAGAGGTTGCAGTGCACCGACAGATGGGAAAACATGGCTCTTCTAGGGTGATTGGACCTGTTTCATTACTTTGGTTTAAGTTAATCGGCCACAACAAAAAAGTCTATGGCTCGTTAAGGCCATTGTTTGGATAGTGATTTAAATCAAGAAACTAAAGTAAGGTGATTGGACTTGTTTCATTGCTTTGGGGTAAGCTAATTGGGAACAACAAAAAAGTCTATGGCTCATTAAGGGATTGTTTAGATAATGATTTAAGTCCACTTAAATCAAGAAAATATGTCTTAATTTTTTATTATTATTTAAGTAAACTTAAATCACTATCCAAACAACACTATTGTGAACCTAGTTTAGTAGCTGTTCTATGGCTCTAAGTTAAGATTTGAAATGAATGGTGCAAACTCTTCTGTTCACATAAAGGAGGGACCTAAAGAACTTTTTGTTTCTAGTGGCAGTGCTTATTTGGTAGATTATGCAGGTAGGAAGGAATTTCCTCTTATTGCAAAGGAAGTGGAAATTTATTTGATCAAGATATTGAATTCCAGTCACTGTGCAAGGTGGATTCATAAGGTTGGAAGGCAAAAATTCGATGTAGAAAAATAGCACTATGGATTCCGCTTTTCATGATTGAGACTACCATTTCTTTTCTCGAAGAATGAAAAAGGCGATGTCCTGCTTTCAACCGTGGGAGGAAATTAGAATAAAAATTCCTGTTTCGTCCTCTGTTGTGGTGACATACCAAAATTTCTTAGAAAAATATCAAAGTCTGTCTTAGGAAAAATTACCCAAAGATAGTTTCCAGTATGACTGTATCAGAAAAATGCAACATGGTTAAGGATATTGTGAGGCCCAATTTGGTTGGAGTTGCTTGTCAGAAGGGAGTTAGTAATTCGTAAATCTTGAACATATAAGTGAATTCATGAGGCCAAAAAAGGTTCCAGTGCCAGAAATTTGTTTTTGGATGCCCAAGCAAAAGTATCCAGCCTTTTGCTTAAATCTCTGTTTTCAGCCTGAATCGAGCATTTGAAGCCAACATGCAGTCTTTTAATTATCTTATGAGCAGACAACTGAATCATCTAAATCTGATTTTAATTTGGATTTTGACTTCTCCAATCTAAATGCTAACCAGAAAAGGGAGAAGGAGAGGGGACCTTCTTGGTCTGGTCAATTGATCATAGTTTTGGGTGAGGTTTTCTGCTAGATTTCTGTGTTAATTGTTGATCACTTGCTCCATTGAAATCCGTGCTATAAAATAATAGCTAACGGTATCTTATGGAGAAATACATGATTAGGGTCTAAAACTTATGTTTTAAATTACTTAGAAACCTTATTTGATGGGCACAATGGTGGATCGAGTCTTAAGAATCCCTTGTGGGTTCTAAATGAGCCAATCACAAGATCAAGAGTTAAGAAGATCAAGGAAGTAATGCAAGGATTGGTGCAATCTACTTGGACCGAGTTTGCAAATTTATCGAGTAAGACTCCAACATTAAATATGGGATTGAAAGAAGTAGGACCAGCTTTAATCTATATGATACAAGCTATATAGGGGGCGACGTAACCTAGTGGTTTTGTGTAGACTTTTTATTTCATTAAGTAAAAGCACGTGAGAAATTTTTATTCCGCGGGTTCACATCATTATTGATAATTTTATAGAATTTCACTGATAACGTTATTTTTTTAATCTCACATTTATATTCATGTCATCAATAAAATTTACAATAAATTTAAAATCAATGTTTTAAACCCAATCCAACCACATATTTCTCAACCCTCTGAACTAATGAAAGATCAACTTAAATGTTAATAATTTGGCAAATATAGATAAAGAAGAGGTGCTAGATTAGCTACACTTATGCATGATTACGTTCGTTGTATCTTATAATATATTGCATGACACTTCATTGGAAACATTTTGATACTTGTTAGTATAAGTTAAGAATTGAGAACATTTTGATACGTATGCCTTATTACGACAAGAAGAAAGCTTATTGAAGTTTTTTTACTTGTAACGCTGTCCAAGCCTGAATTCATTTGTTCAATAGGAGGAAAGTTATGTACTATTATATATACTGGATTGTGCATATTTGTGGTCCACAACATTCTGT
This sequence comes from Bretschneidera sinensis, assembly GCA_023935145.1. Lineage (NCBI taxonomy): Eukaryota > Viridiplantae > Streptophyta > Magnoliopsida > Brassicales > Akaniaceae > Bretschneidera > Bretschneidera sinensis. The sequence continues at coordinate 13,509,419 of CM043698.1, forward strand.
AAGTCTTAACAATTTAAGCCTATCGTACTTGCAGTGGAAAATTAAAATTTTTAAATTGATAAAGTTAAAACTAAGATTTCTCTATGATTATATTATAACAATACGATCACAATATTTTTATACAAGATTAGAGTTTATACCTCAATAAAAAATTTAGTTAAAAATTTGAGAATAATTCATGAGTTATTCAAATGTTCGGCTTTTAAATATATCTATACGAACAACCAAGAGTAAGGATCTCCATCAAGATTATGTAAAACACCATGCATGGAGGAGCTAAGGAGTAGTCGAAAATTCCAAAGGGTTAGCTCTAGGAATTTTGGCTATGTAGGGAGATAGTTTTAAAATCTGATTTTAAGTCTCCAAAATCCCATTAAGAAATAGAAGCTCTTATATATAGAGCCTTTACTTCTAAAAACTTTAAGATTTATAGAATTGTAATTAAACTTCTGGTTTAATTTAATTTATAGATATATTGGCCCTTTATTTTTCCTTATTCATGCAATTGCTTTATTGTGTGTGAATCGTTGGGTTCAATATTGCCTTGATAGTAAGTCGTAACTTTTACGTAACAATTAGACTCGTCCGATTAATTAAAACTTCTTTTAATACTCTCTTTTTAATAAGAATTAATTACACTTAATTCTTTAAGGTTTCTACAAGTTATGATTAACACCTAACATTATGTCATGACTACCCAGACTATATGAATTTAATGTGAATCTTTCCATCGTCAGTTACCGTGCAATTTAATCATTCCATCATGCAATACCCTGATTAAACTTAAGGTACGAAATTATTGTCAAACCTTAATTATTTAATCACGTGTATCTCGATCTCAAGTCCATAACTTAAGTGATAAAATTAGAAACTTCTCTTTAATTTTTACTCCACTTTGCCAAGGAATTTCCAAGCTATGACTTAATAAAATCACATACGACATTTTCTTTCTTTTAATGGATCCTCTATTGTACACTCGCATACCTCTATGCATAAATGGTCATACCTAATTACTATTCTTATGTGACTCATGATTAGAATCACATTTAAGTAGTATCAAAGCATTATGACATATACACAAGACATCCTTTGTGCCTCAAGTATAAGTATCACTTGTACAACTGTAATGGAAAAACACCTATTGAGAGCCAATAAAATGTCCATTAGGAATTACTTAATGGAGTTAGTTTGGTGTATCTGTTATCTAATAAGCACCTACATAATTTGTTTTAGTGTCTCATACACTACTGACCATGAAATCAATCACCCTCAACTCCTTGAGGAAATATAGTATGTACTAACCTATTTGAATTCACCAATGCCCATTCTTAGTAATCCTATGATCTGGAACATTTAATAATAAAGTTTAAGGTAATACATCTCATTAGCATGATCTCATCATAATGCTTACTTCCATTGCTTCTATGTTATGAGCTTTATCATGTAAGCACATGCAATGTGAATTGTAATGAATACGATAAATAATATAAATATCATAAATTAATATTTATTTTCAATAAATGAATAAGATTAATTACAAGTAATATGTATAAACATAAAATACTATTAGCTTGTAGACAAACTATTATCCTTACGGTGCATGTCACACAATTTCTAACATGTGATGACACCAATTCAACACATCATAAGGTTTGAGGAATTGTCAATGTTTAGCTTCATAGGAACTATTGGTTATGTTCTTGTGATCATAACTGAAATTGATCTGAAATGATGATGCAACGTGTACCAAACACCGATGGTTGTGATAAGCAGAACAGGGGGCATAAATTGGAACTCTGGATCCTTTTTCTTACTCTAATCATATGGGACGTGGCAACAAACCACCTAATCCATGTGAGATCCTTCTGTTTGTATTGTTAGTGGTTTTAACTAGACCTTTTAACATTTACAGGAATGGAGTACGTCTTAAGGTTTTACCTATTCCGTTCCTATGTTTCAGCCACCTTTGTATCTTTGTCATCAATTGACAGTGTTTAAAGCTAGTACTGAACTTGTTTAGTGAATGGACTTGAATACCATTTGAAAATATTGCTGAATTGATGATGATACCAAAATCTTAATATTTCTCTTTCATGATTATGTAGACGCATTATGTTCTGCTGCTATGTTCATTTAAAGAACAATTGCAACAACATGTTCGGGTCCATGCAATGGACGCAGTACTGGCTTGCTGGAAGATTGAGCAATCCCTACAAAGCTTAACAGGTGATGTTAACCATCATTCATATTTAAGATACATGTGAGATTTCATGAATGAAAACGTACACTTTCTGTTGGATCTTGACCCCAGTCAGGGTGGTTTATGGTGCTTGAACCTGGGGAAAAAAACAGTAAGGAGTGGGGGTTGTTGAAGATGTTATATCTGAAATCCTAGTGATCTATTATGATTGTTTTTGGATATTGACTATTGAGCTTATAAATTAACTAAACTTTATCACGGTCCTTTTCTTTTTTCCATGCTCAATTTTATTTGTAAATCTTAATTCTTATAATGACCAAATGTTATCTCTGTCACTGGTTTTAATACTTCCAGCTTTTAAGCTCCAGTTCACTGTAAATTTGCTGAATCACTTTCTATTAGAGTACGGGATTATGGATCTGTAATAATTTCCTTTATTGGAGGAGAACGTTGTGTGGTAAATACAAAAGTGTAGAAAGCATCATATGAGAGGTTGATTTTTGTTTGATAATCTGAAACCTTCTTGTGGTCCCTTTGTATATGTTTCTGCGGTCATTTTGGCTGTAAAACTTGCCACTTGGTAATCATGTTTACTGAAACTATAGCAGCTGTCGCTTGATGCATAAACAGGAGTTTCTCCAGGTGAAGGTACAGGTGCAACAATGTCTGATGATGATGAAGACCAAGTAGATAGTGACACCAACTTGTTTGACGGAAGTTTAGACGGTCCAGACACCATGGGGTTCGGTCCTCTTATCCCAACTGAGAGTGAGAGATCCTTGATGGAGCGCGTGAGGCAAGAGTTGAAGCATGAACTGAAACAGGTAATTGATGGAATTATTGATTGTGGAACCTTTTACGTTCTCAAATGTTACCAACTTTCGCTTTCTTTCCTATAGGGTTACAAGGAGAAAATAGTAGACATAAGGGAGGAAATTTTGCGCAAGAGAAGAGCAGGAAAACTTCCTGGCGACACCACTTCTGTTCTCAAAGCTTGGTGGCAATCACATTCCAAGTGGCCGTATCCTACAGTAAGTTCAGCCTCATGCTCCCTTAATTTGCATTTGGCACTCCAGTTTATTTTAAGATGCGATTGTTGTGCAAGGTAAGCATCAATATTTAGTGATTAAATTACCCCAGCATAATTGTGGGGTGTCTTAAAGACAAGTCACACAAATATTTATTTCTGGATTATTGTGTCCTCTGGCAAAATCTCAAGAACGTCAGAAAGGCTACTAATTTTTGTTAGAAAAAATTAAAGAAAACCGGAACAGAAACACAGACTAGAGTTTTGTAGCTTCAAGCTGCAACTGCATTTGATAATACATATATATGTATTTACCAAGTTTAAAAATCAAGCCAAATGTGTTATAACTGGATGACTTCCTAATCACCGTGGTTATACTTTTTCAGGAGGAAGATAAAGCAAGGCTGGTGCAGGAAACGGGTTTGCAATTAAAACAGATAAACAATTGGTTCATCAATCAAAGAAAGAGGAACTGGCACAGTAATCCATCAACTTCTACAGTCTTGAAGAGCAAACGCAAAAGGTATGCGAAAAAAAAAACTTAGCTTTCTTGTTAATTTAAATTTATGAAGAGCTTTCCACCAACCTTAATCCGCAAAGAAGTAATGCAGGTGAAAACAGCAGGGAACTTTTCATGTAAAAGGAAGAAAAATGAAGAACCTATTGCCAAATGATTTCATTTCACGCTTCCACTTCAATGATAAAAATGGAGTTCAAGTGAAAGAACCATGTTTTGCTTCTACAGAAAAAATAGGCTAACACAGAGGATGAGATTCCAATAATGAACCCGATTTCTGCCATTTTGCAGGTGTGCTTAGAGGCACACAGCTGGTGGTGGCTGTGCATGCATGTGATGCAATATCAGTAGAAAGTTCAAAATATATTGCTGCAACTGAATTGGATAAATTCTTACCCGCATTGGCATATTTATGATTTTTGTTTTCTCGTCATACCTGTGAATAAGATAGTGAGGGGTTGTGGCTGTACAGTGTAATAATCTTTGCATAATTCCTTACAGTTATACTAGTGATTATAGCTTTTTTTTGGCACTGTACTGTAGAGTTAAATTTGCAACAAATATGTTATAAAGTATTACAGTTTAGTTTCCAGTGCTTCTCTCTATATACCCTTTGCAAATGGAAATGGTATATATATATATATGAAGTGATTATAATGGTGATGGTTCTACCAGGGTGATCTAGAATCAGTTGTTTGTGAGGTTGTTCTTCCATATTGTGAATGACCGATATTATAACTAGTGCAAATCTATAATAATTAGGAATGTTTGGATTTGTTTTATGTTCTCATAACGTTGTTTTTAAAAAACGAGAATGGAAAAAATCAATTATTGTAACCTATAAATATTGTAATTGAAATCATTTATAATAAATTGTAAAGAAATATATAAAGCAAAGGAGTTTTCTTGTAATAAATATATGATGCTAAGTAAAGAATACTATTGCACATATATCACTTTTCAAATTATTCATAGTTAATTAAAATTGATGATTTATTCAACTTATCAAATTCAAGAATAATTTTGTTTTTATTTTAAAATTGATGAGGTATATTAATAATTAGTTTATTTGATGATTTATGAGGTAAATAGATTTTAATTTAAATTTTATACTTAAGAACAATAATTTATAAGAAAAAAATATTTATGTCTTTATATTATTATATTATTTATGTAATGTAAAATAGTTAAATAATATAATATAAACGCTCTCATTTTATCAAAACTAAAATATCAATATGCGCAGCGTGTATTGATCTGTTATTTTATATGATAAAACAATATGCTAATAATTATCAATTATCTTTTTTCTTATAAATATGTCAAGTATAATGGTCACATAGGGATGGTGGGAGAAAAAAAGTATGGGTTGAAGATAAACGAGACAAGGAGAGTAGAAAAGTTAAGTCTAAGGAAGAGAAAAACATAAGATAAGTTGTAGTCAATTGAGTTACATATATAACCTTATTTATGAGATACTTTGAAGAGTAGATACCATATTTGAGTTTTGACTTTATTAATAACTAGCATCTCAACACGCACTATGCGCGTGTTGATCTGTTTTTTTATATGATAAAATCGATTAAAATCACCAAAAATAAATAAGAACAATTAAAAATATAGAAAAAAAAAATAACAACAGAGAAAATTAACATAGATTGAAGATAAGAGAGATAAGTAAAGTGGAGAAGTTAAGTTTGAGTGAGATAGTGGGAGAGAAAAACATGAAAGAAAGATGTGAAGGAGTTGGAGTCAATTGAGTTACATATATAACTTTATTTAAATATTTGATTTATATATTTAAGTAGGGGTTTAAGAGATATTTTGAGAGGTGAACACTAAATAGGGGTTCTGACTTTATTAATAATTATAGATTTGAGATATGATATTTTCATTTCATATCTTGCTCTTAGGTACATACTTTAAACTTTTGAATGTATATGTTCATGTTTTTTTTTTTTTTTTTTGCTGATATGAAATAAGACTTTCGTATCCCCTCTTACTCAAATGTAAATATTTTCAACAGATAGGAGGGCCGACAAAAAATAATTGTTATTTAAAGAGCTCAATAATCAATACACAACTTCTATCATTAGTGTCCCTTTGGTGGATGGACATCATTATCTCTTGAAGAGATTTAAGCAAACTGATTTAATCGGACCTCAAATGTACAACACCATGTAATGTAATGCTTTCTTTTAATATCAAAAAAAGAAAAATGAATCAGGCAATTCATGCTCTTCATAATCATTAGCATCGCCAAAAGAAAAATAAAATTCATATACAAACTCTAGAAAAAAAATTTCTTTAAAGAGAAAAAGAATCAACAATTAGAAGAAAAAAAAAACATATATCAAAGAACAGTCGTGTGATCATGTCCCGAGTCTCCTTTGTTCATCATCCCAACATGTGGAGCAGCATATCTTGCCGAAAAATCAGGATACCCACTATGATCAACTTCTCTATCAATAACCCCATCATCAAAATTAAGAGCATAACTTTGAGGATCATATTGAAATTGCATCCTCTTTTTCTTCTTGTTATAATCAATAATCCTAAACCTCCTTATAAAATTCTTCCACTTTGGCCCTGCTACAACCTCAGATACTTCCTTTAGCTTCTTCAATCTTGTCACAAACCAACTCTCTTGTTTCTCCTCCGATTGTATAACTTGATCATGAAGTAGATACCTATGTGTGTAGCCATTCTTCTTGTTTCTCTGCTTCTGCCATCTAAAACAATCTCCCTGAAAACAACTGCAACCAAAGATCGTTGCCTTCTCTTCGTAATCTTCTTCCATGTAATCATGATCATTGCCTTCGCTAATGGGTACTGCTAGATTTTCTTGTTGGATTGCCATAATAGAGAGATATTGATATATATATATATATATATATATATATGCAGTGTATTTAATTACTACTATGGCTTAAAAAGAAAAAGAAAAATGTAGTAATTGCTCTCAATAAGAAGAAAGCTATAAAGCTTAATCTTAATCCCCTGTGCGATGTACTTGTATAATTTTGTATCAATATATATATACAGAAAGATATAGAGTCTACAGAGAAGAATATATATCCTATTCCTATGCGAACTATGGTTGTGGAAGGAGAGGGGAACTGGGTACAATTTCGTGTTGTGATGTGGTTTTGGGGAGATTGCCTTTTTTATATTGGGTTGTCTTTAAACTAATGTGGCAGCTTTGTGACTTAATCATTGGTTAGTTGTATACCTGACTTGTTTAGGAGTTGGGAGGTTGCGTTTGCCGGCCAATCATAACTTGCAGCTGTGGCTTTGACGGCACCTGCTCATTGACAGGTAGACACCAAACAGCTCTTTTGTCTTTAGCTATTGGATATTTGAGACTAGTTCGTTGTTGTATAGGAAGCATAAATAATACTCCTACTAGTATTATTTTTTTGTCGTCATGTTTGCAACAATATTTAAGTAAATTTAAATTAATTTAAATATGGTTTCAAGCATAGCCTACGTTTAATGATTACCATTTCATTTTAATGTTTATCCCAATATTCCACTAACTTAGATTATTTTCATCATAATTGTATGGTTGTAAGAATTGAGTGCGTTCATACTAACATTAACGAATCAGAGATTTTATTAGAGGACGTGCTTAAACGATAACAATACTCGGGTGGGTGATCTATTAAAAGTTTTCGTGTTGCATTTCTCATTTTTATCTGTTATTAATCTGACTCAAAATATTGATGTTGAGAAGACAAGGGTTTGAAGCGTGTTGACAACAAATTCGAAAGTTTTCAATGGAGTCGTCAAAGAGTGACGGTGTTAAGGGTTTCCGTTAGAATATTCACATTGAATTATTTTGTATTAAAAATAAATAAAAAATAATAGTGGGTTATGTACATGATTTAGGTTCAAGACTCTTGAATTTAAGTTTTTGAATCATATCGATACTTATCAACGTATATCAAACTCGTGTTCATGTGATCTCCCGTCACGTATAAAATTCTTCCAACCTAAACAATTTCAATTGATTTTAAATTTTTTTTCCATATTAATGTGTTGAATATTGAATTTTCGGTGAGGTTATATCAGACTTAAAAAAAAACCGCCTGTAAACCCACTGTCTATGCCCTCTTGATATTAGTTGTCCAACGATAAAAGCATTTATGGTCGCCCTCATAGAGGTTGTCACACCGTTTTTTCATCCTTCCCTTCTACTTAAGAAAAAAATAGTTGGACCATTACAAAAGTTGTAACTTAAAGAGGATCTTAAAGGAAAAACCTTGATGCATTTATTATTTATTTTCAAATCTTATCTTATAAAAAAATTCACTATTAAATGAAATATAAAAAATAGGTGGCATGATTCCATATCTCCTATCGAATTAGGCCAGCTCAGATCCTAATATTGACCTGCAAGCAAGCAACATATATAATTTACAGAAATTCTTGTGAAGTTTTTTAAAATTATCAAGGGTTTCGAACAGATTTAAAATATTAATTTTAAATTCGATTTAATTAAAATTTATTTCTTAACTTGAATTTGTTTAGATTTAAATACTAAGTAAGCCATAGTATCTTCACCACTCATTAATTCAAAACCCATGAAATAAAATTTGTCATACATACAAAAAAAAAAAAAAATTAATTATAAAATAATCTTTACTGAATTTCATTAAACTTAACTGTCATTTTTTTTCTCTCTAAACTCACTTGTCATTTCGTTTTTTTAAAAAGTAGCATGAAGTAGCAATAAACTTAAATGAATTTTCGTGTGAATGGTCTTAACATCATGCTACTTGAGTACAGTGCTCAACTTTGTGGAAAAGCCACTCAAACTATAATTATTGGTAATTGATGTATTTTTTTTTTTTAACGTTGATATCATTCTTCACAATTTAGATACTATTATTATTTTCAGTGACAAAGAAAATATGACTATGTAATTTTGTAAATTATATTTTATATTTCATAGCATAAATATTGTTTTTCAAAACAAAAAAAAAAATCACTATCGGGTTGTCTCTTCCATTGTATCAAGTACTCATGCCTTGGCTTGTAGTTCTTCCATCTCAAAACTCGATCAACCAATATACTCTCAATGTCTCGGTCATAAGAGACCTTAACTTCTATAGGGGCTCGCTGTGACTTACCTCGATCCGTATCATTTTGATCTTCATGGAATGGTTTCTACATACTCACATAGAAGACCAGGTGCACCTTGAGCTTTGATGGTAGCTCAAGTTTGTATGCCACATTGCCTACCCTCCTAAGAACTCTGAAAGGCCCCTCATATCTGCATACCAATCCCTTATGGATCCCCTTGGTGCGAAGTACCAAATTTAGCTTCACAAGCACAAAATCCCCCACTTGGTACTGCACATCCCGTCTTTTACGATCAGCCCACTTCTTGGAACCCTTGGCTGCCTTGTGTAGGCAAACTTTAGCCAAATCGGTTTGCTTTCGCTATACCTTGGCAAACTTATAGGCTGTTGGAGTTGACCCCGTGTATCCCACAGCAATAATACTCGAAGTGTGAGGCTGCCGTTCCATCACAATCTCAAAGGCGTGAGGCTGCCGTTCCATCACAATCTCAAAGGCACTTTGGTTGGTGGCCTCACTCCTTTGTAAATTATAGGAAAACTTAGCCACATCTAGTAACTTTGGCCAATCTCATTGAGAGGCACTCACATAGTGTCAGAGGTATGTCTCCAACAAAGCATTCACCCTCTCAGTCTGTCCGTCGGTTTGGGGGTGGACACTAGTAGAGAAGTTTAGATCCGATCCGAGCAATTTGAACAATTTTGTCGAGAACCGTCCCGTGAACAGTCCATCCCGATCACTAACAATGGACTGTGGTACACCCCAATACTTCACCACATGCTTGAGAAACAACCGGGCTGCCTCCTCTGCTGGACACTCTTTGGTAGCCGGAATGAAAGTCCCATACTTCGAAAACCGGTCCACAACAACCATGATGCTCCCAAATCCATCACTCTTGGGCAGCCCCATAATGAAATCTGTTGTGAGTTTTAAATTACTCACAAGCGCACGAGTCGTTTGCAATATAGTGTGTGCAAGTGCGAGGTTACATCTACAGAGAATTACGTCATAAAAAAAGAATATAAACTAAACTAAATTGATTTAAAACAAATTATAAAAGCACTAAGGTTTCTGAATCAACCCCACCAAATTAAAGCATATATTTTCATGATTTTGTTCCTACAACTGACAAGCAATTACATCCTATGTATGTTCTATATAAAAGTAATTTATCAAATAATTCCATGAATCCATCGATATACAAATCACAACGAATACCCCAACTAAATCAAATCATCCAATGTATCCGTTTAATTTACATATCACAGTGGATATCCAATTTAATTTGAATGATTCGATGTAACACATCGAATATCCAATTTGAACAGTTTATAAACAAAACAGTCAATCACAAGAATTTACTGATACAATTGAACTGAAATAGAACATCAATACAAAAATGTCAGAATCGTACGAACATATATGAAAATATAATGCTAATCAATGGCGAGGCTTCATCTTCAACTTTAGATGAAAGTTTTAGCCTCTCATGATTATGAAAATAAATTTCGTAATTAAAGTGCTAAACATTAAACTTTAAAACACAAAAGAAATAAATTAAAGCCGAAAATACATTGAGAGAGAAATTACACTTGCAGCTCCTCTCTTTGTTTTTTCTTCTTTTTGTTTTTGTTGTGCGGCGCTCTCTCCCCTTGATAGCAAAGCCTTCGAGATCCACACACCCTTGAAGATGAAGTGAAATTGGGCTTTTATAGGGAAACTCCATGAGTGCAATATGTTTCCAACCGATGTGGGATGTAAGATTTAAGCCTTCACATGCCGCTCAAAACTTCTGCCCACGTCTCTTTTATTTTAGCAGCTCATATACTCAAATGAAATCTACATTTAAATGAGAGAAAAAGTCTCTATTTTGCTCTTTAAGCTGGATAATTCCATAATGTTCCAAAAACCTAGAAAAACACAGAAATGAGATAAAATAGGATGAAATAACACAAACTAAGAGCTTAACAAATATAAATTAAGGGGCTTAAATATGAATATTTAAGCACTTATCACACCCCTAAACTTACATATTGCTAGTTCCTTAGCAATATGAAACTAAAAACTAAATGAAAAACAAAGATAAATCCATTTTTCATGGTATCCAAAAATTTAAGTATCACACAAAACCATGATATTCATTCGTGAACAAGCTTAAAAAGATAAACCCATTTTCACAATGAATAGAAATGTTAAAATCTAATTACTTACAAAAGGTCGACTAACGCATCACAAGCTCAAATCAGTGTAAAGTGAACTAGCACATAAATATGAAGCTTCCAAATAATTCTAATGTGCAATGTCTCCATGTCTCAAGATTCACAGAATTTCCCATCAAAATGAACAATAAATGGCATAGTTTTATTTTCTTCTTTCTTTTATTGTAAGACTCTGCCATGTTTAGCTCCCTTAAGCTTTCTTATTGACCCATGTAGCGAGTGTTGAGTCAATGACTCCCAAACCAGATGGTTTTAGCGCATTAGGTGTAAAAACACCCCTAAAGACTTACTAACTCTGGTAAAAAAGACTACGAAACTAAACTGGCTTTAATGCAACTAATCAAAATTTCCACCTTTTGACGTGAAGACTCACTGCTTACTGAGGCAAGAGATCCAGTTACTTAGTGGAAAGTTTATCAATGATGAGCATTTTTCTCTTTTTGTGGAAATTATTTTATTGTTTTTTTTATGCCAAAGTGTCCATCCAATAAGTCATCCGGAATCAGCTAAGCCATGGAAACATACACATTAAAATCATATGTCATACCTCACATAATTATATGCTAATATGCTCGTGTCAGATTAGATCAAACATGTGAATTCTCAAATGCCTAAAGTAAGTAACTAAACTTTAAAGCTCTATCATCAGATCATGTGTTCAAGATTTTAAGCTTTCCAATAAAACCACATCACAATATTTGTTCAGATCACCCAAAATTTCAAAACAACATGAGCATGCATTTATCTTCTCTTTAAAACGAAGAAAATAAAAACAACAACAAACTGGGATAAAGTGTGCGTAATGTGTCTCCCATGCCCCCAAACTTAAATTATACATTATACCCAATGTGTGAATAATATGAAAAGAGCTGACCTGAGAGATGGAGAACTAGCTGAACTGGCATGGCTCATAGCATACCCCCAAACTTGAACTGAAGTACGCGTTGTCCCTGAAAAATAAAGACTTAAGTAATACTAGAAAACAAAAAAAAATACTAGAAATAAACAGTAACAAGAAATATGAAAAATAATAATAACATAAAGTATATACTGTGGGGTGCCTCCCATGAGCGCTAAGTTTTACGTCTTCATTTAGACGGTGCAACCACTCACTGCCGTTTGGGTAGTTTCTGGAATTGCGCTCAATCGCTCCAAGTTGGGTGCTCGATCGCAATGCCAAGAACTCCTCTGCCGCAGACCGAATGGGCGGCACAAGTTGGGTGTGACGTATGAGCACGCTCATCCAAACTTGAATAACAGATATTTGTCTTAAAAAACACAACAAAAACAAAAACCAAACAATAAGATCTAATGACAAGGAATAAAAGAATAAGGGTTGCCTCCCACAAGCGCTAAGTTTAAAGTCCCCAGCCAGACTCTTCATAGTAGATGACAATCACTCTCGGTAACTAGGATCCTCCAACAATATTGTCTCAATCTCCAGACTCCTTAACTCCAAGAATGGTTTTATCCTCTGTCCATTCACCTTGAAAGTGTTAGCATTCTTTAGATCCTCAATCTCAATGGCCCCATGAGAAAAAATCGACCGAATAATATATGGGCCTATCCATCGAGATTTGAGCTTGCCTAAAAAAAGATACAAGCGTGAATTGTAAAGAATAACTTTTTGACCAGGCTCAAAAGATCGTCTCAAAATGTTCTGGTCATGAGCCTTCTTCATTTGTGCCGTGTACAACCGCACACAATCATATGCATCATTTTGCAGCTCCTCTAATTCATTGAGTTGGAGCTTCCTTTTTGAGCTAGCCTTCGAAAGATTAAAGTTCAGCTGCTTGATAGCCCAATACGTTCTATGCTCTAATTCCACCGAAAGGTGACATGCTTTTCTATACATAAGACGATACAGAGACGTGCCAATTGACATCTTGAATGTTGTCCGATATGCCTACAGTGCATCATTCAATCACAGAGACCAATCTTTTCAACTAGGGTTCACAGCCTTCTCCAAAATGTGCTTGATCTCGGGATTAGAAATTTCTACTTGTCCATTCGTCTGTGGGTGATATGGGGTGGCAACCTTATGTGTGATGAAATACTTCTTCATCAACTGCTCAAAAATTCGGTTGTAAAAGTGCTTACCTCCATCACTTATGATTGCTCGAGGCGTACCAAAACGAGTAAAGATAGTGTCCTTCAAAAACTAGACCACAACTCTATGGTCATTGGTCTTACATGCAACGGCCTTCAGCCATTTGGATAAATAATCCACAGCAACCAGAATGTATAGATAGCCAAAAGAGTTTGGGAAAGGTCCCATAAAATCAATGCCCCACACGTCAAAAATCTCAACAATTAGAATAGGGTTGAGGGGCATCATATTCATCCAAAAAATACTCCCTAGCTTTTGACAATGCTTACAAGATGCACGGTAGGTGTGAGAGTCTCGGAACAAGGTAAGCCAATAGAATCCACACTGCAAAATCTTTGCAGCGGTCTTCTTAGCACTGAAATGGTCTCTACAAGCATGATCATGACAAAAGCAGATGACATTAGATTGGTCATGCTCACGAATACACCTTTTAATAATCTGATCGGGATAATACTTTAACAGGTAAGGATCATCCCAGAAAAAATGCTTTACTATGGCTAGAAACTTGGATTTATCTTGTCGCCCCTAAGGTAAAGGCATTTGATCGGTGACAAGATAGTTCACTATATCAGCAAACCATGGTGCAGGATTGTGAGCAATGTGCATCAATTGCACATCAGAAAAAAGTCTCAGAAATGGGAATGGCAGCCTCAGTGAAATCCACTATCAACCTAGACAAATGGTCCGCCACCACATTTTCGGAACCTTTCTTATCCTAAATCTCTGTGTCGAACTCCTGAAGTAATAAGATCCATCGGATAAGATGAGATTTAGCATCTTTTTTGGATAAAATATACTTCAATGCTGCATGATCCGAGTAGATAATGACTTTCGATCCTAACAAGTAGGATCTGAACTTGTTCAATCCAAAAACGACTGCTAGCAACTCCTTCTCAGTGGTAGAGTAATTGAGTTGTGCGTCGTTTAGAGTTCTGCTTGTATAGTAGATGACATGGGGGAGTTTATCAACACGTTGCCCTAAAACAACTCCAACTGCATAATCTGATGCGTCACACATAATCTCAAAAGGTACATCCCAGTTTGGTGGCTGAATAATGGTTGTGAACGTCAGAATCTTCTTCAGATCCCCAAATATTTTCTTAAAGCCCTCATCAAATATAAATGGGGCATCCTTCAATAAAAACTTGCATAAAGGCCTGGCGATCTTGCTAAAATCCTAGATAAATCACCTATAGAATCCTCCATGGCCCAGAAAAGAACGAACCTCCTTCATTGTACTTGGGGGTGGAAGGTTGGAAATCAGGTCCACCTTCGCTTTGTCGACCTCAATCCCCCGATGAGATATGATGTGCCCCAGTACTATACCTTGCTTGACCATAAAATGACACTTCTCCCAATTAAGCACCAGGTTCTTCTCCTTGCACCGCACTAAGACCAAAGTGAGATGGTGTAGACACTCCTCAAATGATGAACCGAACACAGAGAAGTCATCCATGAAAATCTCTAAGAAAAACTCTAACATGTCATAGAAAATGCTGACTATGCACTGCTGAAAAGTAGCTGGTGCATTGCATAACCCAAAGGACATGCGACAGTAGGTGAATATCCCAAAAGGACAGGTAAATGTCGTCTTCTCTTGATCTTCGGTGCCCACAGAGACCTAGTTATATCCAGAATAACCATCCAAGAAGCAATAGTAATATTGCCCAGCCAAGCGCTCCACCATCTGATCAATAAATGGGAGTGAAAAATGATCATTCCTTGTGGTAGCATTCAACTTACGGTAGTCTATACACACTCTCCATCCTTACTGAATATGAGTTGACACCAACTCATCATCCTCATTCTTTACTACCGTCAATCCAGCCTATTTGGGCACGACATGAATCAAGCTCACCCACTTGCTATCAGAGATTAGATAAATGATCCCTGCATCCAACAACTTTATCACTTCAGTCCTTACAACCTCTTGCATAACTGGGTTGAGCCTTCTCTGTGGCTCCCTCAATGGCTTGGCATTCTTCTCCAAATGTATCTTGTGCATCACCACCGAGGGGTTGATCCCCATGATATCCTTAATAGTCCAGTCGATAGCTTCTTTGTGCTCTCTTGAAACGTCCAATAATTTTTCTTCTTAAGCGTCAACCAAATCTGAAGTTATAATCACAGGCAAAGAATCTGCTGGACCTAGGATCTTATACTTAAGATTATCCGGTAAAGGCTTAAGTTCCTTCTTGGGGGGCTAAGGTGCTGCAGTCTCTTCTGTCTCACTGCTCTCCCGAAGAGCAGACTCCAAAATGGCATTTGTTTGCTCAAGTAACTTATACAAATCCAAATCTTTTCTAAACTGAGTAACACATGCCTCCAGGGGGTCCTCAATGCTTGATTCATCCACAACCTCCTCAATAATTTCCTCTATCAAGCATAAATTTCTCACTTCATCATATTCCCGTGGTTGCTTGCTGATATCAAAGATATTCAGCTCCATTGTCATATTTTCGAAGGAAATCTTCATCACCCATGTCCTAAAATTTATCATGGCATTAACTGTGGCTAAGAATGGTCACCTTAAAATCACTGGTATCTAAATCCCCACATTTTGAACCAACTCTGTGTCAAGCATAATAAAATTCACGGGGAAATAAAACTTATCCACCTTAATCAAAACATCATCAATTTTTCCCAAGGTATCTTCACTGACATGTCAGCCAATTGAAGCATCGTGAATGTGGGCTTCAATTCTTCTAACCCTGACTGCAAATAGACTGAGTAGGGCAGAAGATTCACACTCGTTCTTAGATCCAAAAGAGCCTTTTCAATTCGGCTGACTACTATCATGCAAGAGATGGTAGGACACCCCGAGTCCTTATACTTTATGGGAAGCTTGCACTGAAGGATTGAGCTAACCTACTCGGTCAAAAATACCTTTTTTGGGACATTCGTCCTCCTCTTGACAGTGATCAAGTCCTTTAAGAATTTGGCATAGGACAGCACTTGCTGGATGGCGTCCAAAAATGGGATATTGATTTGGACCTGCTTGAACACCTCCAGAATGTCCTCAAACTTCCCTCCTTTCTTGAGCGCTTGTAATATCTAAGGGTAAGGCGCTTTAGGTACAAACGACCTTGGAAGATCTTTAACAGTAGGTGTGGCTGTAGATGGCTCAGCATTTCTCTTCTTCTTATTATCACTTTCCTGCCTTTGCTGTATAGCAGGGTTCTCTTCCACTTGATTGTCCACTTGTCTCCCAGAACTCAATGTGATAATCGATTGCACTTGTTCCTGCCCGTGCATAGGAGTTGATGAATTTTTAACCGCAAACTGTCCCTTCGGGTTGGGCACGGGTTGACTGGGGAACTTTCCCTTATCTCTTTCACCCAAGTGACTTGCGATTTGACCCACTTGACTCTCTAGCTTGGCAATCGCTTAGGTATTTACTATTGTCACACTCCTCACTTTGCTGATGGATTGGCCGGTTATCTTCATGAAATCCTTGAGGGTGTCCTCTAATGACTATGAAACTGACGTTGGCGCTTGAGTAGGAGCTTTCTAAGCGGGTGATGGTGTTGGATGGGCTGAGTGACCATGACTTGGAACTGGTGGAGGAAATCTGAGAGGGTATTGATTATGAGCATGATGAGGGGATCCTCCCTTATTCATCAGTTGGTTCTGCTTCCATGAAAAATTAGGGTGGTTCCGCCACCCTAGATTGTAAGTCTCGGAGTAAAATCCATTTGATTGCTTTCGATAGTCATTAAAAGCGTTCACTTGTTCCATGGAATACTCAGTAAAAGCCGGCATAGATGAACAATTCTGTGCTAAATGCATAGGACTAGCACAGATGGAACAGCTATCAACATTGAATGTATTGGCAGCATTGATGGACTGACCCACAGCGAGAGCGTCAACCTTCTTGGTGAGAGCATCTATCCTTATCCTCAAGTCAGTGTCCTCCTTAATCTCATAGATGCCTCATTTCTTAGGGGCACGAATAGACTTGTCCCGACAGCTTGAAAAATCCCACTGCTGCGAGTTGTCGGACAACTTGTCCAATGCCTTGTATGCTTCATCCCCTGTCAGAATTAAGTATGCCCCCCCATTCATAGACTCGATCATGCTTCGGTTGGGTTGAGTCAACCCTTGGTTGAAAAACTGAACGAGTCTCCACTTCTCATATCCATGTGGAGGGCATCTGATCAGTAACTCTTTGAAACACTCACAACTCTCAGAAAACTTCTCATCCTCCTCTTGAGTGAAATAACTAATCTCCTTTCGGCACTCATTCACTTTAGACATTGGGAAAAACTTATTATAAAATTTACTCAACAAGTGATTACGCCCAAAATATAACGTGTTATTGTAGTACAATTTTGGGGTGTCGATTCCACAGGAAAACAAACTAATTACAAAAGAAGGTGTAAACCTCAACACAAACGATGAAAGTTAAAGTGACAAAATCTGAATTGTTGATTGTGTGAAAATTGTGTAAATAATTTATGGACAATATAATAAAGAAACAACAAGGTTCCAGAAATCCTCCCTAGGTTCGTTGCCCTAATCCTAACTGGATTCAGTTGTTTTTTTCTCGATTGCAAGTTTCACATCCCAAATAGGCAATCGGCAAATATTCAATTAAAGCGCATGTATAAACCCTAATGTAATTGATATGAATTATTCTTTACTTTCAAGCACACATGACCTAACTTATAAATTATCAAAAGACGACGATATATCTAAATGACAATACCGCAACAATAGACAAATCTATAAAAGAGATCTACCGAACTCAATCACACCCAAATAAATACACATAAGAAGAGCATGACTAGACTTATATGGAAAAGAAGCATGCAATCGTCGGACTAATAAGAAATCTACTAATTAAATTAAAGAATAAAACATAACGATGTTTAATGAAAATAATACCAAACTACAACTGAATCAAATAAAGGAAAATAAGAACAACTACACCTAGGGATTCATCCCTTCGCCTTGCTTGGAGACTAACCGACCATGAGGCTCATGCGTCCTCGAGTTACCTCCGACCTTTCAACGATCATCTCCCCCTTGGTAGTGAAAACTTCGGGGATTCCTTAGTTTGCCCTCCATAAGTACTTCGGATTCCTCCTAAGGGCCCTCTGGATTGCTCCTAAAGGCCCTCTAGATTCACTTTCTGATAATCTCAGATTCTCCGATGGTCCTCAAAGCTGAAGTGGAGTAGGCCTTTTATATGGAAATACCACGAATGCAATGTGTTTCCAATCTGATGTGGGATATAGAAATGTGTTTCCAACCGATGTGGGATGTGGGATTTAAGCCTTCACATGCCCTTCACGCTGAAATCCCGCACAGCCTAACCTTTGTCTACTTAAACTGCCATAACTTTCTCTAGAAAAATCATTTTTATGAACCGTAAAATTTTTCGAAAAATAGACTTCCGGATCTTTCTAAACATATATGTCTCATATCTTGGTTCTTCTTGTATCAATACAGTTTAATTTGCAAAGATGATTGATCGGTACAGGCAATTCTGGCAATTTAGTGAAACTTCTTTCCAGTGCCGGCAGCAGTTGTTTCCCTTTTAAGCCCTTCATCTTGTCATTCCGGAAGCATTCCTTCACTCTAGTGTGCCTCAAGTATTTATACCTCAAGCAATGATAACTTTTCCTCCTCTTTTTAGCTTAAAGTACCTGAAAATGCACCGAAATAGATCAATGATCCAAGAATGATACTTTAGAGTTGTTAACGTATAAAAGTGCAATTAAAACCTAGATCAACCCTAAAATGATAACAATTAAGTATTGTTAAGATGCATTTTATGACTCTCATCACAACCCCCAACTAGCTTATTGCTAGTCCATAGCAATTCAAGCGAAAACAAAAGATGAATTCTACGGTGGGAATCAAAGTAAATGAAATGCAATATTAGTGTTAACCAAGAGTATTTCACATTTTGTCTCAAAAATTACACATAACACACGGCACAAAGAATCATTAAATTTCAACCAAATCCAAAAATAATCCAAACATTAATCTTAAAATCGTTATTGACTCTTAACATCCATCTTACCGCAAACCATTAATCCGAACACCCGGATGATTTTATGCATAACATTCATGAATACAAGTCTTGGCCTCCAAAACATGATAAATTTCGTGATGTCAATCACAAGCTCCATATGCTTTCGTTTCAAACCACTCTCTACTATTGTAGAAAAATCACATTACATTGGATCAATAGGTCTTTAATAGGCTTGTAACGTTAGGTTAAGGTAAAGGTTAAGAAAAAATGGGAAATATTCACGAGAAAAAGAACTCAATCTCTTAGCTTTAAACACGGTCACTTTTAAGTACTAGACAACCTTACTTCAACACCCAACTTTTTCAACCATTTTTTTATAAGAGCATATCTCTCAATAAGTCACCACTTTTCTTTTCTTTTCTTCTTTCTTTGCCATAATTCACTTCTCTTTTTCTTTTCTTTTGTATTTTGGCATAAGACCATTCACCTCCTTTTTCATTTTTTTTTCTTTTCTTTTCCACAACCCCCAACTTATCTCCTTTAATGTACTTGGATTGTGGTAATGATATATATATATATATATTCATATTTCCATCCTTACTCCTTTTAAGTATTTCTCAACAAATGTGTATAATTAAGTTCTTTTAAAAGAAATGTAAGGATAAAATATTTTTAGGCTCATGAAGGTGAGTGAATGGGCTATTGAAAGAAACAAGGCTCAAATTCTTTTTCAAGAAAAAGCTCAAATAGGTGACTAGCGATAAATATAGCAATGGTAGGTTTCAAAGGCTCAAACGGTTCAAAAATGGCCGATATCATGTCCTAAGTAATGTGCATTCTAAGAATTCCCTTCAAGTGATTATCAAATAAGTTCTAGAGCTTGTCGAGACCACAAAAGTATTCACAAAGTAATCACACATAAAACCTCTCTAAATGTTTTAGACTAATCATACAATCTTACCGCAAACTAGAGTCTCAAACCAAATGAAGATTGATACTTAAATTATTTTCAAACTAAAGCAAGATTTAATTTCTTCTAAATGCTATATGCTATCTCAATTAAGCTCATATCATTGATATGTGAATAAACTCTAAGGCTAACACCAAACATGCTAAAAACAAATAAAAAGGAAAAATGACACCAAGCAGTTCAATGGTATGCAATAAGAAATGTGTTTCCTCCACCCCCAACTTAAGATAAGCATTGTCCTCAATGTAAAAGCAAAAATTAAGGAAACTCCCTTTTTAACCAAAGGTGCACGGAGCTGAAAATTGTGCACGACTAATTGAACTGATGCGCATGTTTATCCCTGAAAAAGAAATACAAAAGTAAAACTGAAAAACAGCAAAATAATAATAATAAACAAAAAAATGAAAAACAATAAAAATAAAAGGATATGTTGTGGGTTGCCTCCCATGAGCGCTAAGTTTTATGTCTTCAGCCAGACACTCTTATTCTCTCTTAGAAAAATATAGGTTGAATGCACCAACCACTGCTTCATTGCCAAATTCGGTGCTTGTATGCTTTTGAGAGGCCTTAAGGATGTTATCAGTAACATCTGCAGATTTTGGCTCGATATATGCTCTTGCAAAGCCATGGGTGAGGGTGGACTACAATAGATTAAGGTGTTAGACCTTTTCCATGAATGAGTCAATCATGTATACTTGGTGGTTTTCGTCCACATCCTCTGATCTTTTCATTGTTAGGATGTGTACTGACTTAGCACTTAGTGTCTCAATGGCATTCACCTCATTCAAATTTTGTTGTGCCAGGTGCTGATCATGGGATGTGGACTGAGCTTGAGAAGGGAACTTACCTCGCTCAGTCATACTCAAATAGCTCATTAACTTGGACACTTGGCTCTTTATCTCTTTATTTTCTTCAACAGCCTGCATAATTAAAGATTCATGTATTTGATTAGTCTTACCCTGTGCCTCAATAAAAGCATGTAAAGTGTCTTCTAAAGAACTCCTAGAAGATACAGATGCGTGATATGATTCAAGATATGGTGCAGGGGTTTGTGCAAGCTGCTGGTTTTCAGACTTCCAGCTGAAATTGGGGTGATTTCGCCACCCCGGATTATAAGTGTTAGAGAAAGGTACAAGAGGTTTCTTGTACATGCCTAAGGCATTACATTGTTCCTTGTACAGTCCTCTCATATCAACAAATGTGGGGCACTCTTGGGCGAGATGATCTACTCCGCCACACACAAAGCACGGCTCTAAAGACTCGACATGATTAGCCACATGTGTTTGCTTTGAGCCCTTAATTTTCAATGCATCTAACTCCCTAGTGAGCAGTTCGACCTTAGCTTTCAGGTTGTCTTCTTCCCTAAGATAATATATTCCTCCACCACTAGGGTTTCCTATAGGTCGTGACCTATTCGTGCTTTCAGTAGCCCTAGGTCCAGTCCATGTATGAGCTTTCTCAGCAAGCTCATTGAGGTATTCAATAGCCTCATCAGGGTCTTTTTGTAGAAACTCACCATTGCACATCATCTCTACAAATTAACATTCTCTATAGGTAAGACCCTCATAGAAATATGTCACTAAACGCCAATTTTCATACCCATGGTGTGGACATATACTTAACAACTATTTAAATTTCTCCCAAGACTGATACAAAGTCTCGTTTTCCTTTTGTGCAAAGGTGGAGATTTGTCTTTTCAAAGCTAGTCTTATGTTGAGGGAAGTATTTGTTAAAGAAGGCCCGAGTCATCTCAGTCTACGACCCAATAGATCATGGTCTCAGTGAGTATAGCCAACTCTTAGCTCTATCCTTAAAAGCGAAAGGAAAGAACTTAAGTCGCACAATGTCACCAGTTGCACCTTGACTATGAAAAGTCGCAACTACTTCCTCAAACTCCCTAATGTGCACATATGGGTTTTCATTTTCCATGCCATAAAATGTAGGGAGTGACTGTATCATCCCTGTTTTAAGATCTAATTGGGGAATATTAGCTGGAAACATGATGCAAGATGGTGTGGTTGTGCGTGTAGGGTGAAGGTAATCCTGAAGTGTCCTAGCAACATTCTCATTAAGGTTATCGGCCATGTTAACAAAATCCTCTAAATTCTCACTTGGGTTTCCACTATTGGTTGATCTAGGCGAGGTTTCACTATCAGACTCGGAATGAGAGGGTAATTCTAGTTCGGGTCTTCTAATGAATCTACCTCGCAAATCTCTCAGTCTAAGCATGCACCAAATGAATCAGAGAGGAAATAAATAAAACAGAATAATAATAAATAAATAAAAATCAAAACTTAGAAAAAAAAAAGAACAATAATAAATAAAAATACTTTAAAAAGAAATAAGAGAAAAATAAAAAAAATAATGCAGCAAGCTAAAAGAAGGAACGAAGTTACCACCATTACAGCTGCTAAAAAGAAAAACTATTTACAGTTCTTCTACCGTCATGTCAAAAGTTGACAATCTTCCTTGTACTTAAGTGCGTTTATCCGACAACGGCACCAAAATTTGATTATGCCCAAAACATAACGTGGTATTGTGGTAGAGCTTTGGGGTGTCGATTCCACAGAGAAACAAACTAATTACAAAAGAAGGTGTAAACCTTAACACAAACGATAAAAGTTAAAGTGACAAAATCTGAATTGTTGATTGTGTGAAAATTGTGTAAATAGTTGATGGATAATATAAAAAAGAAACAACAAGGTTCCAGAAATCCTTCTTAGGTTCGTTGCCCTAATCCTAACTTGATTCAGTTGTTTTTTTCTCGATTGCAAGTTTCACATCCCAAATAGGCAATCGGCAAATATTCAATTAAAGTGCAAGTATAAACCCTAATGTAATTGATATGAATTATTCTTTACTTTCAAGCACACATGACCTAACTTATAAATTATCAAAAGACGACGATATATCTAAATGACGATACCGCAGCAATGGAAAAATCTATAAAAGAGATCTACCGGACTCAATCACACCCAAACAAATACACATAAGAAGAGCATGACTAGACTTATATGGAAAAGAAGCATGCAATCACCGGACTAATAAGAAATCTACTAATTAAATTAAAGAATAAAACATAACAATGTTTAATGAAAATAATACCAAACTAAAACTGAATCAAATAAAGGAAAATAAGAACAACTACACCTAGGGATTCATCCCTTCGCCTTGCTTGGAGACTAGCCGGCAATGGGGCTCATGCGTCCTCGAGTTGCCTCCGGCCTCTCAACGATCATCGCCCCTTTGGTAGCGAAAGCTTCAGCGATTCCTCATCTTACCCTCCAAAAGTACTTCGGATTCCTCCTAAGGGCCCTCTGGATTGCTCCTAAAGGCCCTCTGGATTCACTTTCTAATGATCTCCGATTCTCCGATGGTCTTCAAAGCTGAAGTGGAGTAGGCCTTTTATAGGGAAATACCATGAGTGCAATGTGTTTCCAATCTGATGTGGGATGTGGGATATAGAAATGTGTTTTCAACCGATGTGGGATGTGGGATTTAAGCCTTCACATGCTCTTCACGCTGAAATCCCGCACAGCCTGACCTTTATCTACTTAAACTGCCATAACTTTCTCTAGAAAAATCATTTTCATGAACCGTGAAATTATCCAAAAAATAAACTTTCGGATCTTTCTAAGCATATATGGCTCATCTCCTGGTTCTTCTTGTATCAATACAGTTTAATTTGCAAAGATGATTGATCGGTACGGGTAATTCTGGTAATTTAGTGAAACTCTTTTCCAGTGCGGGCAGCAGCTGTTGCTCTTTTAAGCCCTCCATCTTATCCTTCCAGAAGTATTCCTTCACTCCAGTATGCCTTGAGTCTTTATACCTCACGCAATGATAACTTTTCCTCCTCTTTTGAGCTTAAAGTACCTGAAAATGCACCGAAATAGATCAATGATCCAAGAATGATACTTTAGAGTTGTTAACGTATAAAAGTGAAATTAAAACCTAGATCAACCCTAAAATGATAACAATTAAGTACTGTTAAAATGCATATTATGACTCTCATCAATAAGTTTTCCCAAGATGTAATAGACCCGGGCGAGTTGGAATCTAACCATGCCCTAGCTCTATCGTGAAGAGAAAAATGGAAAAGTCTAAGATGGACTGACTCATTGGAGAATTTCTGGAACTTGAATGTGGTACAAATATCTTTGAACTTCTTCACATGGCTGTAAGGATTTTCAATATCCAAGCCATGAAATAAAGGTAGGAGTTGGATGATATGTGGCTTTAGATCAAAATGGGTAGCATTGGTTGGTGGCAACACTGTACAGGAAGGGGAGTTAGTCACAACGGGTGCGAACAAATCCCTAAGGGATGTAGTGAAGTCCATGTTCCAAGCTCTAGGTTGCTCTACATTCTCCGGTTGATTTGCATTCCTTAAATTTTCCCCCCATCTCAATTGTCTGTCTCTCAACAAGTGCTCTCTTATTTCTGCTAAGAGTTTTTTTCTATTTCGGGATCTAAATGTATCAACTCTAAGTTCAGGGATCTCTGACCAACCATACACCAAACAAAAAGCAATAAAATAAACTAACTAGCAGAAACAAAAGAATCAAATAAAATACAAATAACAAATAGCAATAAAATAAAATAAAAAAAAAACATAATACTCACAAAATGGGCAATTGCAACTAGAAACAAATAAACTAGAACAAAATTGCAAAAAGAAAAATAAAACAAAAATGCTAACTAAACTAATAGAAAAATAAAATCAATTCAGACAAAAATTTAATTTTCACAAACAAAACAAGTCATTGGCAACGGCGCCAAAAACTTGTTGTGAGTTTTAAATTACTCGCAAGTGCACGAGTCGTTTGCAATATAATGTGTGCAAGTGCGAGGTTGAATCCACAGGGAATTGCGTTGTGAAAATAGATTTTTATCTAAACTAAACCTATTTTAACCTGGTTCCGAATTTCGAACTGTGTCATGCAAAGAATATAAACTAAACTAAATTGATTTAAAACAAATTATAAAAACACTAAGGTTTCTAAATCCACCCCACCAAATTAAAGCATATATTTTCATGATTTTGTTCCTACAAACAACAAGCAATTACATCCTATGTATGTTCTATATAAAAGTAATTTATCAAATAATTCCATGAATCCATCGATATACAAATCACAACGAATACCCCAATTAAATCAAATCATCCAATGTATCCGTTCAATTTACAAATCACAGTGGATATCCAATTTAATTTGAATAATTCGATGTATCCGTCAGATGAAACACATCGAATATCCAATTTGAACAGTTTATAAACAAGACAATCAATCATAAGAATTTACTCAAACAATTGAACTAAAATAGAACATCAATACAAAAATGTCGGAATCGTACGAACATATATGAAAATATAATACTAATCAATGGCGAGGCTTCATCTTCAACCTTAGATAAAGGTTTTAGCCTCTCATGATTATGAAAATAAATTTCACGATTAAAGTGCTAAACATTAAACTTTAAAACACAAAAGAAATAAATTAAAGCCGAAAATATATTGAAAGAGAAATTACACTTGCGGCTCCTCTCTTTGTTTTTTCTTCTTTTTGTTTTTGCTATGCAGCGCTCTCCCCCTTGATAGCAAAGCCTTCGAGATCCACACACCCCTGAAGATGAAGTGAAATTGGGCTTTTATAGGGAAACTCCATGAGTGCAATGTGTTTCCAACTGATGTGGGAAGTGGGAAGTGGGATGTAGAATGTGTTTCCAACCGATGTGGGATGTGGGATTTAAGCCTTCATATGTCGCTCAAAACTTCTACCCACGTCTTTTTTATTTTAGCAGCTCATATACTCAAATAAAATCTTCATTTAAATGAGAGAAAAAGTCCTTATTTTGCTCTTTAAGCTGGATAATTCCATAATGCTCCAAAAACCTAGAAAAACACAGTAAACACAGAAAAAAGATAAAATAGGATGGAATAACACAAACTAAAAGCTTAACAAATATAAATTAAGGGGCTTAAATATGAATATTTAAGCACTTATCAAAATCCATGGAGATACTGTTGTGCGATAATATACCTAAATAAATGGGTAAATAATCGCACTTGTTTTACTTGCAAGTGCACAAGGTCAATAGTGTAGCATAGTGTGCGAATGCAAGATCATCTCCACAGGGATTGGTAAAGTTCGATTTAGAATTATAATTGCAATGTAAAAAGATAGAAATAATAAACTGAAGGGTGATTTGATAATAATAAAGACATAGGGCTTTGATATCCACCACTAGTCATACATTCCCGATTTTGTATAAAGTATCAGTGCTCTAGCCATATTATGTGTACCTACTGGTTGCCAACCTAAGGGCATGGTATCTACTCCTTAAGCTATTGATTTCCCTAAGCAACGAGTTAGGCATGGTATCTACTCTAACTCTTTTCTTCCTTAAGGGATTCAGCATGGTATCTGCTTGAGTTGTTCCTTAAGAAAGCATAGGTACTGTGGAAATCGACAACCACATGAGACCTAGGGCATGGTATCTACTCCCGGTTTCCCATGTTGATTAACCCGGGTATCCGGATAAGATTGTCCCTTGTTACTAATGTTAGACCCAGGACTCGGTCATCCAAATTGATCTAACTAACCTATCCATACCACATGCATACGTTGGCCTTACACATACATATGAGGAATGTAAATAAGCACAGGTGTTAATCAAGTTAAGTAACATAATAAGCTATGCAAAGATTTAATCAATGAATAAAAATATGGGAATGCATAACTAGGGCTTCAATCGAGCCCTATAAGAGAGTTAGTTACACATACTAACTGAAGTAAACATAATTAAACTAAACATAAGTGAGAAGAATAAACCCGAGAGAAGAGGCGTCAATTCTCTCCCAAGCTCTCCACTCCAAGTAAAAGAAAAGAGAAAAGTGTTTTCTATCTAAGGTGTTAAGGTGTCCTTTTGTGTGTGAGTTACAAGTGTATTTATAGGTCTTTGAGAAGTCCTAATAGACCCATGAGTCCTAAACTTGCCTAAAACGAAAATCTTGTATTTTCCAAAATAAGGTTCTGCAGTTTACTGTTCACGCCCGTATCTTTGCGCTCGATCGCATGTGGCCTTGCGCTCGATCGCAAGTTGCGCTCGATCCTAGCTGTGTGCGCACGATCGTATGTGCGCTCGATCGCACTTCATGTGCGCTCGATCGCACTTTGTCCAGAAAGTGCTCCAGGGCTTCTAGATTTCTTCCTTAAAGTGCCAAAACTACTTCTTTTTCTCCAAGACCCTATAAAAACATGTAAAACACACAAATGGAGTAAAAGATACCAAATTAATGTAATAAAGGATCTAACAAGTGTAAATAAGGGGGCTTAAATATGTATATTTAAGCGTCTATCACACCCCCAAACTTACATATTGCTAGTCCCTTAGCAATACTAAATTAAAAACTAAAACAGAAATATAGATAAATTCAATGTTCATAGTGTCTATAAAAAATTTAGATTTTACACAAAACAATGATGCGCATTCATGAGCAAGCTTAACAAGTGTAAACATATATCTGCAATGAATAAGAGTTTTGAACATAAATCATATTCACTAGGTATTTTAAGATATCACAAGTTTGACTTTGGTGTGTGGTGATTAGCACATAAAAGGTTGGGTTTTCAAGAAATTCAAACAGGTAGTGTTTCGATGACTCAAGATTCACCAAACTTCCTATTAGAGTTAACAAATATGGCACAGACTTTTATTTGCGAGATTTTTGCCAAGTTAGTTCCCTTAAGCTTTCTTGATGACTCGTGTAACGAGTGTTTGGCCAATGACTCCCAAACCAGATGGTTTTAGGGCATTAGGTGTAAAGACACCCCTAAGGACTTACTAGCTCGAGTCAACAAGGCTACGAAACTAACTGATTTTTATGCTACCATTTAGAATTTGACGTGACACTCAATGCTTACTGAGGCAAGAGGGCCAGTTACTCAGCGAAAAAAATTCCTTTTTTAATGATCACTTAAGATTTTCCACCTTTTGACGTGACACTCAATGCTTACTGAGGCAAGAGGGCCAGTTACTCAGCGGAAAATTTGTTTTTATTGATCATTAGGAGCATTTTTTTTCTTTTTGAGTACGAATCAATCTTTTCTATTTTTATATGCCAAAATGTCAATCTAATAGGTCATTTAGTTCACAGTCAAGCAAAAGAAACATACCAATCCAAATAACATGTCATACCCCACACAGCTATGTGTTAATGTGCTTGTGATAGTTCAAGTTAAACTTGTGAATTCTTAAATGCCAAAAGGGCAGTGATCTAGGTTCAAAACTTGTTTATTGGCCTATATGTTCAAAGTGTTAAGCTCACTGATGAAGTCGAATCATAACATTTTGTTTAGATCACCAAAAAAAAGTTTATTGGACAGAATGAACATGCATTTATCTATGAAAATAACAACAGAACTAAAAATGTAGGACATAGTGTAGTGTGTGAATGTGTCTCCCATACCCCCAAACTTAAATTACACATTGTCCCCAATGTATGAATAACAAGGAAAGAGCTGACCTGGGAGATGGAGAACTAGCTAGGTCGGCATGGCTCATAGCGTACCCCCAAACTTGAACGGATGCACACATTGTCCCTAAAAAAGAAAAACTAACATAATACGGGAAAACAAGAAGTAATTAAAATAAATAAATAACAATAAA
Organism: Bretschneidera sinensis; assembly: GCA_023935145.1. NCBI lineage: Eukaryota > Viridiplantae > Streptophyta > Magnoliopsida > Brassicales > Akaniaceae > Bretschneidera > Bretschneidera sinensis. The sequence continues at coordinate 13,538,203 of CM043698.1, forward strand.
TACGTAAAATAATAAAAATAAAAGGATAAGCTGTGGGGTGCCTCCCATGAGCGCTAAGTTTAACGTCTTCAGCCGGACCAAGCCTTATTTTTCCCCAAAACTACGAGTGGCAGCAGCTAGCATAGGAAATGTCTTATTCTCTCCCATATAAGCATATGGTAAGTGCTCTGACAACTGCTTGAATTCCAAGTTAGGTGCCTGTACAATAGAAGGGAAAATAATATTAGTAGGCACATGATGGTAAAATGGATCGGTGTACTTACTTGGATGCTTTGGAAAGTCCTCTAGAAGGTGCATAGTTTCAATGAGGTCTTTAGTAACATCTTCTGATTTTGGCTCAATATCTGATCCTTTGAAATAATGGGTGAAGGTGGTCTCCAAGGGATCAATATGATGGTCATGAAAGACTTGTTTAACAACACCTTGCTTTTGTTCACTTAGCTCCTTAGCCAATTCCCCCATTTGTACTTCCAATATATGAATAGCTTGCTCATGCTTGGTATTGATTTGTCGTTGCTCAATCATGAACTGTTCTTGTGAAGTCATCAGTTGCCTCATAAGACTCTCTAGGTTACTATTTTCTGATTCCGGCACTGGTTGGGCTGCTGGTTGGAAGTATTGGTGTTGTCCTTGAACATTTAAAGCATTGTGATTGTTGCTCCATGAGAGGTTGGGGTGGTGCTTCCATCTAGGATTGTAGGTATTTGTATATGCATTGTGCGGTCCCTCATAATTTGCTTGCTCTTGATCTGCATATGAATACAAAGGGCAAGTGTTAGTAGTGTGATCAAAACGAGAACATATAGCACATACCTGGAGTGGTTTGCCTCGCGGACTGTGATATGTTTTGACTAGTCATGGAATATATGAGCATATCTAGCTTCCTCTCCATAGCATCTAGACAAGTATATTGAGCTTCTGTCATTGGTGCTTCTCCCTTTGAATGAATTAGTTGAAAAGCTTCAGTGCAACAGTTTCAGTACTGCTGCTCGGGTACTCTCTGGACCTTTTGCGCTCGAGCGCACCCTGAACTGCGCTCGATCGCACTGGGCTTGCGATCAATCGCACCAAGTAGTGCGCTCGATCGCAATGAGGACAGAAACTCCTCCTCTGCATACCTAAACAAAAACAGAAAAAGAAGGAATAAATCTGATTTTTGATAAAAATAAAAAATAAAACAGAATAGAATCAAATAGAATAAATTAAAATGATAATAAAAAAAACTAACAAAAATAATTCCAAAAAGAGATTTAGCACAATCCCCGGCAACGGCGCCAAAAACTTGTTGTGCGATAATATACCTAAATAAATGGGTAAATAATCGCACTTGTTTTACTTGCAAGTGCACAAGGTCAATAGTGTAGCATAGTGTGCGAATGCAATATCATCTCCATAGGGATTGGTAAAGTTCGATTTAGAATTATAATTGCAATGTAAAAAGATAGAAATAATAAACTGAAGGGTGATTTGATAATAATAAAGACATAGGGCTTTGATATCCACCACTAGTCATACATTCCCGATTTTGTATAAAGTATCAGTGCTCTAGCCATATTATGTGTACCTACTGGTTGCCAACCTAAGGGCATGGTATCTACTCCTTAAGCTATTGATTTCCCTAAGCAACGAGTTAGGCATGGTATCTACTCTAACTCTTTTCTTCCTTAAGGGATTCAACATGGTATCTGCTTGAGTTGTTCCTTAAGAAAGCATAGGTACTGTGGAAATCGACAACCACATGAGACCTAGGGCATGGTATCTACTCCCGGTTTCCCATGTTGATTAACCCGGGTATCCGGATAAGATGGTCCCTTGTTACTAATGTTAGACCCAGGACTCGGTCATCCAAATTGATCTAACTAACCTATCCATACCACATGCATACGTTGGCCTTACACATACATATGAGGAATGTAAATAAGCACAGGTGTTAATCAAGTTAAGTAACATAATAAGCTATGCAAAGATTTAATCAATGAATAAAAATATGGGAATGCATAACTAGGGCTTCAATCGAGCCCTATAAGAGAGTTAGTTACACATACTAACTGAAGTAAACATAATTAAACTAAACATAAGGGAGAAGAATAAACCCGAGAGAAGAGGCGTCAATTCTCTCCCAAGCTCTCCACTCCAAGTAAAAGAAAAGAGAAAAGTGTTTTCTATCTAAGGTGTTAAGGTGTCCTTTTGTGTGTGAGTTACAAGTGTATTTATAGGTCTTTGAGAAGTCCTAATAGACCCATGAGTCCTAAACTTTCCTAAAACGAAAATCTTGTATTTTCCAAAATAAGGTTCTGCAGTTTACTGTTCACGCCCGTATCTTTGCGCTCGATCGCATGTGGCCTTGCGCTCGATCACAAGTTGCACTCGATCCTAGCTGTGTGCGCACGATCGTATGTGTGCTCGATCGCACTTCATGTGCGCTCGATCGCACTTTGTCCAGAAAGTGCTCCAGGGCTTCTAGATTTCTTCCTTAAAGTGCCAAAACTGCTTCTTTTTCTCCAAGACCCTATAAAAACATGTAAAACACACAAATGGAGTAAAAGATACCAAATTAATGTAATAAATGATCTAACAAGTGTAAATAAGGGGGCTTAAATATGTATATTTAAGCGTCTATCAGATACTCTCCCATGGACGCTCCGGAATTGGCAATGGCTCAAAGAGAGCCCCAAGTGACTTTTGCTCTACTTTGTCTTATTGACACATAAGACAAGTCTTCATATAAGCCTCAATGTCCCATCTCAAGTGTGGCCAATAGTAGCGTTCCTCCACAAGTGCTAAGGTGCGGTGCACACCCGGGTGACCAGCCCACTTAGAATCGTGGCACTCTTGCATCACTTCCTTCCGTAATTTCCCATGAAGTGGCATATATAACCAATTCCCCTTGGTATAAAGCAAGTCCCCCTCTAGCCAGAACCTTCTAGTCTTCCCCTTTGTGGCATACTCCATCAAAGACTTGGCAGTCGGGTCATAGGACAATCCCTCCTTAATGCAATCCACCAAGGAACCCTGTGGTCGGCTAATGGTAGCAAACTCTACCTTTCGACTTAGTGCATCCACTACTGTGTTGGTTTTCCCTGGCTTGTACTCCAACATAAAATCAAACTCGGCAAGAAAATCTTGCCATCAAGTTTGCTTAGGAGAGAGCTTCTTTTGAGTCTGGAAGTAGCTTGTGGCCACATTGTCGGTTTTCACCAAAAACCTTGACCCCAAAAGATAGTGCCTCCATGTGCGTAAGCAATGAACCACGGTCGTTATCTCTTTCTCTTGAACCGTGTACCGCCACTTAGTCTTATTGAGCTTTCAGTTCTCAAAAGCAATCGGATGACCCTCTTGCATCAAGACCCCTCCAATAGCAAAGTTGGATGCATCCATGTGGACCTCATAGGGCTTGGTGTGATTCGGTAGGGCTAGGATTGGCCCTTCTGTGATTGCCCGTTTCAACTACTCAAAGGCCCCCTAACAAATTGAACTTTATTCCTTCACTGGCTCCCAATCAACAATAGCCTGAATCTTTCCCCCACCTACTATCTGGCCAAGGAATGGTACCTCATATTGGGCGAATGAACACTTCTCTTTCTTCACATAAAGCTTATTCTCTTTTAAAACTTGGAATACCTATCTCAAGTGCCTCACATGCTTCTCTAGAGATCAACTATAAATATCAATATCGTCAAGATAAACAACAAAAAAGTAGTCTAGAAAGGGTTGGCATACCTTGTTCATTAGACTACAGAAAGTTACTGGAGCATTAGTGAGTCCGAAAGGCATCATAAGAAACTCATAAGAACCATAGCGAGTGACACACATTGTCTTTGGCTCATCCCCCTCGGCTATCCATACTTGGTAGTACTTAGATCTCAAATCTAGCTTGGTGAACCATGTAGCATCCCCAATATATGCAACTCGAAAAGGATCCGCTGCTTGACCTACTCCCTCGATGGTTGTTTTGCTTCACGATTAAATCTTTATCTAGTTTGGTTTTTCTAGCTGATGACCTGAGCTATTTTTTTAAATGGGAATGAGGGAAACTTTTTCATTCAGCACAGTGCAGTGGAACGAAGCGTTGTTCACGTTACAGCTACAGTGTTGACTGTAACTACACTACGAAATTTGCATTTCCATTTTAAAATAGATGTTTTTTTAGTTCCATTTATTTATCTGGAGAACAAGGTACATATTTACGATAGAAAAATGTAGAATAATACACCTACCGAGATGAAAGCCAAAGGTGAGTCTCGTAGGTGGACGTATTTGATCAAACAAGTCCACAATGAGTGGGATAGGGTACTTGTTCTTCACCGTGAGCTGGTTGAGAGCTCTATAATCAATGCACAACCTCATAGAATCATTGTGCTTCCGTTGGAACAAAATTGATGCACTGTAAGGTGCTTTGGAAGGTCGAACAAATCCCGCATCAACCAACTCCTTAAGTTGTCTCCTCAATTCCTCAAGCTCGAAAGGCAGTATTCGGTATGGAGCCTTGGCTGGTGGTTGGGTAGTAGATACCAACTCAATCTTATGATCCACTTCTCTCTTAGGTGGGAGTTTCTTGGGTAACTCCAGGGCATCACATCAGCAAAAGACTTTAAAAGCTCAAGTACCTCAAGAGGAGTCTCTTCCTTAGACTTTAGGACCTTATCAAGTTTCAAGGTGGCCAAGTATGTGACTTCATCCCTTCTCACCCCTATGGCTAGTTGGATTACCGATAAAACTCAACTAGCTTGGCCAGAGTCTCATCTTACCTGCATGAGGCATTGGCACCGAGAATCAAGGATGCACACACAGTTGGCAAATGGCACTAGCAAAGTATTAATCTGATCAAGAAAATCTAACCCAATTACAAAGTCATAATCATCAAGTGGGATTACCTTAAGAGTTTTCTTGCCTCTCTAATCTTCTAGTTGTAGCTCCACCCCTTGTGCTATACCCATTGTTGGAACTTCTTTGGAATTGACTGTCTTGATCCACCTATTGCCTTTCTTCACCTTAAGGCTTAATCTCTTAGACATTTCCTCAGACACAAAGAGATCAGAAGCCACAGTGTCTACAAGAGCACTAACTTTGGTGCCAGCCACCATGATGTCTGTAAACATGAGCCCCTTCTGCTTGCTAAACCTTTTGGCTTTGATCGAGTTAAGCATGATAGAGCCAAGCTTGAGGGTATCTCTATCGGTTTCCTCATCTTCCATAGAAATGATAGAGAGCTTGGTTCTTTTCAGGTAATCCCGCACTCGATAAGGACCCTCACACAAGAAGCATGCTAATAGCTCAAACTTTTTGTCTCCTTCCTTAACGGACTTCCACTTGTGAATGGGTGGTTTTCCCAGACCACCATTCTGATACTTGTCTTTGTCTCCCCCATCTTTGCCCTTGTTCTTAGAAGAGTCAAATTTCTCTTGTTTCTTGAACTCCACCAAAGATTCCACCACGGACATGGCTCGGGTGAAGTCTTAGACACCCTTTCTTTACAACTCTTACTTGACCCATGGTTTGAGGCCATCCATGAAGGAAAAGAGAGCTTCCCTCTCTCCAAGATCAGAAATTTGGAGCATGAGTTTCGAAAACTCTCGCACATACTCCCGTACTTCCCCACGTTGGGTGAGCCTTCGCAGTGTGGCTCGTGCCTCATCTTCTGCATACTCCGGATAAAACTGTTAGCATAATTCCTTTGGAATTCTTCCCAAGTAACAATGGCAGTACCGATACACCTACGTCGCCATTACAATAAAGCAATATCAACAAGATACATAGAGGCTGTGTTTACCTTGGTTACGTCCTCCATGCTATTCATCACTCGAAAATATTGCTCTATCCCCCAAAGAAAGTTGTCCATATCCTTTGCAGCTCAGATGCCCTTGAACTCCTTTGGCTTAGGCACATCCACCCTATGATTGGGTGTCATAGCAAGCATACCACCTCCGAAGGCTACTTTGCAAGCTGAGAGCTCCTGCTTGAGCTCTTCCATCTCTTCTCACATAGACACCACCACAGCCTCAAGGGTGTCATTCTTTTGCGTGAGCACGTCTACGACCTCGTTGAGGGCACCTTGCATTGTTCCTTGGAGATCCTCCCTCATGGAGTTTAGCTCCTCGATGCTACCATTGGTATCCTTGAACTTGTCCTGCATTTCCCCTACGGTTAACTCCACCTTAGCCAAGTGAGTATCCATGCTTGACATCGCATCCTTTGAACTTGCCTTCTCATGATAGTCATGAGCTAGGTTGTTAGCATCAGAAGCAGTCGTCATCTCTCTCAAAAGTCTCGATGAACCGGTCTCTGATGCCACTTGTCACGGACTGCAAGCTTAAGTCGCTAACCGTGCCGCCTTAGGCTCGAAAACACCTCCTTGGAAGGCCTAAGTCAGCCTTTCTCTTAGTTACTCAAGAGAACCACCCTCGAAGCTAGACCCACTCAAAGAAAATAAGCCAACACAAGAGAGAATATGAGATAAAGCGAAAGAGCTTGCTATTGCTTAAATGATTTACAAGTGAGGAGGAATCCCTTTTATATAGGGAGAGCTCCCTTATATCCATGGCTAACATCTTACCAAATGTCACAATCTTTGTAGTGCACGTGCTGTACATTATAATCAAAAAGTGTACTAGGAAACCCTAGAACACGTGGGTCCCACGCAGGTCGTGACAATAGTCTCTAACTAGACCTCTTCCTGAACATATTCCTTCACGATTGGACCCATTTGTATTGAATTTCAAATAGCTATGAAGGGGAGCAATCCATTTTATCCAAAAACCTTGATTTATAAATGAATTATTTTTCATAACTTATAATGCATATTTCTTAACTTATATATCATTTTATTCTTTTTCTCAAAGGATCATGCTACTCTTCATTATACTATCAAAATTAATTTATGTTTGATATTTTTTTTAATGATTTACGTGTTAAACATTTAAATTTTACCTGTAAATGAATTAGTACTATTACAAAAAGGAGAGTGTTGACCATGAGGTCAAATAGTATTTTTTTTCAGATTTTTTTAAAGTTCTTCATGATACAATTCAAATTTTAAAAAATTATCATTCTGAGTTCTCAAAAATTATTAAAATGCATTATTACTGTTCTATGCTTTAATAATTTCCCCCCGCAAAGAGAGATCTTCCTAGAAAGAGCCCGAACCTGTCAATTTGCAGGCTAACAAAAGAAAATGTCCCTTCAGGTAAAACTTTCACGTGAATTCATTGGGCCCACTCCTGTCGACCAAAATGTCTTACTCAAAAGAATATTTTTTTTCTTTTTAAAGCTGAAATTTTATTTATTTGCTACCAAATCTTATGTGCATAGTGCATACATTATACATGCACATACAGATAACACCAATTCGTTTAGAGAGACTGAAAAGGCCTTTCCCTACAAAAAGTTGAAATAAGGAAAGCAATTCCCAATTCCACTGCTTTTTTAATCAATGTTGGCGCTAAATTTTAACTTGATTCAATTACATAATTCACATTTCACATTGCATTTCCTTAAATCTTATCAAATTAAACTTCTTTACATAGTATACAGCTCCCAAATCCCAATTGATTGGAAATTTATACAATCTTCATGTTCTCCCTCGAGACATTCGTTTAGTGGAGGCCTTTCGGCTCCGGCAATCTCTCCGGCGTCGCCGGCAACCTGGAAGAGAAGCTGAGTGGAAGCTCGTCGTCGACTCGGTCGTCCTCGAAATTGAGCGCGTAACTCATCGGGTCGTAGCTGAATTCGGTCGAGCCGTGGTGCTTCCTACCCTGCCCCTTGGCGACTCCGATCCGGGAGATCAGGCTACGGCACCTGTCCTTGATCTCCAGCTCGTGCGCCGTTGATTTCAGCCATGTGTACGGCGATCTCGGCGTCGACGACCTCCCTTCGTCCTCTTCCACCATTGACTCTATCGGGTAGTTACGGAAACAGCATATCGTGGACCTGAACCTCCCTCTCCCTCTCAAACTCACAGAAGAAGGAGAGCTACACTGGTTATACTTGTACATTTCGAGATTCCTTTTTCTTCAGAAAAGAAAATTGTTTTTTGGAGAGAAAAATAAAAACTGTAAGTGATTTGCGGTGACGGATGAGAGAAAGGTATGGGGGAAATATAAAAGTTAGCGAAAGGGGGGAGATTTTAAAAGAACGGATAAGGATGCGAGTTTTGTGGCGAGTGAACAGCCTGGACAGTAGCGAAATAAACCGTGGGGGGTTCGTGGTTTTGTGTTAAATCCGCGTTGTGGGGTGGTTTGGTAATTAGTTAAGAGAGCCATTAAAAACTGTATGGTGCTAAAAATTCTGTGTGGAAGAATTAAGAAAGGGAAGTAGTATTTTGTTCCAGTCTAATGAGCAGTAACTATGGAAAATTCTAAAAATAAAATCAAGAATTTCAGTTTACCTATAAAAAAGATGGGTGATAAATTTTTAGGAGATAAGTTTACTATAACGGTAAATTTAATATAAAAAAAATCATGAGGTGTTAACAAGTTTGGATCCTCAATTTATTACAAGAGACGTCGCATTTGTTTTGAATTCTGTTTCCACAAATCTGATTTTATGAAAGTTATAAAAAATCGATGAATTTTTTTAATAATCATGAAAATTATAATAATAATTAAATAATTAAATAATTTAATTTTTATTCAATTATTATTATAATTTTTTATAATTTATCAATAAATTTTTTCGATTTTTTAATAACTCTTACAAACCAACTATATGGTATCAAATTTAATCTGTTTTTTATATTAACGTTGATTTGGAAACTAGCGTTTTGTTGCTTCGAATGCGAGGACGAATGCCTGCCGCCCTAGATCTCAATTCGGTGTTAGTAGACTCAGACTATGTTTAAGGCCTAGTTTAAATCTAATTTTAATTTTAAATTGAATTCAAATATATGATACTTTTAAGAAAAACAATTTATTTTATATTTATATTTTGCAATAAAATATTTACATGTTGTGTTAAAATTTTACTTCTTGTGGTAAAAATAAATAATATTGATGGTAAAAAAACAATTTTACTCCCAAATGTATGCATTTTGTCATCCCATTTATAAATTTTATCATTAAAATAATGTTTTACCATACAAAGCGGATTGTTTTTCGGCATAAGAGTAACCACTTTTAATAATCATACATTTTTTTCATTGTTTGTCACGTAAAGTTTTAGGGTATGTTTGGGTAACAGTTTTTGATATTTTCTGAAGAAAACATGTTTGGATAACAGTAACTCGAAAACTGTTTTCAAAACAGAAACAATGAAATATTGTTTGGATAATTTTATTTTGAAAACTGTTTTGATACACATTATAATTAATTTTAGTTTTGAGTTAAAATTTAAAATCTATATTAATTTTATTTCTCATATTTACTAAATATTTAAAAATAATTAATATTATTTTATTTTTAAAATTTTAATATTTTTTATATACTATGGATGAAGAATGAAATAGAGAAGTGAACACTGATTTTAGGACTATTTTTCGAAAATTATGTCAGAAAACACAAATTTGGAGTTTTCATAAAACAGTTTTTGAAAATTGGTTTTTTGAAAACTATTTTAAAAAATTGTTTTTGAAAACTATTTGTTAATCATAAAAAAAAATTTGAAAACTGTTTCCAAACATAACGTTAGTTTTTGTCTAATATAGCTAATTTTAAATTTTTTTTCTTCTTTTTATTATACTGATAAATTAATGTCCTTTATATTCGTACACACAATATAAAATAATTAAACAATACCTAAGGGTGAGCATGGAACCCGATTGACTCGCGAACCAAATCCAAACCGATATAATAGGTTGGGTTGGGTTGTGTATTTTTATAGATTGGGTTGGGTCGAGTCGAAAATATTTTGAACCCGGTGGGTTGGGTTGGGTCATGGGTTCAAAATTTTCAACCCGGTTAAATATATAATTATATATTTTATATTTATTAAATATAAAATAGTGTATAAATAATTATAGTATAATTGTAAAATATATAATCATAAAATGTTAATTCTAATTACTACTAGTGTGTAAAATTATAGATAACGAATACTTCAATGTCGAAACAAGTCTCATATTTTCCAATCACCATATTATAAGTTCAAATATTTACACTAAAAACAAATACTAATTTCGAGTTATGAAATAGTTTTTATAATTATTCTTAAGCATAACTTCAATTAGAATAAATTGATGCACAGTTAACTTATGCTAACAAAATTTTGATTTCTTATACCATTGTAACTATAAAATAAACATAGAAATTAACACTAATCTACAAGATTCTAGTCGGGATCAATGTATGCAAATTTTGATAAAGTCTTTCATGCAAACATTATTGAACCATTCAATTTGCCTCTCTGTGACATTTTAAAAGCCTTCATGCCGCTTCAAAGTGCATTAAAGTATAGTCAAAAAATTAGATTGATTAGTGAAAAAGCACTAGCACGGCCAACAAATGCTGAGTTACTAAAATATATTATTAGCAACTGTCCATAAATCCATATTTTCTTCGTAATTAAATAATCTTCTAAAGTAAGTTAAATTCATATCAACTAAAGCAGTTCCTAATGTAACATTAAAATAAATATTGTGTTTTTCAATATAACGATGAATTTATATTCTAACATCAAGTGCTCCAGGTTGTGAGCATGCAGATAAGCAATTGATCATGGTCACTTCATCAGGCTCTATATTACTCGCTTGCATTTTATGAAACAATGTCAAAGCATCCTTACCAAGTTTAGCTTCAACGTAGCCTCCAATTATGGCATTCCATAACACAACATCATTCTCTTGCATTTCATCAACAAATTTATTAGCAGTATCCAAAAAACCAAATTTAGCATAGCCTACAACCATTGTAGTTCATGAGACAATTTTTCTCTTTTCCATATTATCAAATATTTTTTGTGCTATTAGGCACACATATTTTACTTGTAATATGATGGATTTAGTTTTAGATTTAATAGAATATTTTTTTTTGTTATGTAATATATATGATTTAATTATTTAATAAAAAAATATATCAACCCGGTGACCCAAATCAATTAGAATAGATTGAGTTGAATTGAAATTGAATGGGTTTATGAGTTAAGTTGGGTTGAGATTTTTCTAACCCGATATAAATAGATTGGATTAAAATTTTAGTATAACCCGATCCAAACCGATCCATGCTCCCACCTGTCAATGACCATTGCTCACCTAGTCAACGCCCTCACTTCTCAGGGACCAGACCGTTGACGAGTTTATCTTTACTTTCTTTCAAGGTAATTTCATCGCTTACCTCATGAAATTGTGTTTTGTTTTTCTCTTCCAAATTATTGGGATACATAGATTAAATGGTTTTTGAGTTGGGAAATTGATTTTTGCCAACGTGACCCTGTTCAGCTTTGTGCTGAAATAAATTAGTATGAATTTTGTCTTATATGTATTTGGGGCTATTAATATTTTGCAGCATGTGAAAACATATCACGCATACTTGATGTTCGACAAACTGATTCAATTAAGTTTTGTTATATAGAAGCCTTGTTTTTCTGGGGTGAATCATGCTAAGTGCTTTGAATTTAATTTTAATTTAGCTGAGTACCTGAATCGTGTTACCATCAATGGCTGCTACGAATTCAGGGACTGAATCAAACAATGGATCTTCGAGCTCAAAAGAACCAGATAAACCGACCCAGATTGAGCCTTTCCGGATGCCATCTATGGAGGAAATTCGAGCCCAAGATGTTTGGAACAATTGCATTGTTCGCAGTGTTGTTAGCGGAGTTATGGGTGAGCAAAGAGTACCCTCCTTATCTTTCGTTTTCCTTTTTCTTTTTCATAGTTTTAAATAATTTGTTTTGATTTTTTTTCTTGTAAAGGAATTTAATAAGCTGGTTTCATGTTTTCTCCTGGGGTTCTCTTGGTATTTATGCTATCGAATGTTTTGCTGCTTAGGAAAACGAGGAAAAGAATAGGATGGATGGTTAGTAAAGCTGTAATAGTTTGTTTTAAATCTATGCTTTGCTGCTGCTTGGGATTTTGGGGAAAATGGAGTTGAGTGTAATGGTTATGTTGTTTGGTTTTCTAATTGCGAGTGATCTATACATACATATATGGTATAGCGTGTAAAGCTTAGTTGAGAGTAGGCTTTTAGTTTCTTTTTTCCAGTTAATGGAACAAGATTTCAAATTTTGATTTTTTTTATATATATTTGCTTGCCCTTTCTCAGCAATGGAAAGGAAATTACTGGTTGATTCCTAAGAAGTATAACCTTTAGTTAAGTCAAATAATTCAAAGTGACTTGATAGGCAACCGAATGAATTTTAGTCATTTATTAGGTGTATGCTTTAAGTAAGGTTTTGGTGACTTTAGAGCATGGTATGATCATTTGATGATATTTACTATTTTGTGCTGCTGGGAATGTGTGTAGGAGGTGGGCTGGGACTGTTCATGGGTCTGCTTCTAGGTGCATTGGATAACCCTATAATGCAAAACGAAATGACTGGTACGCAGCAATTCATTTACACTGCAAAGCAGATGGGACGAAGGAGCTGGGGTTCTGCCAAAGCATTCGCTGTTATGGGGTTGGTTTTCTCAGCTGCCGAGTGTGTTGTTGAGAAGGTGCTATTAGAACCTAGAAAGTAAAGATTGTATTTTTTAGTTAAAACTTTTTGATACTGGGACTTATCTTGGATCGTTTGTTTTTTAAGGCAAGGGCAAAGCATGATACCACAAATACGGTTGTTGCAGGGTGTGTAACTGGAGGTACAATGTCAGCCAAAGGTAACATTCCCCTGTCTTTCATTTGACATTTTATTTAAAAAGTACGCATAACCTTGAGAAAACTCAGAAAAACAGTTACCATGAACTCCATTTGCTTGAATTCACATAGAAAATTTTAACTACACAAAGTTTTCAAAATGTTGTATCTCAAACTGAACTTTTTGGTTTAAGACCAACTCTATTCTTAGCAATTAGGGATATTACTAACTCGATCCTTTTGGCCACTTACTCTATAAAAAAGTTGCATAGATCGGATTCAGTTGTATCTGACTTTAGAAAAATCTTCAGTCACAAAGTTTCGGACTTGTAATTTTCGAAAGGCATAGTGTATTTCCCTTTAGGTGCCAGGAATCGTGTATTTATAGATTTAAATGGAGAAAACAAACTTGTAGAATTATTCTTTCCTTTGGGATTTTGATATGTTGCTTTGAAATAGACTAATAAAAGTTGGTGAGGTTTTACTTGAATTGCATACTTGATTCATGCTTCATTTACGTCAGGATTTTTCAAAATAATGTCATGTTATGGCCTTTTTCAATTTCCATTATAGCTTATGGTACTTCTGAGGGCATTGACATTGTTTTGTGCTGTGATTAGTTGCACTCAATCCTGCATTTTAGAGAAGACTTGTCGTGGTGGAGCTGTTAAAATAGAAGAGCTTATATAAAATGCTTCATATCATTTTCCCAGGGTTTAGCAAAGTTTTCCCACGCCAAACCTTTTTCTTATCTGACCTGATTCAGTGGAACTGCTTTGGCAACATAAGTGTGTTAAATGGTTCAATAGATTGGTGTTTTGTGAACTTTGTCCCGTGAAAATAATCAACTTATATGCCTGGTTGATTTTTTTTTTCTTCTGAAATTTAGCCATCAATGGCTTTTGTACGATAGACAAGGAGTCATATTTGAGGTTCTTGTTTGTCAAATAGTTAATTTCTTTGCATTTGTCTACGAACATTGTGTACCATTTGGTCATGAGAAATTCTTTTAACAACTTGTTAGGAGGAGTACTAATCCGTAAGAACACCGAAAAAGAACAGAGTAGATGACGATGTAGCACATTCTATGCGAGTGATAAGGTGTGTAAAACTACATACAGAGATCATTCATGTGGAGAAATGATGGAGAATATGATGAATATATGCAAATGCTTTACATGAGAGAACAGTGTCCTTGGCCATGTTTTTCATGCTTTTGCACTCTGTGCTGTTTACTACTCAGGTTATCTTACATCTCTTCATGTTTTCTAGGCGGTCCCAAAGCAGCTTGCGTTGGTTGTGCTGGCTTTGCGGCATTCTCTGTACTCATAGAGAAGTTTTTAGATAGATGATAGTTGAGCAGACTATCCTGATCCAGTTTTGCAAACGCTAATTTATTCAGAGTTGGGAAAGAGAAGTAATGGCTTGTCTGCAGGATTCGTCATATTCTTCTTTATTTGCAAGTTCGCTCATTTTAAACTAGTCCCTGGTAACGATGGGATATATGATTGAGAACACAACTTTTATCTTTTTTGCAATAACTTTGCTTTTGATTCACTAGTTGATATTCTTTATGTTGAGGAAGTTGATTGGATCATACATATGTACTACAAAACGTGACATGAAATCAATAAATCAGTGATACGGAGCTTGGTTGTTACTGTAATTACAATTTTCTTTTCTCGATCAATTGTTCAATAAAGCAAAGAGAGCTCAAAATGGGTTTTCTTACTCAATTGAGTATTTGCAATGTAAGTCATTATGCTTATTCCTGTGGCAGTGTTATGCAAAGACTATGCTCTTGCATGAGAGATCCAAGAAGACCAGGTTATGGAATTTTTGCTAACTATATTAAATTTAACTTTATTATTCGTGTGTTGCAATTTGAAGAGCAAAATATTAGAAATTTATGCTGGAACTCTCTAAAACTATCTAACTTGCTATTGAATATTGGTAAGGTAAGAGTTGAAGAATCAATTCACACCACGGTCAAATGTACAATGGAACTTGTTCAAAAGATTTATGTGATCATGCGAATGAGGCTTTGTTTTCGAGCTTGCATATTATTTTTTGTGATTTTTAGATTTTTTTAATAGTAGAAAATAAGAAAATATTTTTAATACTAAACTCATACTTTTTACTTATGGTAAATCACAATTAGTTATTATCTTTACACGTGTACAAAAAATTATTATCAAATTTCTTGTATTGTTAAATTTTTAATACAATTTCATTGATAAATAATGTTTGAAAGAGTTACTTTATAATTAATTGAAAGTCTGATGGCTTTTTGATATTAAATTCATAGTTTGGGAATTAACTGCTACGGGATATAGTTCAAAGATTTTTGGTGCAATTATTCCCTCAAATTTGAATGAATAGAATGTGTAACTCATTTATAAATTATGATTGTATTGGTATTTACACCTTTTTGGTTGTATTGATAACTAGACATTTAGGAGGTGATTAGTATTGAAAAATATTTTTTTATTTTTTATCCTCATTTTTTAATGCTTTTTTAAAAAATTTGGACATTTTTACTGTAATTTGAAAAATTACATTTCTCTTTTCTGCATAATAATATAAAATTTTGGGTAACAAAAAAATTTGTTGTTTCATAACTTTTTCAATATTATATTGAAGAAATAAATGTTATTTTTTAAATTATATTTAACATGTCTAAATTATTAAAAAAATTGTTAATGAAAATAGAGATGAAAAAAAGAAAACATTTTTCAATATTAAAAGCATCCTTAACTTTTATAACATTTTCTTACTAAGAAAAGGCAAAATAGTACTACTTTTTCTTCTTCCAAACTATCATCACATTTTATTTTTGAAGTAGTTTTAATTTTAATTTTAGTTATTTTATTTTTTAATGGAAATTAAAAACCTCTAAAATCTATTAATGCATATACATTATGGAGACCACTATAGGAATATGAATATGTTGAGAGGTATATGCATTTCATAGTCTTGAGAAAATTGTTTGAATAGGATATTAAGGTGAATTGAGTTTAAATGGATTTTTTTTATTCCAATTCATTTCGCCTTAATATCCTATTCAAACATGAGATTAAGAAAAGTTGTCCATGGAATTATGTGTTTATACACATCTAATGAAAATGATATAATTTTTTGGGTGAATGTGACGATATGATAGCAATGGGTGGATTAGGAGAATTGTATTAAAATTTGCTTAAAATAAACCATTTTTAAAAATAATTTATCCAAAAAATATATGCACTTATATGACTAAAAATTAAAATAAAATAATTCCATATAAGATTCACATCAAAATTTTAAAAGAAAAAATCAATTAAGTGATAAATAATACTCTTCTTTTTATCTCAATCTTCCTTTTGGTACTTCATAATTTCTTCTTGTCTTTTTATAATAAATTACGTGCAAGAGGCAAACTGGGAGCTATACAAGAAACAGAAAGCAGCAGAAGCAATTCTCTACGAGAAGGAAAAAGAAACAGACGCACAGAAAGCAGTAGCCGATGCAACATTCCATGCCCGTCAACAAGTTGCCGATGGAGAATTGTACGCAAAGCAAGGACTTGTAGCACTTGCTCAAGCCCAAGGCGTTTATCTACGCACCCTCCTAGACGCATTGGGAGGCAATTACGCAGAGTTAAGAGACTACATGATGATCAATGGTGGTATGTTTCAAGAAATTGCTAAGATTAACGCGGAGGCCGTGCGTGGGTTAGAGCCTAAAAATTAGCATCTGGACTAGTGGTGTGTAGTAGATGACGGTAATGACAATAATAATGCGATGAAGGAGGTCGCGGGGGTTTATCGGATGTTGCCACTCATTGTTCAAGACAGTTCATGAGCAAACTGCAATGCTGCCACCGGCATGGATGGGCACGTTAACTGGCTCACATCAAACCAATCTATCTTAGATTGAGATGTGTGTGTGTCTATATATATATATATATATATATATAGTTTATCGGATGTTGCCACTCATTGTTCAAGACAGTTCATGAGCAAACTGCAATGCTGCCACCGGCATGGATGGGCACGTTAACTGGCTCACATCAAACCAATCTACCTTAGATTGAGATGTGTGTGTGTGTCTATATATATATATATATATATATGTGTGTGATTTGCTTTTGTTTATGTATGTGAAAGGTGTTGATGCCTATAACAATTTGGTATTTCCATCAAACATTAATAATTCTGTTATTCGAATTTATTTAAGGTATTAAATAGTTTGTTTATATGTTGTATGTTATATATAGTTCATGTTTACGATAAGTGGCTTAATTTTCACTGTATATAGTTCATAGTCTCGACAGGAAGTGCAGAACATCATCTGTGCACATTGGATATGAGCCGTTTTGCTAATCCGTTCCATTTGGCTTAGTTTGCTTTGGAGGGTTCCATTATCTGTCATTCTAGATTCTGTTTCAACCTTCATTGTTCTTTCATATGAGTTGTAGGGAAGAGAATAAAATGGAAATGGAGGAGAGGAAAGAAGAAAAAAGAAAAGAAAGAAGGAAAGGAATAGAAAAAAGGTAAAGAAATTTCAAGTGAGGAGAGAACAAGTACTTAAGGGGTTTTTCGGTTTCTGGACTTATTTGCTCGGTAAATTCTCGTTTGAACAAAATCTAGATGGTCAGTTAATAAAAAAATTTATGGAAAGAGGTTTTTGTAAGAAAATTCACAAATTAGAATAAAACAAAATAAGTTTTGTCCAATTCAAAAAAAAATAGTAGATAAATAATAAAGCACTCAAACCTCAAATAAGTTTATGTAATTTAATATATATATATATATATATATATATATAAAATAATGATCAATTGACGCTTGATATAAAGTAACGATGTCTTACATAATTTTGTAATTGTTTTTATAGAATGTTTTCTTACAAACATTTATGATTTGCAATAATTTTATTAATGTAAAATATAGTGAAACGAAAATTAAATCCAAAAATCAATTTTGTAAAAAAGTTATAAAAATATTTTGCAAAACCCATTAGAACCAAATAATTCCGTGAATCTTGGCACATTTGTGAGTCATAGGTAAGGAAAATTCTACCAAATATCATGAACTTTGGATTCATTGCATTTAGATCTTTAAATTATAAATTTGATGTTAAAAATACTCAAACTTCTAATTAATTACAATGTTATTATCTTAATCAAGATTAATGCTTATATTTTCACATTGAGCTTGACTAAAAGAGTTCCAATATAAACTCTATGAAACAATTGACCCAAATGTGTTCCTTATATGGCTTGTCCGTTCCATTTCAAAAAAAAAAATCTTATGAAATTTTCACTCACGTGCAATTTATTTTAGTTTTTCAATTTTGAATAATGAAAAATAAAGAAAATAGTTTATCAGTAGAAAATTACTCATTCTCTCTCATTTTATGTGTTACTATTTCTTAAAATAGATGTCGTGAATTGTTTTTCACTTTCTAAAAGTTAATACATACAAAAGGCATGCACTTTATAATAATCTTCAGTATTTTTAATGGTTGATTGGTAGGCTTCACCACTTTTATTATTTACAAAATGAATTAGAGTATTGTGGAAAAGCATAAAAAGTTTCTTAAAACTTAAAACTTGTACTGATAGAAGAGTGATACATAAAGTGAGATTGTGATAATATTAATTTTTTTAGTAGTATATTGCATTTATCTTTGTATGTATAAAAAAATATGATCAATTTCATTGTATTGTTAAGTTTTTAAGATAATTTTGATGATGAATAATTAGGTCATGCTATTTCCACGAGTATACTATTGTTTGGATCCACACTAAAAGATCTAATAATAATGTTTGAAAGAGTTAAATTGCAATCAATTAAAAGTTTGAAAACTTTCGATTTTAAAAAAATAAATGATAGATATGCATAGTATGAGGATCGTGGACGCAATTTTCCCTAGCAAGAAACCCACAAACAAAATCCCATGAATCAGGTTCCATGAACCATGAAATTAAAATAGATTTATCCTTTTGAAATTCGAAAAAATAATGCACACACTCTCTTTTTTAATTTGTTCCCCCTCTTAAATATTCTACAACTAGTAGATGCTCAGGTGATCAAATCCAGTTCTGGAAAAAAGATGTCTTTCTCTTTGTTCAAATTCTTTCAATAGGGAGCATTTATGCCCCAAGGATTTATGGAATATTTGATACATTTGCTTTGGATTGCATTATTTCGCTCATGCTCTAACTTTGAAGTTTTGGGCCGACGTCTCCGTGACCCAACAGTAATAGAAGAGAATATATATAGAAATTTGATCTCGTGAATTCCGTTTCGTGCAAATAAATTTAGGATATTATATTGCGTGATTCACTTATTATATTAAAAAAAAATTAAATCTCAAACCAAACGCGGTCTGAATGTTAGTATAACAAATTTGATTTTTTTTATTGTATTCATTTGATGATATGACATTCAATTATTATAAATTTAATTTTATGTCAATTATCATATAAAAAATATCTAAATCGAAAACTCCAACGACAAAGATAAAGCTATGTTCACGAGCATTGAGACTATAACCAGACTCACTTTATTAAAAAGAAGGCTAATTCTATGATTAAACTTTTTGTTTAATGTTTTATTTAATTGGGTTAATACTTTATTTAGTTGATTCATGGTAAATAAAATAGTTTGAGTTTATTAGAATCACGAATCTACGTAAGAGTGATAGGAGGAATCTGTTCCATTGAAATCTCAAAATCGTTTGAATTTTTTATAAAAAAAAATTAAGACTCCAAAAAAAATCATATTTAAACAAATAAAGATAAAAAATTTAATAAACAAATATATAAATTTTATTGACTTTCAAATTTTAAGATAAATCATAAATAAATTATATATATTTTTCTATTACTTTTTCATTTTCTTTATATCTTTCTTTCTTTAAGATTTACTTTTCTTAAAAATTTTGTTTCATTTGAAACTTTCATTAAAGTAAATAGCGGTAATAGAACCACTTGATGGCAGTGGTAATTGAAAGAATTTATTTAACATTTTATTGGAAACTCACTTTGATAACATAATAAACTTGCTGATATAGTAATAGAGCCATAAAAAACTTGTTGTATATGTATATATATATATATATATATGTATGAAAATAATTATATTAACGGTACTGAAAAAGTATTTGCAAGTATTTTTTATTTTATTTTCTCTTAAATTATAAATGAATTTTCATTCACATTTCTACTTCCCCAAATTTTTAATAATTGCAAAATTTTTAAATATTTACAAAAAAAATAGAATTCAAACTAGTATTCTAACCTTTGTGAGGAAGAATTCAAGTGGGAGAAAAAAAAAAGAATTGTTGTGACTGTGTATGTAATATTTAGAACCAAACGAAAATACGAATATTATTTAATTAATTTTTATTTTTTTTAATTTTGACCCTGTCAACAGTAACGGTCAACAGACATGAGATGAAAATGAATAATTGCCGTTATGGTGAATAAAATAATTAAATAAAAATATTGGATACAAATAATTACTGTCATTGGAAATGTAAATGTTAAGTATGTATAATCAATCATTACTTTAGTGGAAAACATTGCAGTCATATCTATGTAGGGATATAATTGCTTACTTGGTCGCAAGCCGGCTAAGCTACAGTCCTCCATAGCAGGAGCGTAACTATCCAGGACAAGGATCTCCACTCACCAAACGTGAAATAAACGACTTATGTACTTTGCATAGAATATTCCCCCGTTATCCAAACACAACCTTTTGGTGGAACCCACCTCAATTTCCTTCCTCCTACCTCCAATAAACTATATCCACGCGTTAATCACTTTTTATCCACGTAGGCCCTACACCACCCTGCGCGTTCGCGCGCGTGACTGATTGTCTTGTGATAACTCATCCAATCAGCCACCCTAGCTGTATTCACAATAAAAGGCCCACACCCTCCTACCCCACGAATCAACGGATCATATTTACTGATCACTACACGCGTCAACGTGTCAGTGTCCAGTCAACCTTGTCTTGAAGAAATACATTTCAGATGCTTTCATCTCTCACAGAGTCTCTAAAAACCTCTTTTCTGTTTTCTCAGTTTCTGCTACTCTCTTTACAGCTCTTTCTCCATAAACTCTCTCTATCTCTTTTCTTGCTTATCCGTGACAAAAAATCCTCTCTGATTCTCTGTCTCTCTCTATAAATATTCATGGATTGAGCTTTGCAATGATATTTTGGTCTTTGAACATTGATAGTTTCTCTTATTGATCTTTTGTGTATTTTCTGGGAGATTTTTGTTGACCGTGATGGAGGAGAGTTAGGGTTTTGAGAGGACCAAGAGAATGGAGAGCTCGTGGCAGATGAAATGTGGTTCGGTATTCCAGTCGTTGAAGCCAGCGGTGGCCTCATCGACGTCACAAGACCCTCGGAATCAGGTGGTTTTATTCGATTTTTTTTTTGTGTTGTTTCTTTTGGGCCTTGTGGTCATAATTATATGTGCATAAGCTTACTTATAAATTGAATAGATATTGGCGTGTGTTCTTGTTTTGACAGAACGTGCTATTGAAATGATCAATTTGGAACTATATTGAATGGCCCGTGTTTTTATGTATGTTTTATCTTTTGATAATTACGTTGCTTTGACCTTTATGTGTGGGATTTAGGGTGTTAAATTGATGTGTTTTTAGCCGTTTGGGATGATTTTTGAATTGGATAAGGTTAATTTTCCTGTAATGCTGAATGTTTCAGTGGTGGTATCTTCGGAATGGAATTTGGGTCTTTCTATTTATGTTTGGGCAGGTGGGAGTATCCAAACTGAAGAATTGGCAGTGTGGAGTGCAATAATATGTTGCTACATTTAAGCAATGCAGGGAAATCACATTGCTGATGAGTTCCACTGGTAGCATCAATGTGTCTGTGACTGTGACTGTGTGACTTTGCAGTGCAAGTATACCATGGATTGGTGATTGCAGATTTAAGTCCACAAGTATGATAATGAGTTTGTATTTAGTTTAGGGAGAGAACCGTGATGACGCACACATTGTTTTTTAGCCCATGTGGTGAAATTTGGCCAATCATCTATTTGATGTTTGAAGTTTTATAGTACATTGAATGAGGAAGGACGGTTGCTAGCTTTTAAATTTAATGTTGAGAGATACGGAATGCCTTCAAATTCAAGTTGGGAAGGTATTATTAATCTAGACAAACTTAGAGAAGAAAATCCTATGCCCCATGGAGAATTATTAAACAATCTCTTTTCTTAGTGTGTGTGTGAAAGTGTTTGTGATTTTTTTTTTCTTTTTTTCCTTCCTGGTATACTTTTCATGATCTAGAATCTGCAAATGCATCATTTTGTTTTGCGATTTGCTTCTTGTCAGCTGTCGCTATGGATGAAAGAATTTGTTTATTTTTTCCATGTAAGACTCATTGTTATATATATATATATATATATATATATATATATATATATTAAATGTAGATGGAGATGAGTTCAAATCCCCATTTCTTTCCGCCTTTTCTACAAGATCTAAGATCAACAGTGCATGGAAGGACGCAAGATCCCTTGCTGCCCAGCAATTCAAGTTCCTGTGGGTCAGGCTATGCTGAGATGGGAAATTCTTTCCTGGCTCTCCTATCTGGGCCACCATCAGTATTGCAATGTGATTTTCAGGAGTTGTCAAATTCAAAGGCATTAGGCACCTCTAGCAAGTTTTCTGTCGATAATACTGGTGGTGTCCCTGCTAGTGCTGTTGTAACTGGGGTTCCATTGATGTCTAGTGGGATGCTATCAGAAAATCTAAGCAATCGAAATCTTCGAAATGGAACTAATCTTTGTCCAGTTGTTTCATCGAGAGAAGTGGTGAATTCCAATTGTACTAGCCATTCTGTTTTGCACAATGGTCTTCAGGCTGCAAACTTGAATTTTCAGAGTTCAGAGCTGGCTAAGGCAGTCATCAGTCACATAGTTCCTGGTAATGTGAAAGCAAAAGATTTTTCTTTTCTGAAAGAGGAACTGTTTGGTAGAAGTCCTGCAAATACTGGGAAACTCCATGGCACAAATACTCAAGTTCCACCGAAGTTGCCAGTAGAAGCAACCTCATTTGTTTCTGATCAGTCATCTACTTTTATGAGTGGTTGCCCTCGTGTCTTCTGCTTGAATCACTGTGAGTGTTTGGTGCATGTTGATCCTGTTGTTACATTAGTGATATTCTTTCTCCGAATATATCCTCACATTATTTTGATTAATTTGAAAAGGTGGGTACCTACTTCTCAGCAATACTGGACTTCTTGGTATTGTTTGCTCGTGCCACTTTTTCCACATGTCTGTATCCAAATTCTGTGAGGTAAATTCTGCTTATGTCATTTGTATGATGTTAGTGTTTCCCATGCTGTATATAGCCTTCTTACTTGTGATATTGTAACTGCTATTTTTTTTTCCAGCATTCAGGGTCTTTTGGTGTGAACCCTGGTGATGCTGTTCGTATGGCCAGTGGCGAAACTGTTGCTGAGTGGCGTAAACTGTACTTTCAGAAGTTTGGGGTAAGATTTTTATGCTTTCTTCAGCACTGGTTTCATGTAAACACTTGGGACTAGGGAGTTTGTGTACTGCGTGGGTTTCTTCTACCTACGTTTTAGTATTTGATCTGTTATTTTCTTTGTTGAAAATTTCCAATATGAAAGTCATTGTGTTGAACATTGGCAATTGTAAAACTTGTTGAATGTTTTCTCTCATATTCTCTCGGTGCTGACTCGCTATCCTTTCGATATAGGCTAGCACTTGTAAAATTTCCAAGTTTTTGTCTAAGTATAAATTTCTTGGCAAATGTGTATCTGATTGAGTGCACCATACATGATGAAGAGTAGAATTAGGGAATTTAATCTAAGTACGGGGATGTTTTAATTATGGGGACAATTATGTAATTGACAATATTAGGGGTATTTAGAGTTTATTTTAGTTAATTAGTCTTTATAATCTTAGTTAGTTTCCTAATTGGAGTAGGATTAGGATTTGTCTAATCTTCTTATAATTTCTTCCTTATCTACAGATTAGGATTTGTCTTTATCTTTTTATGATTTCTTCTTTATCTATTGATTAGGATTAATCTTATCTTCTTATGTTTTCTTCCTTATCTATAGATCATGATTTTCCTATGTATTATTTGGCAGCTTATAAATGAATAAAAAATCAAATTATCAAATTCCAAACACTCTTTGATTGAATTGTTAGTGTACATGTGATTTGGGATTGATCCGTGTGATTTGGATCACTTTTTATCTTTTAATTCCATGTTATTACTATTGTCCTGCATCAAAGTGGTATCAGAGCCCAAACTTCGATCCACATCACTGCTACCATCGAGCCAAACTTTGTTCTCCCGTCACAATACTCTAAATCTATCAAAAAAACCCTAAACCCCAACTTTGGTTTTTTTTTATTTTTTATAATAAGATCATGAACAGTAACAGTACGTGTGAACAATATCAAAGGTCTCCTTGTTGAATCGCCGCCATCAGCCGAGCCAGCTATATAAAAAAAGTTCAGGTTTTTTGAGATTTCTTGCTTCTTATTTTCTTTATAAAAAATTGAGAGGATCAAAAACAAAATAAGAGGAAAAAGGGGAGGAGTTTATGTTTTTTTTTTTCCTTTAGTCTAGTTTGTACTATTACTACTCTTATGTTGGAAAAGATTCAATTTTTACAAGATAAAATTTTGAATGACAAGTATACGGGCGAGTTATGATCTCAATGGACAAGGTATGGTTCACATTCTTTTTGTCAAAGTTGGAAGGAGGAATATAAAGCATTTGATTGTTGGGTTAGTATTATGGAGCGAAACCTTGAACACCTATGTCGGCAATACGACTATGAATATGTGTGTGGTTCTCGAGATAACAATACTTTGAATGATCATGCTGATTATGTTTATGATGATGAGTTGGTTGTACGCATCAAGTATGTTGACCAAGTTCAAGACCAAGATGATGACAAAGATGAGGGACAGCTCGACGATAAGCTTGATGTTGTTGAGCATATTGAGCCAGTTCCATGTGAGGTTATTTTAGTCGAACCAATCCTGTAAGATGACAAGTTTGTTGAGCATATTGAGGAGATTGAAAAGATTCACGACAAACAGGAAGACAAGCTTGATTGTAAGAATGAGATTCGAGTTGATACACATGTCGTTGGTATCGAGTTTATCCTCCCTACCTACCTGGTTTTAAGCACCTCAACATTAAGCATTTCCAGTGCAATTTTTTTCAACCCCTAGTTACTTCGGCCTTTATTTCTACATGCATATGGGCATTTGATCCTTCAACATTTTTCAACTCGAGGTTGAGTTATTTCGAAGTGGTGGAGTACACGATCAAGAGTAGAATTAGAGAATTTAATCTAAGTACCAGGGATATTTTAATCATGGGGACAATTATGTAATTGACAATATTATGGGTATTTAGAGTTTATTTTAGTTAACTAGTCTTTATTATCTTAGTTAGATTCTTAATTGGAGTAAGATTAGGATTTGTCTTATCTTCTTATGATTTCTTCGTTATCTATAAATTAGGATTTGTCTTTATCTTTTTATGATTTCTTCTTTATCTATAGATTAGGATTAGTCTTATTTCTTATGATTTCTTCTTTATCTATAAATTAGGATTTTCCTATACTCATGTATTATTTGGCAGCTTATGAATGAATAAAAAATCAAATTATCAAATTCCAACACTCTATGATTGAGTTTTTAGTGTCCATGTGATTTGGATTGTTATTCCATATGATTTGCATCAGTTTTTTTTTAAATCTTTTTTAATTCATTATTGTTACTATTTGCTAGTGTCCTGCATCAGCATCGCTTCATGGGAAATATAATAATGTTTGATACTTGAGAAAAAAATATATTTTCAAGAAACACTTAACAGTTGTTGCCTCTAAAAGCGGATCATTGTAATTCAAAAGTTTGATGGGCTCTTTTGTGTGTCCGTGTGTGTCTAAGATTCTAAGCTTGTGTATAAAAGTACACTAGTCCAAGTCAGCTACTCAACATAATGATGTTATTGAACAGATTTACTTACTTGATTACTCAGTTTTCTTTACCTTTGGGATTGAGAGTTGTATTTCTTATTGGCATGTGTTTGAAGCAACGAGAACACTGGATGGTGATGTTTTTATGATGCTGTAGATCAGGGTTTTGGAAGATCAGAGTGGATGGGACTGGGCTGAAGGATTATCAGCAACTGCTGGTCTGGTGAAATCTAGTGCGACTATCCCCAACAGGTCGAGTGCTTCTGACATGGAAAATTCGGTTGGTTCATCTGGAGGTTTGATAAGATCTGTGCAGCCCCTAGATACTATACTGTCTCCAAAGGTCACTCGTAGAGACCAGAATTTGGTTATTGATGCCTTGCATGATAAACAACAGAGAAGCAGTCGGGATTGTAGTAACTTTCTTCCCAAGGGCCTGATTAACACTTCACCAAACAATTTGCATGCTGTGGTAGATAACCAGATACTGGAGTGCCCTATGTCTAGATGTTCAACAGTGCCAAAGTTTGTTGGTAAAGGACCAGATAATGGTTTTCAGCCTGCATCTGCTTACATTAATCCTATTGTGAAGGCTGGAAACTCATCAGCTTCCCACCCTACTTGGCAGAATTTAAGTATCCCTTGTAAAAATTATGATGTCAACAGAAGCAAAAGTGCAAAAGATGTTGTGATTACGGAAAGAGATGCTGCTTCATCAAACGTAGAGCTGAAGCTTGGGCAACCATATCAGCAGAGTCGACCTTCAGGAAATTCAGCTTTATCAGTTATTGGACCAAAGTTGTTAGACACACTTGTTGATACCGCAAAGTCACTTTACCTAGAGCAAATGATTCACAATGGTGTGTTGAGAAAAGATATTTTCCTTAGCTCATTATTTTTAGTATTAATGTATTCATCATTTTCACCAGTATGACTGAGCAATCATTTGACTATTGGTCCTGGAATGATGCAGCTGCCAATTGCTGGGAAACGGGAGAACCGAGGCAACAATTTCACTCTGCAGCTGGGCCATCCAATTCCACTACAACGAGAGAAACAAGCCAGTTGAACCTTGGGAATCATGCATTAGGAATCACTAATGTTATTGATGCTTCTAAACTAGACAAATTGGGAGGTGATGTGACCAAGAGTTTGATGGTTCCACTAGTTACACAGTTTATGCCACAGGAGGGGTGTGCAAACTCTAAAGCTACTAATAAGGTGGCCAATATCAGTGAGCATATCATGCCTAAATCAGTGCATTGTGAATCTCATACTGGCAAGTCTGACCCAGTCAATGTCCCCTGGAATGTTGGTAATGGTCTAGAAAGGCAATTTAATGTTCCTGATTTGGATTTCTTCAGGCTGATTGAAAAGGGTAAAGGGGTGGGATGTTTTGCTGATGGCTCTAACACTGTGGCAGATTCAGCATTTAAAATTCATCACCAGATGGAAAATCCATGTTCTTTCGCTGGAGTTGTGGGTGGAAGCAGTGATCCCATTTTTTCAGCAGTACATGACAAAAGCTATTACTCACGCCAGTCATGTAGTGTGCCATCAGATGCATTTGATACCAGAAACTTCTTTAATCAACCTGGGAATGCCCCTAGTCTTGGAAGTTGGGGACATACTGATCATGTTTCTCTTAGATCCACAGGTTCACGCATAGGATCTGGGAAAATTTTGCAACCACAAACTGTCTCAATGGGCTTCCCATCAGCTACTTCAACCTCTATACCAGGTCTAACTCCTTCATTGTTGAGACAAGAGAGCATAGGTGTAAGCCCCTATGTGCTTGATGACAATATGAGATTGCTTGCATTGAGGCAAATATTGGAGTTATCTAAAGAACATCACGCAATATCTTCCCTTGGAATGTATCGAGAGCCAGGTACATTTGGTAGCTCTTCTAGTGTCAAAGTACAACATTCTCTCATTGATATATCAGCAGCACGAGAGCGTGGACCAGATCTTACCAGTAAGCAGGGTGTTTCTGGAGTTGATGTAACAGCACTTCCATCTGGTGCTACTAGCACTGGTGGTAATTCTGATAAACTGGCCCCAGACACAGGCAAGGGATTTTCTTTTTTTAATGTAAAAATTTCTTAAATTTATGCTAGTAAATTATGATATTGTGGTTATTTTATGGAACTTTTTTTTTATAATAATTTTGTGTTCTTGCAGGTTTCAACAACTGCTACAATTTCTCAAGTTTGACCCAGGGAGGTACATTATGTTCTATGGAAAATTACATGCCAGCTCAATTTCTGTGTAGTCCTTTTCTAAATAAGCAGGCTGCATTGAGGTTAGTTTGGTAACTATTTTGTTAAAGTAGAAGTAAAGTTCTTGTTTATTTCATTTTGCATCATATTCTCTTTCAAACTGAACCCTATGCATAGGTCTTACTTTTGTGATTTCATCTTATTTGTGATGGACCTAATTTTTTATTACCCTTTTCCTATGTATAAAATCTACCTGGTTTCCATTACCAAAAAGGAAAAAAAAAAGATCTAGCCTGGTTTCACACATAAGTATTACAAGATTCCTAGACTTACTCTCTCACACATAAGTATTACAAGATTCCTAGACTTACTCTCTCACACATAGGTATTAGACTTACTCTCATTTAGAGCACACTCTCTAGCCGCCCAATCTATTTTATGTCTCTTTTTCCTATCTCTAGCTCGGTGGCTAATAGATTGGAGAATATTCAATGAAGATTCCTTTGGGGTAACAAGGGAGAGGAGCACAAATATCATTTGGTAAAATGGGGTGTGGTAAAGCAACCATTGGAAAGAGGGAGTCTTGGTCTAAAATCTATCTCTTTGCTCAATAAGGCACTCCTTGGCAAATGGCTTTGGTGATTTCTAGTGGAAATAGATCACCTTTGGAGGAGAGTGGTGGAGGCCAAATTTGGTATGGATCACAATGGTTGGATGTCTAGGGACACTCGGGGAGCTTATGGAGTGGAGGTGTGGAAATGGATATGTAAAGGTTGGAAGGACTTCCGTCTCTTTATTGTGGTGTTGATGGGAAATGGAGAAAGGACTTGTCTTTGGTTTGACACTTGGTGTGGGAATACTCCTTTGAAAGACAAATTTCCACTTATTTTTGATATCGTGAGAGACAAAGAGGTGAATGTGAGTTCTTGTATCTCCTTGTCTAATGATAGTGTCTTTTGGGATGTGCCTTTCGTTTGAAATGTTCATGATTGGGAATTAGAGATGATAACAAGATTCCTAGAAACCCTTTACAACTCTAGGTTGGAGGTGGGTAGAGAGGATATTTTGAGGTGGGAACTTTGTCTGGAAAAAGGCTTCAAGGTGAAAGATTCTTACAAGATTCTATTTGATAAACTCCCTTTGGATGGTCATCCCAACTTTCCTTTGAAAGCTATTTGGTGTTCCTATGCTCCCAAGAAAGTTAATTTTTTTTGTGTGTGGGAAGCTTCTTGGGAGAAAATTCTAACTCTTGATAATTTGCAAAGGAGAAAAGTGATTGTTAATAGGTGCTATATTTGCAAAGAGTGCGCTGAGTCTGTTTATCATCTTTTGTTGGAATGCTCATTAGCTAGAAGCTTGTGGGAGATAGCTTATAGAATCTTAGGGGAGATGGTTTATAGAATCTTGGGGATTTCATGGGTGACGGTGGGCTCCGTGAAAAATGAAATTTGGGCTTGGAGTGGGTTAAGGGCATTTAAGGAGGTTAAGAAGGCCTATTTGTTGATCTCACGTTTTATCTTTTGGTTAGTTTGGAAAGGAAGGAACCGGATAGCTTTTGATGGAGTAGAAAAGCCTATTGGAACTATTAGAGACAATTGGCTCAATATTCTAAATTTTTGGCTTAAAGGGAATTCCTTTGTGAATCATGTTGATATCTTATATCTAATAGATTTCTTCTATTGTAAATAGCCTTTGGCTTTGAGTTGCATCTTCTTGGTGCTCTATTTATATAATTATCTTTACTTATAAAAAAAAAAAAAAAACTATTACAAGAAACAATTTGGATGGCAATATTTCTAGACTTTTGGGGATGGCTACATTTCTGTAGACTTTGATGTTGCTTGATATAACCGATTTTGTTGTCTAATTAGGTGAATAAAATATGTAATGAAATTTCCAGGGTACATAATGCGGCATAAAATGGTGTCATTGATAGGGACAATGCATTTTCGGCAAGTATTAGTGCCTCGTTTGGCCTAGTGTTGCTAGTGTGACCAGCAACTGGCATTTGTGTATTTTCTCTGACATCCATATATGCCACTGTGCCACTATATATTATATGCATGGACTTGTAATATCTTTACAATACTTCCAAGTTCCTTTCTCTCTATGCTGCAAACTGATTATGTTTGAGCCTGAACATTTCATTTGCGTTTATGCTGCAATCCGGAAAACTATGCTTATTATTAGAAAATTAGAATCATGAATCATTTTCTGTATGTTTCTATGGATGGATTTCTGGATCAAATTGTTATATCACCATATGAGATCATTTTATTGACTTGCTTGCTATGCTACAGTTTGCAAGGCTGGCTGTGGCTTTAATTGGAATGTAATAATTATATTTGCATGTGTGCATATGTTCAGAGGCAAATGTATGCATCACTGAGCTTAAAGAGATTGAAACATATCAGGAGACTATGTTTTCCCTGAATTTATGCTAATTATATATTAGATATAACAAACATCTAGAGTTAAAATGTTATAAACTATGTTTTTTATTTTTCATGTTACTTAACCTTTAGTAAGCTTACTTACCAAAAAAAATCTACTAAGCTTTTTGATTCCCTGCCTCTTTGCAGTTTTTGCTTGTTGGTTTTCTTAAATTTACAATATAGATTAGTTGATAATTTTGGCAGTTTTATTCTCCTTACTTTTATATTTTAATGTTCCAGACTTGGCAGGAATGAAAATATCAGCCAGTTAAATGATCAAGAGAAATGCTGCCAGGGGATACCTTGTAAATATTTCCAGGGTACCTGCAGCTGTGCAGCCCAGACAAAGTCTTTAGGAGGAAATTGTGAGTCAAGAATTGGAAGCTCTCCTAATTCCTTGAAGCAGCAGTTGGGAAGTATCAAATGTTCTGTGTCAGTTGCTTCTGAATTTGCTAATAATGATATTACTCCAAACGAAAGAACTCCTTCCTCGGATCAAAGTGGAAAATTGAATGGACGATTATTTAAAGCCGTTATCTGTCATGCTTCCGAGTGGAGGGATGTGCCAAGCAAACAGAAAAAGGCTTGTGATGTGAAGTGTATGGACCGGTCAGCTGATGTATTGGATGGAAGAGGACATGATGAGGGTCAACTTAGAGATACTGCTACTAAATGCTTTAATGGATCTGTACAGATAGCTGGTGCTTCGAAGGAGCAAGAAACGTCTAATGTGTCTTCTGACCCTGCTGTTACCCAGGCATCAGTTGAGGTGAACAATATGGATTCTTCTACTGCTGATGCTGGACATACTGGATATGTAGACGATCTTATAGTAGATGAAGGATCGGGCATTGATAAGTGCTGGTCATCAGATGATGTTCTTGAAAGTGAAAGAAGTGCTGAGTTCCTTAGTGCTAAGACTAACTGGAGAAAAGAAGGATCTTCCAAAGTTTTAAATAATCAGTCTTCCCGTAGTCTTCTTGACGAGCTTAAGCTTATAGATTCCTTGACATGGAAGAAAGGGCGAAATCAAATCCATACTGGGCTTCCTGTTCGTTGGAAGACCAACCATTCAAAAAAAATTGAGAGACACTTGAAAATTGGGAACAGAAAGAGAGCGATGAAATTGAAAATGCTGGATGCATCTTCTCTTCCTGATCCTGTATTATGTGATGAATGCCCGAAAGATTCTGACTCTTTTGAATGGCCCTCCTGTTCATCCAAAGATAAGCAGATGCTTCTCCCATCTGGCCAAGGAACAAATGTAACAGGTACTTCTGCAATTCGACCTAGTTTTAATTGTGGAAGGTCTACATTGTCTTTGGCCAAAGTAATCTCTCGTAAAAGAGACCTGCATAGAGTTTGTGATGACAGCGTTGGGGATCAGTCAGAATCAAATGGTAGTGCCAACTATAATAAAATCCTTGAAGTTTCTGGCAGAAAGAAATTAAGAAGGACTCAGGTTACTGACTCTTTTCGGAAGTCCAGGATGCAAGAACAACCTCATGAAGACACTGAAAGAACTGGAAAGTACAATCTGATAGGCAGTGTGGAGCCATCTTCTAGTCAACAGGTGAATGCTTGTTATAAGAAGGCAAGGCCTACAGTATGTGGGAAGTATGGTGAGATATCTACTGGAAACCTGGCTAGAGAGGCGTCGAAGCCAGTAAAATTTGGTTCTCTTAGCAGCATTCTCAAAACTGCCAGAAGATGCACACTCCCCAAAGCTCGCAAACCCAAACTGGCTTCTCTGAGGGAGTTGAAGAACAGACGCTTTAGTGGAAGCCATTCAAGCTTTGATAGACTCTCCAACTTGGATAAAGAGGAAGAAAAAGGAAGCCGTGATAATTCATTTTGTCATGAAATGAATCTTGATCATTCTATAGAAGAAGCCAGTAAGTCAAATGACAATGGAGAAAAGCAATTTGCTGATGAGTTATCCTCATTTGAGAAAGAGAAAGATCATAATTCCAAGAAAAAATGTACTAGTATTCTGGACAGTAATGCACATACCGATTTAAGGCCTAAGTTTAAGGAAACTCGCGAGCGAAGCCTTTATGAGCTGGCAGTTAAAGGTAGATATGCATATATCCACTTTGTTATTGCATGAGTATATACATTTTCTTAAGTCAATGAAAAAGATACTATGGGTATCATTATTTTAACAGTGGCCTTCGATGCAGGGTTGACTATAATTCTTCACAATGAAAGAAATTTTAAAAAAGAAATATACAATGTTCAAAGTTTGGCTGTACATATTATATTTATG
Organism: Bretschneidera sinensis; assembly: GCA_023935145.1. Taxonomy (NCBI): domain Eukaryota; kingdom Viridiplantae; phylum Streptophyta; class Magnoliopsida; order Brassicales; family Akaniaceae; genus Bretschneidera; species Bretschneidera sinensis. The sequence continues at coordinate 13,570,849 of CM043698.1, forward strand.
TTCTTCATGTTGAAATAATCTTCAGTGTTTTGTTGGCAAAATGAATACATTTAATGAATTCTACTTGTTGAAGTGGCTTGCACCTGTACTTGTGCTTATCTGAAAAAGAATCAATACATTGATGTGATTCAAATAATAAAGAAGTAATCAGAAGCTTGTTTAAGATGTATTTAATGGGATAGCAGCTACTCGGACTCTTGAACACTCACCTTTCTTCACTCTCTCCTGTACAGTTTTCATCTCATCTCGTCTCCGTGAAGAAATATATTGAAGTTTATTGGAGTGAATTGCCTACTAATCCTAAGGTTAGTAGTCATATATGTAGAGAACATAATAATGAGAAAATACATAAATAACTTTAACACTCCTAACCCTAATGCTCTTAACACTCCCCCTAAAGTTGGACTATGCACATGCACCAACTTTTACAAATAAACCCATTCAACTTGTTAAAATAGATCCAATCCCAAATTCATCAAAACTCATAACAGTATAGGGTCACAAGACCCACGACACTTACGTCAACAAGACCTAACAACACTTGATCAGCAAGATCCATAGATAAGTCCGGGAACTTAGAATCAACAAGGCTTTGACTAGAACGGGATGCTTCACATGGGTTGGATCTACGAAATGGATCGGATCGGGTAACGAGTTGGATTTGGTCGTCTTAAAAGGAGCAAATCTGACTTAGATCCAAGTCACGGGTCGCAATCTCTGCAAACAGGTCGTAGCAAATTGGTGGATGGACAGTGGCCGAAATGTAGCGTCAATGACAGGGTTTTGGTATTTGGAGTGGTGCGAACCTGGTGGTGGTCACTGATCACCGAGGAGCCAAGAGAAGACGACGCGCTGCGGACAGGACACCTCCAGAGCTCACGACATTGACATAACGCGTCGGAGAAGAAGGAGGCTGGACAAGAGTCGCTGAACTGGACTACATCGCGCTGGACAATGATAAGGGACTCATGGCAGGCGGTGGGATGTCGCGATCTCGCGAGAAAGAAAGAAAACAGACTAGAACCAAAGAAGACCAAAAAACCCGTCGAAGAGAAACAAAACATGTCGGAGATGAAACAGAAGTTGCCAGAGAAGAGGGAAACACCATAAATCAAAACACTCTAAACCTATATATGTTATTTTTTCAAAGGTTTAGTGTGAACCCACCAAGATCCCAAACCATGGGCTCTAATACCATAATAGTGAGAAAATACATAAATACCTTTAATAATCCTAACCCTGATACTCCTAACACTCCCCCTCAAGTTGGAGCATGCACATGCACCAACTTTTTACAAATAAACCTATCCAACTTGTTAAACATAGATCCAATCCCAAATTCAACAAAACTCATAACAATATAGGGTCAACAAGACCCACGACACTTAGGTCAACAAGACCTAACTATACTTGATCAACAAGATCCACAGACAAGTATATGGGAACTCAAGATTAACAAGACTTTGACTTTGACTGGAATGAGGTGCTTCACATGGGCTGGATCTACGAAACAGATCGGATTGGGTCTTTGTGAACAACATAACATAAGAAACTTTCTCCTTCACTCTGCTGACAACAACAACAACAACCAAAACAGCCTATGCAACAACCTCCACACCATAATAGCAGCAAGACTCGTGTCAGAGGCAGCAACGCCGGAGAAGACAACTAAAAGACCAGAACCGAGGGTGCAACGCCTGAGAGGAGTTTCTCAGAGATTCGCCATAGAGGAGTTCAGCACCAAACCAGAACCTGATAGAATCATCGGAGAAGAAGCAAACGTGACTGAAAAAGACAAAAAAAACATTGTCAAAAAAATAGTATATGCTAAAAACTAGGCTTCTTTTGCTCTTTTTTTTAAGGAGGTTTACTCAAATACCACCAGGGTCCCAAAACATGAGTTGTGATACCATGTTGAAGTTTATCGGAGGGAATTGCCTACTATCCTAAGTTTAGTAGTCATATGTATAGAGAACATAATAATGAGAAAATACATAAATGCCCTTAACACTCCTAACCATAATACTCTTAACCATAAGTATCCATCTTTTCTTCTTCTATATTATGAATTCTAGTAAACTATTCCTGCCGGCTTCCTTCTAGAGAGATAACATACACATCTTATGTTGTCATTCTTACTATTGAGGATCTGAGGGCGAGAAGACCAGCATTGTCAATGATACTGAATGGTGATCATAAAACCCCTACAATTGAAGTCTAGCCACATATATGTTTATGAATTTATGGGGCAGACATCATGACTAGTTAAGTACATATATATATATATATTTTATAATATTAGATATTTTACTCATAAAAGAAGTACATAATGTGGGGGACCCATGAACTGCTTTGGTTGTTGGTTATTCGAGTCTGTATTGTATAAATCATGAATCTATATATATATATTTAAAGTTGTAAGACTCAAAACTCTCTTTTGCACATTTTTAAATTAACAAAATGTGCAAGCTTTTGTAGGCACACATGACAAGATTTTTTTCCTGTGGAATAGTCAAATATGATTTTTTTTTGCATGTAATGGGTGAAACAGGTGCAACTGACATATTAGCATGAGGTGTTGGTTTGCCCAACTAACATAAAAACCAGGTTGTAGCTGGGATCTATCGTGATACCAAGTAGCTAGCTAGGTTAAGGGTGAAAATTGGCAAGCTAGCCTGGCCCAACCTGACCTTTGAGTAAGCTAGGGATGGGATATTTTAGGGTTGCGTTGGGTTAGGATTGAAAAATCGCAACTAGAATAAAATATGGGTTAGGCTAGGGTTGGAGTTTCAACCCTAGCCCAACCGTGAACGCTAAATTTTATATATATATATATATATATATAATATTTCAAATTGTAGGAAGTCATCTTTGTTTTTGGTCATTTAGTTTATGAGAAATTTTGAAAAGTACGGTTTAGTTACTATTATTACTAGCTAGTGATTAGTGTAGGATGCGTTTTTAGTGTGTTTTCAGGTGTTTGAGTCTTTGGAATTTGAATGTCGGGGAGATATTTGAATTTGAGTATGTTAAGTTGACACTTTTAGAATTCTCTTTGTAATGTTTAGCATTTAAATGGAAAAATAGAATTCAAGAATCTAACTTGACCTGAATCAATCTGGTCCATCCCGACCCAACCCAACTCATTTGAGCCTGATTTTGATATAGCAAACCAACTTGAACCTAATCCGAGCCCAGCCTGATTTTTCATGGCTTGATTTGGGTTGGAAAGATTATGTCATGGGTTGGGTTATGGTTTACCTCTAACCAGTCCAACACAACCCATGCACACCCTTAGCTAGGCTTAGTGATCACCCAGGGTAGCGTTTGACTACATCTGATAGTGTTTTTAATTGGTCCATAGTCCAATAGGTTGATATCTACCCTGTAATCTCCAGAAATTGAAGATGAATGATTAATGCCTATTTTGCACCTGATAGTGGCCTTTTCTTTTCTTTTCTTTTGAAATCTGTCTATATGTATGTATGCATATCAACCTTTTATTTGGTTAGCTTAAATATTCATTTTCTCTTGTATGGGCTCTAATTTTTACATTATTGATATTTTTCATTATCAGGAAAATATTCAAGTACTGAAAATGTTTCCCTTATGAAGATCTCAAATTGCATGCCAAAAATCAAAGTGGGTAAACTCTCAAAGAATGCTGATAATAGTAAAAGTCGTGAACACAGATCATGCAAAGTCAATTATGAAAAGTAAGCAAGCAAATTGACACTCGCTGATGGTTTGATTAAATCATTTGGTACATACTTTTACAGAAGGAATTAAAAGAGTTTGATTATGGCTAGTATTCGGCCTAAAGTTCAGGTTTGCATAATTTTTACTTGACTGGTTATGGTACAGATCTATTCAAGAGAACAGGTTTGTGTCTGATACTGATTCAGATGCATTTTGCTGTGTTTGTGGAAGCTCAAACAATGATGAAGTCAATTGCTTATTGGAGTGCAGTCAATGTCTAATTAGAGTATGTGGCTGTTCATATCATGTTCTGCTCGAGCTTCTTCCTAAGTTTTCTTATAATGAACCTGTGATATCGATTACTGCTCTGATACGCAGGTGCATCAGGCTTGCTATGGTGTTTCCAGAATACCTAAAGGCGATTGGTATTGCAGACCATGCAGGACAAATTCTAAAGACATTGTAAGAAATTTGGCTAGCAGTTTGATGCAATGAGGTTTTTTTGTGCATTTTCGGTTTATGTCTTGCTTTGTCTTAAACGAGTCTTGTTAGATGTCAGTTTCTTGTTAATATGTGCTTCTTGTTCAGTTTCTTGTTAATATGTGCATATATTTTTATTATTTACTTTTTGCTACAGACTCTAATGGGATGATGACTTTTAGACATATATTGTAGTTGAAATTACTTTTTTGTTATATTAAGATCTTGTGTTGTCCTTTTGGGATCCAATTGCTTTATATACTGTTCAGCTTGGTAATCTTATGGGTTTTTGATTCCTTCTAGTACCGTTACTTTCTATTGCAGCACTTTGAAACTGACTAGCAGGGCTTATGTTTCATTTGTTCATCCTCACGGATTATCAATGTCTGTATACTTATGACGCAGGCCTGAGTTTTACATTGTTTATTTTGCTATCCTGTAACACTTTTCTTTTTTAAAAGTTATATATCAAAGGCACCAAGGGGGTGCCACCCATGTATAAAAAGACTATACAAGATATCAATGAAATCGAAGTTATCTTCATTTACAAAGATTTTCACATTAAACCAAAACCAAAAGTATTTAATAACCCTTCCTTGATAGAGGCTTTAGGTTTTTCAACACCTTCAAAGACTCTCCTATTCCTTTCATCCCACACTAACCAAAATATAGATAGAGGAATCAAGGAATAGGCTTTTCTTAATTCTTTAGAAACTCTCAAACCCTCAAAGCCCACACCTCATCTTGAATGGAACAGATAACCACCCAAGAGAGCCCCACTACACAAAAAACCATCTTTCGCAATTGTCTAGTAAAATAATATCCCAAAAGAAGGTGGTAGACATTCTCATCTTCCTCTTTATAAAGAGAACACTAGTTAACCAAGACTTTTTCTTTTTTGAAGATTGTCTATAGTAAAGAATACCACCCGAAGAGGCTTCCCAAGCAAAAATAATAATAATAAACAACCTTTAAAGGAGCATAGATTTTCCAACTTGATTTCCATAGGAAGTTTACCCTTCCTTAAAGCAACAAGTTCATAAAAAGTGCTTTATAGAAGGTCTTGACCTCAAACTTTCCTCCTGTATTCAACTTCCACCTAGCCTTATCCTCATCAAGAAAATTAATTTTAGCCTTCTAGATGTTTTCAAAGAAATTTCCAACATGAACCGATTCCCAATGGGATGCATTTCTGTACATAGAGTCTCCCACACAATCTATCCATTATGCAATTTCACACAAGATCTAATCAAGGCATCCTTGTCTCTATCAAGATAAAACACATCTTAAAATTGATCTTTGAAAGAGGTAGCCCTATGCCAAACATCGTGCCATAACCAAATATAATTTCCCTTGCCACACTCAAAAGAGACATAGCGGAAAACATCAACTCATCCCTTTCTAATCCATTTCCATACCCCCACACCGTAAGTACCTCTACCCTCCTTAGCAATCCACCAATTATAATCCACCCCATGCTTAGCAACAATAAGTTTCCTCCGAAGAAGCTCCTTGTCCGTCATGAATCTCAAAAGCCATTTACCAAGAAGCGCTTTATTGAAAAGAATAAGAGATTTGAGGCCTAAACCCCCACGACAAGTATTGTTTAACAACCCCGCATTTGACTAGATGGAATTTGTGTTTCTCTCCCATATTACCCCAAAGGATCTTCTACAAATTCTTTCCAACCGCTTTGCAACTGCACTAGGAATAGAAAAGAGTGAAAGTAATCGGGAGGCTAGATAGGGTCCTTTTAATAAGAGTCAATCTACCCTCGTGGAAAGATATTGTTTCTTCCACCCAGATCCCCCATATTTTTGTTTTTAAACTTAGCTCCCAAAGGCGTAAGTGATTGGGAGAGAAGCCACCTCACACCCCAAAATGTTGGTAAGAAGCTCCCAGTTAACCTCCTCTCCAAGGAAAAAATTATCCTTGAGTTCTAATACAATTTCAAAACAAAGAAGTAAGCATGTAAGATTGAGATTATGGCCCACTTTCACGCACAAAACATAATTGTATCATCGGCAAAAGTAGATGTGACACTTTCAATTTTTCACGATTTCTTCCAACGAAAACCCAAAGCCCATCGACCGCCATAAAAAGTGTCTTACTAAAGGCCTTTATAGCCAAAGTGAACAAGGAGGGAGACCTTCACAAAGACCTCTCGATTATCTTGATAACACTTTTCCAGTCCTTAAGTCGAGCCCATTTGGACCCTATGAATACCCATCGATCCAAATCCAAGTATGGGTTTTAAGGCTGTCGAGCCAAGCTTGAATATACAGACGCTTGGCTTGGCTCATCTCGTTTCCATCCCTACTAGTCCCCATGATTTACTTTTGATGTTTTTTTCTTTTGGGCCTCAAACTCTCCCAATTAGTGCTGCAAATTTAGAAATACATGTACTTTTGCCAAATTTACTTAGAGGGACCCTTAATATCCCAAGCTCTTTCTTCACAATATTTTTTAATATGGGATGGTGATACTTGTCACATTCATTTGGAATTAGTTAGAAAAGTTTTCAGGAAAATTTAGAATCTATTTATCTTAATGTTTTAAATAACTATTAAATGAGTTCTTGGAAGACTAGATTTTGCTGGTTTTACCCCAAGAAATTTTTTGAGATTCATGAACTATCACATGATAATTATATTTCTTTAGGCAAAAAAAAATTGGTAATTACTTGCCTTATTTAGCTGGTTTCTGTAGTTTGTTATGCTGGTGACATCATGAAGACACTGGCAGTCTGGCATGGTACAACCAATTGCGCTTGGCTATCTCAATGTGTTTCTTAAGTTCAGGTGGTAGACTAGAGGTATAGAAGCTATCTATGGATATGTCTCTGTTCAACCACATATTACTTTTCCATCTAGGAACCTTAGGAATGGGATCTCTAAGAGACATGGCATGTCTTTCATTCTAGATATTAATACTTAAGTAACTTATCTAAAAATTAGTAGGGTATTGACTTTTTCATGGAGTTCTTTATTCATTACTTTGCATATGGAAAGCTGATTCCCTGCTCTCTCTTGATCTGCATTATTTTTCTTCCATATTTATGATGTTATAATGCTTAGTCATTTTCATTTGTTCTTCTAGGTCTGTGTTCTCTGTGGTTATGGAGGTGGTGCCATGACTCAGGCGCTGCGAAGTCGCACAGTTGTGAAAAGCCTTCTGAAAGCTTGGAACATTGATACAGAAAGCAGGCCTAAGAACTCAATTTCTTCTGATGAAATTTTGCAGGATGATGATAACATGTTGCATTCATCAGGATCTGCACTTGAAAGTGATCCATTTCATATTCTAAGGCGTGTGAATGCTGAACCATCAACTACTGTTGTGTTGACAATGGATTTGCAAAACCAATTAGATATTGTTCAGAATTCCCCACGCTCTGTTAGTAACTTAAAGGTACATAACAGTATTACAGTGGGAGTACTTGATTCAACTGTCAAGCAGTGGGTGCATATGGTTTGTGGACTCTGGACTTCCGGAACACGATGCCCAAATGTTGACACCATGAGTGCTTTTGATGTATCTGAGGCCACCCATCCTAGACCAAATGTGGTAAGTACCGAACTTTGATGCATTGAATAGTGTATGTTAGCCTGTATTTGTGAAGTTACCTGAGATTTGAATTCAGTTGTACATATAATCTATAATTGGATGATAAAGTTTATAATCTTGTAATTTGTGGCAATTTGAAGCATATAAGAACTATCTTCTGACATGTACACACCTCAACAATATAATGTTGGGAGAAAATATAAATAATTGAAATTATTGAGACTTTAATGTTTGGAGAAAATATGAATATTTGAAAATTACTGGAACTTTAATTTTCAGTTGATAAGAGGGAATATCATTTACGTGAACAACCCTGTATGGAATTTAAAAAATATCTGAAGCTTTTATTGCTATTTACTTTTTTTTATTAATTTTATATTTTAGGTGTCTTAGAAATACAAAATTCTTTATACGATTTGCGATTCAATATGTATGCTTTTGTGGGCAATATGTTTAAGCATTAATGTGTATAAATAATTTTTCATGATAAGTAATTTGTGTTTAAATTTTATTTCCCAGGTTTGCTCTATGTGTAATCGACCAGGTGGCTCATGTATACAGTGCAGGGTTATCAATTGCTCTGTTCGATTCCATCCTTGGTGTGCTCACCAGAAGGTCTCAACTCTTAAAACTTACTGAAAACTAAGCTGCTTTACATTCATATTGTATGATGGGAATGCTCCATATGTTTCATAATGGGTAGTAAACAAGCCCTAGTTGTTCCTTTTAGTTTTATTCAGAACAATAATGCTTATCACACAGTTTCATCTGCCTTTTTCATCATTGTTTATGAAATATATGGTTCTTGAAGCAATGCATTTCATAATTCTTATGGACCTTTGTGTTGTTGCAACAGATAAGAATGACTTAATCATCTTACATGATTGAGGAAGGTTCCAAGATAACGTCTTTGCGCTTGAATTGGTGCTGCCAAGCTCTTGCATGTTTTTATTTCCCCTATCAGATTCTTGCATGTGTTAATGCCTATGAATCCCTGGCGCTAGATACCACCATGATACTTACATTTTTTCATGAATTTGAGTATTTATAGTGATTATTTGTTATTCAATTTGTGTTTTGTGCGATAATGCTTTCCTTAAAATCATGTGCTTCCTTTCACATCTATTGTTAGGTCCGTACATAAATTGGGATGGAACTATTTTTGAGCGATTTGATTATATTATATATAGAGCAAAATGTTATCAAATGAATGATACAGCAATTATGTCATGTAGCTTACCTTCTATAAGTAGCATACGCTTCATGTTACTCCAATGAACATTTGGTAGCTCGTGGGTGATTGTTGAGCTATAAACTTCCCTCAACCCTGCAGTTTTTTTTTTATATTGCTTAAATACTTTATCCTTTTACTTTTCCAGCATCTTTCATAGTGCTTTTTCTCAATCTGTTAGAATTCCTATGATTCTATGTAGAAGAAAAGATTCCCAAGAACAAAAGTGGAATGATTATGTCCATTATCAGATGTTCTTCAGTGCATCCCTTTCACTCTTCGTTATATTGGTTGCAGGGTCTGTTGCAAAGTGAGGTTGAAGGGGTTGATAATGAAAATGTTGGTTTCTATGGGCGATGCATACTTCATGCAAATCATCCAGCATGTGAATCTGGCGTCAACCCCATGGACACTGAAATGGGTTGTCCAGAAGAAAAGGAATCAACCTGTACTAGGACTGAGGTACTTTGTCTATTGAATGAAGCTTTCTTTTCTTTCCTATATTCTGCTCCTTTCTTCTTTTATTTGGCACGTAGAGGGGGGGTCTCCCTGAGGACCAAGGCACTGGTTATTTGATATTTTCACCTTTGTGTTAGGGTTACAAGGGCCGCAAACGTGATGGCTTTTGGCATAATCTGTATGGTCAATCAAGAGGGAAGGTTGGATGCTCTGTTCCCCAAGAGCAGTTAAATGCTTGGATTCACATCAATGGACAGAAGTCATGCACACAAGGGCTTCCAAAGCTTCCAACATCAATTGAGTCTGATTGTCGGGTACATTCAAGTTACTTCCTAACCAATTTTCTATGCCACTCCTTCAATTAGTGTGGTAAAATTTTCTCTTGTTTGTTTGATTGTTTATGGGCTTGTGTTTGGTATAAACTGTATTGTATTAAGATTCATACAAGTATTTAATGATAAGCCTACACTATCAGTCCTTTAAAATAATTTTCCAGTTCATAATAAATGGTAATGTTTGCATTCTTTTATGATTCTCAATGTTCACCATGTAAGTTCAAAAAGTACATTCTGAGTTTTGATTCATTTTCCCTTAAGAGCAATAATTTCTAACATTTTGACTTAAATGTCTAGAAATATAAAACTATGGTTTTCAAACTGCTAAATTTTAATGAATTATTTCATTACTCTGCTAATGTTTTGAAGTCATCTTTGTACTCGACTAGGAAGCAATAAACGTACAGTGTTCTGGTTTTCTGTCCCTTACGTGATATTATTTCTGGTGTTTGCCTAATTGCCGATGGAAATTTGGGCATTTTATAAATTCAGAACATTACCAGATTATCACAATTAATCCATGTTATGCTTATGTTACTGTACTATCACTTGTCCTATTACTTGCAGAAAGAATATGCTCGCTATAAACAAGCAAAGAGTTGGAAGCATTTGGTAGTTTACAAGTCTGGCATACATGCCCTTGGTCTTTACACATCTCGGTTCATTTCCCGTGGTGAAATGGTTTGACCTTCTTGTCCCTTTAATGGTTGAAATAAATCTTTATTGTGATTGGAAAATGTGATGTGCTCATGTCCTGGTAGGTGGTTGAGTATGTTGGGGAGATTGTGGGGCTACGGGTGGCTGACAAAAGAGAAAATGAATATCAATCTGGAAGAAAACTTCAGTACAAAAGTGCTTGCTACTTCTTCAGGATAGATAAAGACCATATTATTGATGCAACCTGCAAAGGGGGAATTGCTCGCTTTGTCAATCATTCATGCCTGGTAATTATCTCTCCTACAGATTTTTGGTTGAATTGTTTGAATGAAATTTAAGCAAACACGTGTAAGAACTTATTTTAAATGTGAAGGTTGGATTTTAAGATTTTATTTAATATTATTTAAACTGTTTACTCAGTTTTTGCAAGGTTTGAGCAGCTATTTTTACCAATAAAAAAAATCAGCTCATTTTTAAGCAGTACTTGTAGCATCTGAATGATTTAACAATTCTTTTGCTAGAGTAAAGGAAAACCTTAACTTAAGAAACTAATTTAAGCATATTAAAGGCATTTTAAACTTAAATAAATTTGCCAGATATGTTAAATCACAGTTCATGGGTTTACTTAACTTGTGCTAAGATTTCTAACTTCGTTCTTAATTTATGTGACCAGCCAAATTGTGTTGCCAAAGTGATTTCTGTGAGGAATGAAAAAAAGGTAATTTAAAATTCAGCATTGATGCTTATACTTTTAGAAGGTTACTTTGTTCTTTATTTTTGTGTTTGAGGTTTTAAGTGCTTGTAGTTGGCACTGTGGTTTACTTTGCCTTTTCTGCATTTGTTGCGTAGTTGTTTGGAAGGTCGCCCCCCTTCAGACTGAATTTCTCATTAATTTTATCTTTTTTGTACAAATTACAGTACCCAAGACTTGTAGTTGGCGCTGTGGTTTACTTTGTTCTTTATATGCTCTTTTTTTATATTTTCTTGAGTCTCTTAAATTATGAATTATAGCCACAACGATTAAAGATAAGAGAATATTAGATGGCCTTTAAAATTTAGTTGGTGACATCTGTCTGGACTGCATTCTTCTATCAAACTCTATTCAGATGCTGTACACAAGTGAGTATTGTTTGATGCGTTTTGAATTCTGGGAAAAGCTATATCGTAGCTTTGAATATTAATTCTGGGTTGCAGGTTGTCTTTTATGCGGAGAGAGACATATATCCAGGAGAAGAGATAACGTATGACTACCATTTTAACCATGAGGATGATGGTAAGAAAATACCTTGTTTTTGTAACTCAAAGAACTGCAGGCGGTACTTGAACTGATGATCTTATCAACTCATTTGTAAGTATAAGGTTCATTCTTTCAAGCACAGTGAATCCAATGTATGGTCAAATTTTGGCCGGTTGTCGAAATCAGAACCTTGTTCCCAAATGTGTACGTATACCATTAAAAGCTGCAAATTTTTGGTCCTCTCCTTGGAGGCATCTGGTGTAACTTGTCTTCCATACAGGCAGATACAAAATTATTATTTTATCGATCATCTGCACTGATGAAAAGATGTCTGTTTACATCATTCCCTCTTCTTTCAGTTCCTCCTATACTCCTTTAAAATGTGCATGCAAAAATTAAATTTTCCTCGGACATGCCTGGAAAGGGAATGCTTAATGAAGATTCCCCATTTCTTTTCGTTTTCTTTGCTCTTTTATTTTTATTCTTTTTAGGTAACGAAGTTTTTATAAGGATATACAAATTTATGAATTTATTTACTTGAAACTTGTGAATGAAAATATGTTAGAAGCTTCTTTATAAAGTTACAGGATTTTTTATTTTTGGGTAATAAAGTTACCAACTTTTACAGGTGAACCATGTACATCTGGTAGCTTCCTGACTTCCAACATCAACCAGGCAGGACAGCAAAATATAACTAAAAGAACAGAAAAAACTAATTTTCTCATAGGTTGCACCCAGATGAACATTGGGTGCGGACACATTTATAAACTGAAACAGCTTTATGGGGCAAAGCAGATAATTCTACGAGCCCCAATTTGGAATATTGGCTGTCGCTTCATTCACCATTTTCACCAGTGTCACCTGCATGATATTATTTGCTTAAAGCCTCGCTGTGGGGCAAGACATAAGAGTTAACAGGATAAATGCATGCATGGGTTCAGAGGAGGAAGAAATTTTTTAGAGCGGTGGGGACTGATGCTGTAATTTCACGAGAAATTGAATACATAAAAAATCGCAATAATCTAAATTTCATAAATCTTGCATTAGGACTTAGGAGTATGAAATAGGGCTAAGCTCTTCTATAGTAATTGGAGAAAATTTTCTTTACAGTAAATATCACATCATCAAATGGTGCATAAGGAAAAACTTTCCTTAAATTACAGAAGTGGATTCAAACCCTTTGAAATAATGGTTACAACCCTTATATGAAACTAAACAAATAATGAGGTCATTTACACTTCATTTGGAATGAAATGAAAATACATTTTGTTTCATTTTCAAATGATTTAGAAAAAAAAAACCTTCTAAAAATGAATTGAAATGAATTTTATCTTATGTTAAATTACAGAATTCAATCGTGATTAAAATACTTGAAATAAATGAAGAATTCAAAAGAGAATGATAAGGGAGTGTAGAGGAGGGAGAGAGGGGGGGAGAGGAAGGAAGTATTTTGGTAACATAACTTTTTACTCTTCACTTTGTAGAATTCATTTGTAAATTCTATCAATTTTTATAGAACTTGTAACTTGCAACAAACCAACTCAATTTCATAGTTAATTCATTTTCAAATAAAAATTACGAATGAATTTCTATGGAATTAATTTGTTCCAAACAAAATCTTAACATATGTGATTAAAATATTAACATGTTCGAAGATCATGTTTGAATGAAAAGCAAGGACGTGAATCAACAAGAAACAGTAAATTAAAGGGAAAACACTAGCACATGCTTGCCAAATTCACAATGAAAAATCTCAAAACCTAAAATAAAACAAATCTAAGAAATCCACAAATATGCATGTACAAAACATCAAAGTGCTAGATAGAGAGCTTTTAACGATTGAGAGACAAAGAGAAAAAGGAACCGAAAAGATAGATAAAATTATAAGAAGAAAGAGAATGTTCCCATTCTCTTTTTATTTTTTCTGCTGTTAGTTTTTTTTTTTTTTAACGCGTGTTTGTTTTATCTTTTGGTTCTAAAACTCATTTTTAGAAATTATAGCTTAATCCATTTAAAAATTAAAAAAAAAAACAATTGAGAATATTTTTGTGATAAAACATACAAACTTTGTTCAGATCAACAGTTGATTCTTATTTGCAAGTTGCCACAAACAATCGTTCTTAACAGTTAAGAGGGTTAAAAAGGGAAAATCCACATATTCGGATGTTTCAATTAATTCAGTTATCAAACAACCTAAACACTTGACCATTCAGATACTGTTTCTTATTGGTTCAGCACTATTCAAATACTCATTCAGTATTCAGCATTTAACATTTAAAAAAACAAACACCACCTAAGAAATCCACAAATATGCATGTAAAGCATCGAAGTGCTAAATAGAGAGAGCTTGTAACGATTGGGAGACACAGAGAAAAAGGAACTGAGAAGATAGATAAGATTATAAAGGAGATCATTTTTTGGGGTTTTATAGATGGACTTAGTGGGGTTCTAAATACGAAAAAAAAATGAAATGATGTGAGGTTGGGGATGTTGGGTAAGAAAATTTCGAAGTTGAGATTTCAAAATTTTCACACTTGAACAAAGTAACATTTTCTTTTTATTTAATGCCAGCTAGGATCACACCTTATTCTTTTGTCGGGAAGCAAATATATGCACTGATAAATTTTTTTGTAAAACCTTTCCTATGGGAGGCCAACCTTGTAAAATCCTTTAGGAGGACCATATGTGCAAATGACAATAGGGGTCAATGTAGAATGCTAAACAGAGCTTCTTTAGTCTATCAGCTTATACAAGAACAAAAAATTCAAACGAAGGGCAACAGCATGCACCTTCATTTATGTTATATACTTTGTAAATGCCGATTATGCAGCAATAAGCTAGCACTTAAAGGTGAGATAAAACATACCACACTTTCTGGAACGCCAGTTGGAGGCAGTGGAAGGTTTCTTGGGGGTGCAATATCATCATAAGATCTTTTGTTGAACCTCCATTCTCCAATCTTCCCATAGGTTAACCGACCCTGAAAGTCGGAGACAAAATTGGCATTTTAAGCAAAGCAAATCATAGATTCTAGTATACAGCAACAGTCGAATAAAAATATTTGGTACAAGTCAAAGTTCAGAAGCATGTTCTTTATCTCTTATCTCTTTCCTTTTGCCCTCTTTTAAGTATTGAACACGAGAAATTGCATGAGAACTCAGTAATCAAAAGAGTACCTTCATATCGTAGTCACATCCATAAGTGTAATGAATGATTAACTTCTTGCCAACTTCTGTATCCCACGGAGGCTGATATATGTCACAAAATAGGCAACTGCTAGTAAAGGTGCTGGAACTCAGGAAATAATAGGCATGAATATAAAGATTTTTCTTTTCTTTGGATAAGTGATTGGCATCACTAAAAAGTTGGTAGATGAAAAAATCAACAAGAATTCAGCAAGAGTTATCAGTGTTTCCTTCTTCTTCTTATATTTCCTTTGTTTTTTTTTTCTTTTTAAAGAAAGAAAATAAAGGAAGAGCGAGAACAATCCCTGTTCAAGAAAAAAAGCAAGCAGCACACGTTGCTATTCAGCATATCACATTGAAAAAATCAGGTCACCCAGACTTAATAGAAATTTGAACTCACACAGTTCCAATATATCATGCCTAATAGTTGCTATTCAAAGGGTTTAACTACTACAGCTGGAGTCAAAAATAGATCTTCCCATGTAAAACTTAAACACCCATCTTTATAGTTTATAGCATGGACAACTGCCGGAAGCAACAAATAAATAAAGATTTTATGTTCTGTTTTGACTTCCTATCATGAGGATATTCCGCATCAGTACGTGTCCCTTTTGCTAAGTGTCAGAAAAATTGCAAGGGAAAACGAAAATGATAATCTCATCAAACCTGAATCATGAAGTCTTTGTACAAGATGTTACCAACACCGTGCAGAGCAGATGCAACGGCATAAGCATACCTATATTCATGAGGGAAAAAAAGGAGGAAAAAGAAATCAGGAGCCTAGTGTGAGGTTAACAAAACACTATTATTCAGGGAAACTTACAGTTCAAGTACCCAACCAAAAGCCTTATCTGTTTCAGGGTCCTTCTTCATAGCCAAGGAAACATTCATCCAGGTGGGAGCAATCTTCTTCAGATAATCCTAACAAAATTTCATTAAAAAAATAATCAAGAAAAATCCAAATACCAAAAGAAAATACCATTACAATAACTAAGACGTCAAAATACATACCTTCCCAACAATGACAGGAGTTTCCTATAGGGTCAATGTTGGTTATTGGTCCTCTATCCTCTGGGAAGAACTTTCGCAAGACTGACTCATACTTTTTGGGTTCAATATAAAAGAAGGGAAATGCAGCTCCAAGCCCATCTTTAGATAAGTTTGGTATAGGCTTGACGATAATGTGATCTGGCTCTGCCATCAGAATATAACTGGATAGATGGTAAAAATATCATAAATTAAGCCATTAAGACAAAACTACCGATAAAAAATATCAGCTCATCACTAAAGCTAAGGAGCAGTGTTTCATACTCTTCTTCTATGTCTGCTTGTTGAAGCCACTGTACAAATGCCCAAGGCCTGTTGAGGACTATATAACCCTGTGATTATAAGATGTGAGATATAAGACAAATAGAAGATAATATTATAAGGTTACAACTAGCAAGAACATAGTTCATCCCTAACAAGTAATTAGAGTTTCATTATTCAGTGGAGCAAACATAGTGACTTGATGAGCTCAGTCGGGTTAGTTTCAACAGCTAGGCAAAGAGGAGGCAGCAACTGCAATTCTTTTCATACAGAAAGGAAGTGTTTCTGGAGTAACACAGAAGCACTGAGCAAACATGAAGTTCTTTTATGTGTTGTTAAAGATTAACTAAGCCACTATCCTAGTAATTCACTCCCTTTTGAGGCAAATTATACATTGACAATCATTTCCAATTATTAAATACACGATCTCTTGTGGTGTAACTAACTATGTTTCTCTTCCTGCTTGATTAAAGTATAAAGAAGATTTATCATGAAATTCCTAATACTGAAGTATTTAACTTCTTACTATCTACACTTCTCCAGCCATCATGCAGAGTCTAATGCTTCCAAGGAATTACAGTAGTTTCAAATCCATAAAACGCAAAACCCAAGTATACACATAAAAATAAAGTTCTTCTCTTACCCATTTGGGATGAATGCAGGATTTTGTATACAATTCAGATTTTTTTATCAAAAAAATTAAAAGTTCCAGAAATTCTCCAAACCCACAATCTCCCTCAAATTCAGAAGCCCATAATACATACCCGATTAACTCTCTAATTGACAAATTAAAAATGATCTTAACAGCCCAAATACTCTAAATTCTTCAAAACACTAGTAATTAGTAATAATTCCCTCGAAACTACAGAATCAGAAAAGAAAAAAAAAAACTGAGTGAAATTTTTCAGGAACTTAAGAAAACCCTAGATTACCTGATCCATTCCAGATGGTAAAGGCTGGGCAACAAAAGTGGGGATCTCATCCATGAACTTGTCAGGTTTACCAGAGTGCAAGATCCTGGTGAACCCACCCATCTCAGAATTGGGTCCATTTCTTAATTTCTTGAACCAGTAGTACATAATTCTACACTGCCATGTGTTATACACTGTGTCTGAGGCTGTCACCGCTGTGTGGAACAACCTCTTCTTTGTACCAGAACCAAATCTTCTTGATTTGTCTAGAGGCATCTTGATTATGGGGTCCACAGAGATCGCTTATGATCTTGATGGACCTGGGAGATCTTGTTTGAGAGGAGCATTTGCTGATATTATTATGTTGTATGTGATCAGAGCAACTGAGAAGGTTATGAGAACAGAGATGAACACATTCCAACAACCTATTTTCTCTATCCTTCTTTTTTATCTCTCTCTCTCTCTCTCTATATATATATATATATATATGCTTACATACAAATTTCACTATTAAGAATTAGGGAGAGAGATAAAGACAGAGGAAGAAGACGGTGGCGGTTTTCAGAAAGCCGTCGTGTTCCTAAGAAGTGGTTGAAGAAAGTTGCTGATACTTTTCTAGTTTCTTTGTTTATATACAGCCGCGTTTCAGTCGGTAAAGCACGTAAACTATGAAATTTAAACTTTCTTTTTTTTCTTTCTTTTTTTTTTGCACTAAAAGAAGATATTTTTGCAAGTCGTATAATAGATAGAAAAATGGTTATGAGATGCAAACCTGTGCGTTTATACCCAAAATATATTTTAGAAAAATGGCGGTGTAATATTAGGTTAAGGTGAATTTTTTTTCCATTAAAATCAATAAAACCTATTATTGTAGTCTACTTTTTATATACTAAAAAGAAACAGCATTGCATTGCATTTTTAGTGCAATTTTGTTCGGTGAATGAGAGAATTAGATAAAATTAAGGGATAAAAGTATCTGTTATCCATTGTGTCATGTGTGTCATTTTGATCATTAACAGTTTTATTGAATCAAATTAATCCAACGAAATGTATCAATGTTGCTAAAATAGCTTAATTTAACTTAGTTGTGGTAAAAATTTACAATCGATTTAAATTTATCAATATTTTTAATTAAGTCATGCTAAAATATTTTAATTTAACTGGGTTGTGGTGAAAATTCATAATCGATTTAAATTTATCACTGTTCTAGTTAGATCATGCTATAATACCTTAACTTAATTATAATGTGGCAAAAAATGGTAATTGACTTAAATTCATTAACATTTTAATTATTTATGCTACTAAAAATTAAATTTACAAAGATGGGACGAAAAATCATTATCGACTTCAATTCGATCCACGTTCTAGTTAGGATATAGTACAAAACCTTAATTTAATTAAGGTGAGGCAAAAAATTGTAATTGACTTAAATTCATCTACACTCATGCTAAAATATCCTAAATTAGTTATTTCATGCTACTAAACATTAATTGAGGTGTGGCGAAAAATTATTATTGACTTAAATTCACTCATGTTCTAGTTAGATTTGGTAAAAGTATTTTAATTTTATTAGGATGTCACAAAATCATAATCAATTTAAATTCATCTACATTTTGATTAGGTAATGCTATAATTCTCTAATATAACTGTTTTGTGACCACGTAAATACATCGCCGTCTTAGTTATTTCATATTACTAAACATTAAATTAATTAGGATAGAAAGTTAAAAAGACCATAATCTACTCAAATTCATGCACGCACTAGTTATTTAATGTCACTGAACTAGCAAGGTGCAATCACGTTCACAATAATAATGACTCATTTTTTTTTATATTTGATACAAAGTCTATTTCTAACAGATCCGATGAAATTCGGATCGATTTTGGGTTAGAAAAAAAAAACACAATCCGACCAAGCCGACCCGGAACACTAGTTTTATGATAACTGCCATTTTACTTTCATCCAATGGAGGGCAATTTAGTCAATGCATGATTTAGGGTTTCCCTTATAAACCTCTTTTGAGCTTTTAGTTTTTACACTCGCCGTACTCTCTGCTTTGATTAGGGTTTTGTATCTTCTTAGCCTCATTTGCCTTTTCGTATTGTGCGAGTTAAACTCTTTACCTAATCATGGCTGAGCAGGTTAAGTCTCTCTCTCATTACGTACATACACACACCTGTGTTAATTATATAAATGGTGTAATTTGTATGTATCTCTGATTCTGCTGCTATTTTGTTTGTCTTGCAGACGGAGAAGGCATTCTTGAAGCAGCCAAAGGTGTTCCTTTGGTAAGAGTTCGACCCTTGTTTTCTATATTCTAGTAATGGAAAGGCGTATTATGCTCTGTTTGGTTGATTAGAAACTGTATGAAAGTTCAACTAGCAACATTCTCCTATTTAAGTTAAAATTGTTTAGTGGTGATTGCCTGGAAAGTTTTGCTTAATTTTTGCAATATTTTCATATTTTTATATTTTTCGGAAACCAAGTAAATTGATATATATTGGTACTCATTTCCAACTCAAAAAAATTATAGTAGTTGGTTTTGAGTTTTACTTATTAGAAGTGTTGGATTGTAACTTTGTAGCTCGAAGAAATCAGGGAAGGGAAAGAGGCCAGGAAAAGGGGGCAATAGGTTCTGGAAGAGCGTTGGTTTGGGATTCAAGACACCCAGAGAGGCAATTGAAGGTTTCTGCTCTTCCATATTTCCTATCGATGTATTTGTCTATTCTTTGTTAGTCTGTTTTGATAGCAGGTCGACTAGATGTTTATTTGGTCTATGTTAACTGGAATCTGAATTACTTTATGGAATGATCGGTGTGCAGTAACTTTTAAATGGTTCACCAGAGAAATTTTACTTCTACATGTAATTTATTGGTTCTGGTTTTGATTTATTATCTATGACAAACTTTGCTAATGCCTTTAGGACAATATTATTACTGTTGGACATACACTGTGTTATAGAGTCTATCTTGTATCTAGAGTTACTTGCCTTGCTTTTCCACTAGGATTCTGAGTTGTTCTAAAATGTACTATTCCGTCAATTCTAAAATTTTCTTAATATGATATTTAACATGCAACAATTACAAAAGAAGTTCAAGAAGATTCAATTCCTTTGTTAAAGTGTTGGAAGCCATGCTACTCTCTTACTTTCTGAAAAAGATGCTTGGGCTTCAACTTTTCAATGTTTTAGACTATATATAGAATGTGTAATTTAGCCCTGATTTGAAGGGGGTGATTTTAAAATGATTCAGCAACTAATTTGTTTTTGGTGTTTGGAAGCTCATATAATTGCCTATTGTTCTTACTGTAATTTACGCATCATTCGTAATGAACTTCTGCCCACATGTTGAATTCGATCTGATTTAAAGAAAAAAAGCTGATAATTTACTAATGGTGATTAGATCTTGCATTTTCAATTTACGAACTACACTTTTAGATCAGTTGCAGAGGATGGTATGGTAAAATGACAAAGAAATCCCTTGAGATTCAGGCTTAGAACCAATTCAATTTGTGTAGTGGGGTGAATTTGCTTCTAGGGTGCATTTCAAGGAGTGTATCCCTATTTTGATCATCATGAGTGGTGGATTCAATTTGTGTTTGAAATGTTATTGATATTTTTTCATTCAAGTTCTGCAACTGTTTTTGCTCGGAACTATGCGATGAATTGGTTTACTTTGCTGTTTATAGGTACTTACATTGATAAGAAGTGCCCTTTCACTGGCAATGTTTCTGTCAGGGGTCGTATCCTGGCTGGAACTTGCCACAGTGCAAAGATGATGAGGACCATCATTGTCCGGCGCAACTATCTTCATTTTGTTAAGAAATACCAGAGGCAAGGCTTTTAAGAAATTTCATTTTGTTTGTATATTTTCCCTTCCTATGCATTAATGTTAGCTTGCATTTGGTACTCTCAGATATGAGAAGAGGCACTCGAACATTGCAGCACATATAGCTCCATGCTTCCGTGTTAAGGAGGGTGATCATGTTATTATTGGCCAATGCAGGTGAAATTGTGTATATGTAGATTCCTAGGTTCATTTTTCTGTTGCTAAGTTCGAAAGTTCAAGCGCTTCGTTCTAGTTCTCACTGCTTGTGTAACTCTTGTTCTTAGGCCTTTATCAAAGACAGTGAGGTTTAACGTGTTGAAAGTGATACCAGCTGGGTCTTCTGCTGGCGGAAAGAAGGCATTTACCGGGATGTGAACTAGCATTTCAGAATGATGACATTAGATCTTCTATTCTTGAGAGACTTACTTATTTTCATCGCTCAAGTTAAATGTCTGTTTGACTGGTAAACATTCTTCTGAAAAGTGATCTCTTAGTTTTTCCTGATAAAAAGTAGTTACTGGGTTAATGACGTGAATTTATTTTTCTATTTGAAAGTTTTGCCCAGTTGTCCTGCCATAATTTAAATATTTTATTGTATGCTTCATATCCTTGAGAACAGTATTGAGTGTTGTGTTCTTGTTCTTTTTTTTCTAGAGTAGCTTAACAATCTAAGGTTCATCTAGTTCAAGCTTATGTGAATATATTTCAAGTTTTTAAGAACCTGGAAAAATTTGCAGAAGCTTCATAATTGGAAGTTCACCGTGCAATGAAATGGGAAGTCAGGTTATTCTTACGAACTATTTTTGTTTTTGGACTGCATAGGGCAAATGAAGGTGTTTCTTATGTTCACCGTGCATAAATATATGATACTTCCTATGCATACTCTCAAGTCTCATCATGCCTACAATCTCTACAATCTGTGACAAAGAAAGGAAAATGGTTTGGGGAAGGAAATAATAGAAAGGGCAATGCCTACAATCTCTACAATTGTACTTCCTAATTTACATGTATGTTGTATTCGGTATTATAAAATTGAAGTTAAATCATTCTTTTTCTTCATCAGTAAAACATCACGATTTTATATTAACTCCAATTTCAACAATCAAACATTACATACTTGTGATTTCTGACTGATGGTCATATATATATCACGAACTGGAGGTTGGGTATTACCATAAGCTCACGGACATTGCCCAAACCAGAATAGTCGTAGCCCAAGCTTGCTCCCGTCATATCTTAAACGCTACAGCTCCTATCTACGCTTTCTCCCCTTTCTGGTAATCCATGCTACATCCGCATAAACAAAAGAACATCTCAACAGGGTGCAAAATTCACGTGACCCGGTAACCTTAAATCTGGCATAAGCTGAGGAAGGGAAAGGGATTGAAGGGGATTTAATTCCACCCCTTCTCCTTAAGACTCTAATTTTTATTACCTTCCAATTTAGGAGTATTGAGAGGAGGGGATTGAGATTTATCAATTTATCTTTTGTCTCTTTCCTTTCTAATTGAACATGAGAATGATACTTTACCCCTCATCCATTCTCATATTTTTCCCATCTCCTTTCTTTAAAACATACACCTCTCTCTCTCTCCGAACTTCAAAACACACTACTCACTGTACTGAGTAAGGGTCTCCGTAATGGCCACTCAAATTTGATTTTTAAACCGCAGATAATAGTTTCGAGATTTGTGTTTCCATGGGGATCTATGGAATGATAGCCATATGGGTTTAACGCATCAGATTGGTAATCTCTCTTTATATACAAGTTACCCAAACTAGAAGCCACAAAACTTGTGAGTCCATATAATTAGTAAGTCGGCCAAATCAGGAATTGAATTGGGTATTTCTTGAATACTCTTCGTTGTCTGGTTGAACCAGAGAAAGAGGAAATGAACATTATATTCATTCCCTTAAAGCGGTGGAATGTGTATTTCTATCCGACGGTCGGTTTGGTATGTGGAAATATGTTTTTGATTGAATTTGATACGTGGATATGAGTAGTAATAGAATTGCAAGTTTATGTGTTCAACAAATGTCTTGTTTAGTTGTAAAATAAATAAAGAATTCTGATGCTATGGCAAATTCAATTGCTTCAAAACCTGAAATTACAAACTTTTCTTATTTAATTTCACAAAACGGGTGTCTGATTGATCAAAGTCCCTCACAAATGATAGTTTTTCTATTATTTATACATCACTATAGGATGATAAAACCTATATAACCACAAGATCCCCTGACTTTGTTATGGGGTTGCCACCTAAACATATGGGTATTCAAATAAAACCATATTGGAATCCAAAGAATGAATCCAAACGTTGAATCTTTACGTTGATGAGCTCGAATAGATTTGTTGATGATCTTCACTGAATCCATGAATCCTAGGATGAACAGAATCCATAACCCCTCTGGCCACTCGATGAAGATCCTACGACTTCTCACTTCAAGGATCCTTACTAGTAAGAGCTAACAATATTTACGCGTCAACAAAAATTGATTTTTTTTTTTCAATTTCTATGATATGTTTCAAGATTAAAAAAATATTACTTTTTCTTTTTAGTAGTTTTTTTAATTGGAGAATGAATGAAAATGCACATCAATATTAAATAAAGATTTGTGGATTTCATAATAACACTTTCATATTATAACATTATTTTAACCAAACAATTTAATCAAATTCCATTATTGATTACACTCCAACTTTATTTCAGTTTCAATTTCACACCAAACATGGCATCATTCTATATCATATGCAAAGCCAATCCATTCTAATCCTCAAAATCTTACAAAATTTCTTGACTAACTTAAGTCTAAACCCAATAATTTAAATCAACTGAAACTTCATTAGTAATCTTAAAGAGCTTCATTAATAACGTTAATATAAATATGAGACCTAAAAATTGATATTACCATTAAAATTTTTCAAAATTACCAATAAAATTTTCAACAAGTCTAAATCATTGGGTTTAAACTCGAACCAACCAAAAATTACTCATAATTCTTAACCAAAATTGTAAGTACTCCACACGAGTGCTTTCAATTTCTTGATTTTTTTAATATTATATTAAAAAAATATTGTTTTTAAATTATATTATGAATGTTCAAATAATTAAAAAAATGTTAAAAAATTAAAAAAATGATATATATTTTTTACAACACCTTAAAGTTGGTGCACAAGGACCAGTCCAAACAAGAATTTCTTCCACTAACAGCAAAAGAAATCAAAGATCATGAAAGTCAGATGACATCTAATGCTAAGGTAAAACAAAATCAACATTAACCAAATCAAACAATTGAAAACAAAAGTAAATAGAAAAACAACTATATTAATTAATAATTGCCTATTATACTCTCAAAATAAACATTCCCGAGAATGCAGCCCTCAACGTTTGTGCGGCCTATAAGGCACTGTGTCCGCCGTGTCGATTTTCCTATTAGGAATTGACGAAAAAGATCATTCTCTCTGCATCAAGAAGTAAAGACTAAAGAGTCATAAAAGCAGTTGAAGCAAATCAAAAGGTTGTTATAGCGTGAATTTGGTACACTGTTTAAAATGAGAATTTCATTCAGTCTTATATTTGAAACAAAATTAAACTTTTTTTGCAGGAAAAAATATGGAAAATAAACAAAATAAATTTATCGTATCTCCCTCTTAGTCTGGCATACCAAACAAGTACAAATAATTTAACATCAATCTAATCATCCTAAGAAAGAGGCGATACCTTTTGACGTTTTGCACTTGGAGGCGTTGAAGGGTCAGCTCGTCGACTCGAGGTCCCAACATCTGAGTCCATGTCCTGCAAATTAAAACTGATCATACTCCAAAATACAGCTATGTTGACTGTATATTCACTCTTTAAATGTAGTTATTAAGATATAAACTGACATGAAATCTAAATTTTCAACTTTGTAGCTGACCCTTCAAGGTATCTATTAACAGACTCCAAAAGTTCATATTAAAAACTCAACATCAAAAAGAGAAATCAAATAGCTAGCAGTAAAATCAATCACTACCTGTCTTGAAGAAGCTTGTCTATTGCTAGTATCTCTTTCTGAAGTTGCAGCATCTGATCCCATGTCTGTACTTTGAGATATATAGGGCATAATTTGGTGAAGAACATTAGAGAGGAAGATTCCTTCATCAGTCACTCCTGGTGCTGCTTCTACTGTGTTAGAAGTAGCCTCAGCTGTTTCTGCATGTACAGCGGCAGAATTTGTAGTACTCTGGGAATTGACACCACCATGCAACTGCTCACCAGGAAACATAGACCTTAGCAACTGATCAAATCTGCTTCGCAACTGAGAAATTCCTCCAGTACTTTGAGTCCCACCACCAGAAAGGTTATTACCTGAAAAATCACAAGCACGAATGAGTTTGACTTGTGGAAGAAAAAAAAAACAGAAAAAATCATTGATATATAATTGAAGGGTAGGATAGATAGCACATCAATTGTTTGCAGGATGCAAGCCTTTGAATGCAACAAACAATAGATTATCTTAATACTTGTATGCTAGCACATGACGTCACTTTCGTTAAAAAACAACATCACGAACAAACCCAGGCCAACCACAACAATCCAAAGAGTGAAGACATTAGAAGCAGATAATGTGATGACTACTGGAAATATGTTGAATGACAACTTACCATTCAAAAAGAGACGATCCAACTCAGAAACACCGGATATTGGATGACAGAAAAAGAAACAATAAGCAAACAAAAATCTTTAGACAGTGAGAGTGTAAAGATGGAAACAACAAAACATGATTTAAGTCCATGCCCTAATAGGTGCTCCATCTTATGCAATGCATGGTTGGATGCAGAGTTGCTAATGTGGATCGATGGACACCAAGAGAGAAGCCTCAAAACAATAATGCAACTAACCATAATACTAAGACTCAAAAAACATTGCTAACTGTGTACAGATTTTAAAATGCTGATTACCTTCTCTTCCAGGAAGTCCAGTGTTTTGTTGATGTCCATCAGATTCAAGAATGCGCTGCTGCTCAGAATCTAATCCACTAGAGTTATGTTCACTAGATGACTGAGAACCTCTAACACTACTCGGATTACCATAAGATACATGCTGAACTCTTGCTAAGACTGGTAAGACTAACCTCACTAAACTTTGAGAAGAATCAGAACGTGTGCCTCTGATGGTGGGAATAGCTGCCACCACAGTCCTAATAGGCAGTACTCGTACTTCAGATTCTCTAATGGAGGATGGAACCCCCGAGGCCCCTGCTGCAGCTGGATGAATGGAATTTGAAACACCAGAAACTGCTGGGTTTGTTTGTCCAGGGGACTGCCCTGAACCACTTTGTTCCCTCAGGTTAACAACAACTGAGGGTATTAACGAACCTGTTAAAAATGATTGACATAAAACAGGGACCAGACAAAGTTAAACACAACCGACATCATCACGTTACATATAAAATAAAATAAAAAACAAACAAAAAGCAAAGCTGACAACTTATATGGAAAACCAGCACACTATTATACAACTAGACTGAGATGATAGATCTTGAATTTAAGCAGAAAATCATAATAGAAGTTGAATATCTTGACACCTGAACGTATTCTTATGTCAATGTTCCTTGGGACGGAACCATGAATTCCACCAGATGGAGAGCTGGGTTGTGCAGTTCCAATTGGAATTGCCCCGAAACTTGTTCCCAGTTGAAAGGGGTGTGGCTGCTAATCATTTTGATCAGAAATGAAGAAAAAGAAAGAGGGGGGGGGGGGGGAGAGAGAGAGAGAGAGAGAGAGAAAAAGGATAAGGATTTATTGCCTGAAAGTGTATCAGAGAGAGAGGCAGAGAATTACCTGAACCATTATAGGATGTGGCCCTGAAGTAGATATGAATACTGCAGGTCCAGCACTAACCACAGCATCAGCCTGAGGAAGAAATAAGTAAGCCTAAATCTTGAGAGTAGCTTTGAGGACATAGATTAAGGCATGCACACACACATTTTAAAAGCATAAGAAATACACACAAGGCCAACGACACGTAAAATTTAATCCCTGGATGCAAACACAGAAATTAACACACCGGTGTCTGGCCTAATCGCAACATCATAGTTGTGCGACCAAGCTCAAGCAGCGAAGCACCCAAATTCTGCAAAAGCACCCCTGATCTAAGCATGTTAAGTTGAAAGCCTGTCCGGGTTGATGTATCTGTCACATTTCCATGATCCTCCAGTTGTCTTGCAAGATGCTGCAGAAGTGTAAGATAAAAAAAAAGCCACAAAAATTAAGCAAACTGCAAACACAAAATGGTATCCCTTCTTCGTTGTTTCTATGGCTATCACAAATAGAAAACAAAAGCTCAAAAAGATATCATATCATTTTTTTTTCTTCTTAAACTCATGCATCTAAAAAGGAGAACAGTGGGGTAAACCAAAGGACAAGAAGAAAGAAGTAAAAGGGTCAAATATAGTTTTAAATCTATCCTCCAAGCTTATAAGAAGGAAACAACACTTACTTTCCCTCAAACTCAAGTGGACCCTAGAAACAAGGTACAGCAACCTCCATTCTTTATCTGTCTGTATGCACACATACTTTGCTCAAACAAATATGCTCGGCTATGATCTCTAACCACCCCCCCCGCCCCCCCCCAACACACACTCTTCAATTGTCTCAAATATCTTCCAATTGTCATTTGTTTGAACCTTTTGTTATTGCTCACCTTCATCTTAGATTCTGTATTCTGAAAGGTACAGATCACTTTATTCAATATTAGGCTCCATCTCCATAATGCCTCGAGTAGTCGAGTTAATCCTTATAGTTGCCTAATTTTCATTTTATTACATTGTTTTCAGGAGAAGCTTAATGCACAGAGAAATTCAATGGAATTGGAATAGGTCAAAGCATGTTTAAATTTAAAGCAGTGCCACTCCAATTCTTCAAGATATCCAAAGTTTCGAGTCTATAGGTAGTTAAATAGTAGTTTATTCTGCGCCCATGCTGATTCTAAAACAAGGTGACCCATTTCCTTATCACCATATGTCATTTAAGCAAATGAAACAGAAACAAGGGCTTGACTCATTTAATTTAAACGGTTCAGATACATAAGAAACTTTACAAAAAGACATACAGATAGGCATTCTGCTGCTTGTTCAATCAATAACTGTCTCGTTGACAGCATCATTTCTGCTAAGGATGATGGTCCTGGGAGCCCACTCTGTCCTCCAATGGCAGGTGGGGCACGTTCATCTTGCACATTACTCCCATGTGTTCCAACAGCTTGCAAATTGTTGCCATTACCCCCTAAAGCCAATTCAAAATTCAATTAATCAGAGTGTCAAGAGATTTGAAAACAAAATTTCAACTTTTGGACAATTATTATCCAAGGAAAGGATACTAACCATTAGCAACAAATTCATTTCTCAAATGATTTAGATACTGAGATAAAGTTGTCAACGAATCAGGAATCACCTGCAGTGGCCACAATGACAATCTTACAGATTCTCCAAGGGAAAACATATTATAAAAAAAAGTATCTCATATACAAACGCAATGCAGTTAGACTGCTAAGAATGCGGCTGCATGAACATAAAAAAGACAGGATTGACACTCACTAGCGGCTGGAGAGGCTCCAAAGGACTAGTAGTTTGATGCCCAGAAGAGCCAATGTTAAGGGCATTAGAACGATTCACCGTAGTAGCCTGGTCAGTTTGCTGTCTGCTGGAATCACTTGCACCATTTGCAACCGACATTCTTGAGAGCATCTCCAATGGAGGTTCCTACCAACCAATGAAACAAAAATACATCTAGACTATTGATGGAGATGAATTTCAATTGTTGTAATTTATATGCTTCAAATCAGAAAGCATTAAGCAGACATTGATATGCCAACCGACGATTCTCAATGGTTCGTTCATAAAACAAATACTAGAAGTTACCATGAGATCAACCCCTTCAATGCCACTTCCAATCCCAGTGATGCCAAAAGAACTGAGAACAGCCAAGACAACCTGTCATATGGGAAAAAGAATGAGGAAAAAAAATCATTATTTGCGAATAGACTACAAATTTAAAAGCAAAATTCAATTCAAAAACTAGTGCCTACCCGACTAAGATCTGGAAGGTTTCCATCACCTTGTTCGGAAATATTGAAGGTTCCCACTACTACGCTGGGACCTCGACTACCTTGACTGTGACCAGCACTTAAAGCAGGATCACTTGCTGTAAATGATGCCATGCAGTCCAAATTAGGAGATGGAAACTTAAACCTCTTTCTAGGAAGCATAATTGGCAAAAATACTTACAAGGATGCACTTACATCAAACGAGAACAAATATACCTGTTACAACAGGAAAATAATATTTTCTACATGTCCAATTACTCCTCACCAAAGAGATAAAAGCTCACAGGTGGGGAAATTCCATTTACATATATTAAAAATCAACCCAGTATAAAAATGTAAAGAAAAGATATTAAAGTTGCATAAAACAAATAACACCTTAAAGATCACCCCCAAATCTTACAAGGGAAAAATATGAACTTGCTACGGAGTAGATCAACCATCTATGAGAAGGAAGATCTATAGGCTGAATGTTGAAGTAAGAAAGCTAAGGTGTGATAATATATTGAGACATTAGGTGAAACTTCTTTTTAGTGATTATCTTTTAAGGTTAGTACGTATATTTGGAAAGTGTGATTACTTGATAAAATAACAGCAATCAATAATTATGTTGCATTCCTTCAAAAACAAACTTATTTAGCACCTTTCCTCTTCTAAGGTCTCTAAACTGCAACCATGTGAATGTTAACTGTAATGAAAAATACATATATGCTAGCTTCATTGGTATTTCACAAGCACATAAAAATAAGTAAATATATTGCATGCATGAAATAAATGCCCTTGATCAAGATATATGCTATGAGAGAAAAATATTTAAAACGTGACCAATAGTGCTGATATGAAAAGAATAGGGATTTTAACAATTATGTGAAGTTATGATACTCTACAAAGTTTTAAATGAAGCTGATATGTGAACTTACAAGAAAACCAACCTGGATGATCAGGCAAGCCCTCTGATGGTGGAATTGGCTGTCTGACAACCATATGCAACGTGTGACCATCTTCCACATCTAAAACAAATTTATTAAGGAAGCCATGTACAATAAACTAACAAAAATGTAGATAAAATAAACATTACTGCGTCTATTACATCTAAGTAATATTGTTGAATCCAATTTGCAATGAATAACTAGCTCTTTATTTAATTTTTAATTTTGGTAAACATAAACAAGTGACTTTATTTTATATCAGTGTCAATCATGATGCACATTTAATATTGGGTATTGAAAATCTAGATAAGAATTGAACTAGTACACATACTCCCTCCATCCCATATATTTAGCCATGTTTCAAAATGCACGAAATGCAACTCTTGTCTTTCCCAAACACCCTTAGGATTACGGGAACAGGCCCATAAACTATCGAATACTACTTTGTTTTGCTTTTGATAAAGGTTTCTGCTAAGGTTATTTTTGTGAAGCAAGTGATTTTTATTCTCCACTATTGGAAAGTGGACAAACAACTTGGGGCATCAATTTTAGAAAAGAGTGATAGAAATTGTGGGACAAAGGGACTACATATGTGAATACCAAACCAAAAAAGAACAATCACTTGCATATAAAGGGAATGAATTACTCGGTATATATATACAACTATTAAGCCTTGGATAGTAACATATGAAAAATTTTCCAAATAAAGGATACGATAAGCTGAAAGAAGCTGATCATCATTCAACACTTTTCCACGGCATATCAACCGCTGGTGTTCTGATACTACACCAGTAACAGAAGCAATTTGCTCCTTCAATGCAGGAACTGGGACCTGCAGGGCATACAGAATTAGGAAAAAGAACAGTGAAGAGAAACTAAGAAGGAACACTTACAACAGTCAAGGTGAAAAACTTTTCTTTTTATTGTTACAACCCACACATGCCTCGAACCCCTGTCCACTTAGTCGGCATGAAAGTGCCCTTACCAACGCTCCAAAGCAGGCAGGAAAAACTGAAACCATGCTATTGGAGGTCTCATGGATACCTAGGTATTTAAGACTCTAAAATATACATAAGTACTACCATGTCTAGACCATTCTATTACAGTACACAAATTGCAATGAAAAGGTATACAAAGATATAAAGAACACACTGAACATATTTGAATTACGAAAGTGCAGACAGCCTAGCTGGTAAAGTCTCTGCACAATGTATCAAAAACCTAGGAGGCAATCAAGCCTTCACAAGGGAAGAGCAGGGTTCTATGTAATAATGGAGAGCTACCCCTGTTGCATAGCTGAGCAATTGGACCAAAACAGGGAGAGAGGAAAAACACGTTTGTGTGGATGACAGTCTCTTGTAAGGTGAGCACAGTGAAAGTATGATCTTACTTGTGTGTGTGTGTGCACGCATCAACTACAGAAGAATGAAGTTTGAGTTGATGACAAGGACAAGGCCACAACACATCTCCATCACTAGTCTCCCCCTGGACTGATTAATTAGGTTCAGAGAAATATGAGACAACATCATTAAAGAGAACACTCAAGGATACATCGAGTCTCTTGGATTTCACACATCTATACCCAGACTAAACATATCCAACAAAGACACAAGTGATTTCCTTATGGACAAATTTTCTCTTATTGAGCAGGACTATGAACACACATGCATCCAAAACTCCAACCCAGTAAGAACTCGTGAGGGCCACTGCAGCTTTTTCCTCTCTTTCGCACACACAGAAACACACAGATTCATACATATACATATATGCAAACACACACACATATATATATGCAAGAGGAGGTATGAGTAATTGCATTTTAAGAAATAGAAACTCAACCAAAAACAGCATAACATGGTATTTACACATTTATCCACTCGTAAAGTGTATGTTCCAGAATCCAATGTTTTTATCTTTATCTCGACAGTAGCCTCAGAACAGCCAGGCTCGTGACTCCCAGAAACCATAACTTCATCTCCACCATTGCTTCCCATCTCGATCTAAAGCTTCACAACACCTGAAAGAATTTCAACAATAACAGCTGGTATAAATCAAGAAAAATGGGATAACAAAAATCAAATCCAAGCAAGGAAAAGGGCAGTAAACAAAATGGATACAATCTATTAGTAGCCTGATTTCCCAAATCTTTGAAGTGGCTATGGCCCAAGGGGGTGAGCTAAGAAAACCCTTAACAGTACATCGATAGCCTCCAAATTCTCAACAACCACCCATCAACTGAGCGTATAATAACACCTATCTACATGTTTGATTTTTAGAAAATGTACCATCCACACACACACACAATCCTGAGGAGTTCATTTAACCAAATAAAGAAAATAATTGTGTGAATACCAATACTGGTTTTTGACACCACTGAAGCACCCATTTTAAGAACTAAACAACACAACCAATAAGATCCAGTCTAAAATATCTTTGCTCAATTACCTCGGCAACCCAAGAGAAGAATGATAGTTTAGCACTAAAACAGTCTTACAAAAGCTCGTAATGAAAAACGACTTGAAACCAAATCGAATAAGACAGGATAAAACCCATTAAAACCAAATGCAGCAATCATTTTCAAGAAAACTACAAAGCGAACTTCCGTCCATCATCTGTTAAACCTCATTCAAATACAACAGTATTAGACTATTAGCCCGTGATTTCAAAAAGTAAATCCCCAATTGACTAAATAGTTTTATGAAGCAGGAACCACATAGCACATACCCAGCCTACTTCTATTGCTTTTAATTTACAACTACACGAGAAGCTTCAAAGCCCTAATACTTGAAAAACACAGCTTTTCATTTGAGTATTCGATACAATAAATCAAACAAAACATCAGCTTCTAGGGTTTTCTTAACCAAAAAACGAAGAAAACCATTCAACTAAGCACAAACGCTCTGCCCAGGAATCCTACACACATATATATACATAGAACATAGTTACGTATGCGATCAATTCGACGCGAAGAAAATTGGATAGACAGGGATACCTGCGTAGTTGAAACCAGATTGTGTTTGATTGTTCAAACGGATTTTTTCAAAGGAAAAATCTAAGACTGAGGAGGAGAAAAGGTGGCTGATTTGTTTGGTTCCTTTATTACAGTCTTACTCTCTTTACTTGTCACAGCTCTGCGAAGCTTATAAAGGTTTTGTCCCCTCATTTGGGCACCGTGCGATGAGATTACTTTCGCAAGTCGAAGCATTTTAGATTCTCATTTTTTTTTTCTTTTACTCAGATAAATAATCGCATCTCCCTTAAAAAAATGATAATTTTATTGATCCGATTTTTATGTAACTATTATGGAATCGAAAAAAAAAAATATTAATAATTATAAAAAATTGAATAATAATTTTGATATAATTATTATTTAATTTTTTTTATTATTAATGTACTTTCTTGATTTCGTTGTAACTCTTCGAAAATTAGTTATGTGTAATCGTGATTTTTTTAAACTATAATACCAGATCTATCATCTTCCACCTATTCATAATAAAAGAAAAACACTAGTTCGATGTACTTATGTAAATGTCATTATTAGTATTTTTTCGTTAAAATTATATTATATATCACATACCAATATTTGAATAATTGAAATTAGTACTAATAAATAGAATCCAGAATCCTAGTTATTTAAGTAGACAATCCATTCTGATGATATATATATAAAAGAATCTAAAGTTACGATATTATGGTTTCAAAATTTTAATTTTAAACTTTTTTATTACTGAAACAAATTATCATGGACTGTATGACCAATATTTGAATAATTGAAATTAGTACTAATAAATAGAATCCAGAATCCTAGCTATTTAAGCAGACAATCCATCTTAATGATAGTATAAATCTAAATAAGATATTATAACTAATTATAGCTATTTTCTTTTTGGTATAAAAGTAATCATTACCCTTTCTTTTACGGTTCTTTTGAAAAATAGTTACTTTTACATTTTGTATTAAAACATTTATATTTTATGATAAATTTATATTTTTGAAGATAAAAGCAAAAATATTAATGATAACAAAAAAATTATTATCAAAAGCATATGTTTTATCACAGAAGTATAAATTACCATAAAAAAGAGTGTTTGACCACGTAAGACAATTTCTTTTCCAAAGCACTAGAGTAATATTAACTCTACGTGAAATATTTTAGGTTTCACCAATTTTAGATAAAAATTGAGTTTAATAAATTATTTTATATCACATACACATGCCAAGATCAATGGTATGATTTTTTTTTTGGGTTTTAACAATTTTACATTAAAAAAATTAAGCCCAGCGTTTGAATCTATGATATTGAGTGGCGGAAACCAACTCAATCTCTCTCTGGTACAACAGGCTTCTGAAAGGGACACTAACATTTAGCCCAGTGTTTTAACTCATTGACTTGTTGTTTCTGATTGTGACTGTTTTCAGGAGATCCGTTAGATTTTGAAGTAATATCGTCAAATTGTCAAGTTTCTATCACGAAATGGTTAGGTTTAGGCTGCTTTCGCGAAAGGCGAAAGGTCTTGCCTCAAAGGGTTATGACGATGAAAATTCAAGTGAAGAATTCAGAGAATTGAGAAAGTTAGAGAATTACAAGACACATGTTGATTGAGGGGAAGCTCTCTCTTATATAGAGGAGAAAATAGAGTTTAATTGGAAAAGTACATGGACATGTTTGGATGAGATTTTTGAAAATTATTTTCATTTTTTAAAAACTTTTTTCTATATTTAGCAAAAAGTTTTAAAAAATAATTTTTTAAAATTGTTTTTAAAAATTGTTTTCTGAAATCCCAAATTGGTGTTTTTTGACGTAATTTTCAAAAAGTAGCTCTAAAATCAGTGTTCACTTCTCTATTTCATTCTTCCTCTATGATATATAAAAAATATTAAAATTTCGAAAATAAAATAATATTAATTAGTTTTAAGTATTTAATAAATAAGAGAAATAAATTAATATAGATTTTAAATTTTAACTCAAAACTAAAAATAATTACAAGGTGCATCAAAACATATTTTTAAGTATTTGGTAAATATGAGAAACAAAATTAATTATAGATTTTAAATTTAAACTCAAAACTAAAAATAATCACAAGGTATATCAAAACAGTTTTTAAAATAAGATTATCCAAACAACATTTCACTGTTTTCTGTTTTAGAAACAGTTCTCGAGTTACAGTTATCCAAACATTTTTTCTTCAAAAAACTGTTTTCAGTTTTCATTTTCGAAAACTGAAAACAAAAAACTATTACACAAACATGCCTTATATCTCTCAATTTTTAGATTTCTATTATAATGGAACCAAAGTTTCTATTTTGACTAAGTGTTGAGAATCGAAATTACCTCCCCACCCTTAAGTGAAAAATTAATATTTACCCCTCTCTAACTACCATATGTAGATGTAGATTTGAACCGAGTCGAGCTCGAATACTAATCAACTCAAATTTAAAGAGCTTGATCTCGACCTCGAGTCAAACCCAAAAAGAAGGCTCAAGTTCGAGCTCGATTAAAATTTACAAGGGTCGAGTTCGATAATTAACTAGATCATCTGAGCCCAAGCTTGAGTTTAAACGAACTCAAGCTCACAAGTCTTAAAAGGTTTTAATGAGTCTAAATGAGTTTGCAATATAAATATTTTTTTTTATAATTTAATAAATAAAAAATTACATATATTTATATAATATATAATATTTAAAAAAAATTAATTAATCAAACAATTCACGAGCTTAACAAGTCATATATCAAGGTATTCGACTTGGCTTGATTAAGTTAACGAGACTATTTTATAGGCTCGAAACTCGACGAGCTGAGCTTTAATAAAGCTTGCTTGAATAACTCGGTTCGAGTCCATCCCTACTACGCATCGTCTAGGGCTGGCCACGAGTCAAGTTACTTGTGGACAGCTCGAGGCTTGGCTTGTATAGGCTTGACTAAGCTTGATGTTTTTGAGCCACATACCAAGCTCGAGTTTTCAATCAAGCAATGAGAAGTCCAATTCGTTTGACTTGCGAGCTAACTTGATTCTAAGTTATATTATTTTTATTATAAATGTATAATATATAGAATGCTACAAAGTCAGGATTTGAACCCCTGACTTGAATATCACACTTGAAAGTGATGTTTCAATAATTTCTTAAATTAAAAATATAATCAAAAGAGCTTATCCCATTCATTGCAAGGGTTACAAATTAGTATTATTAAAATTAAGTAAAACACTTAAATGAAAGAAGGTTTTAGGAGTGTGGGAAACCGCCAAGCATTGAAATTTTACTCCCAAAACAATTTTAGTGTAGTTTATATTTCATAGACAATAGGAGAGATTTTACTCCTAGTGTAGTTTATAGACAATAAGAGATGGTGTTGATAAGATTGACATACTAATGGAAGAGGGAGCTAATAAGATCGACGGACTAATTGAAGAGGGATCAGTTGGTTAGATTTAGCAATTAGTTGAGTGATGGGAGAGGTGGTTGATGAGATCAGGGGAGGGAAAATCTTTAAGATCTGCCCATAACGTTTTCTTTTTAGTGGAAATCCTGGCCATAACGATGACGTCAGAGGAAGCCTACCCTAAAAAAATTTAAGGGAAATATCTATACTTCCACTTTGGAAGACGAAAGGCAAAACGCACATCTGCGTTGGAAGGAGAATCCGCAAAATGCACAACATATGCAGTTCCTTTCGTAATGGATCAACATTCATCATGGCCACTCAACACAAAAGCTTGTCTAAACAATCCAACCCTGAAGAAAAATAGCCTCAACAGTAGGCTGTAAAGAACAGCCACATGGGCCAAAGCCACCTAAAGAACTACCACATTGTCCACATGGCATCCCATGATTTTTCAAAAGCTTTGGGCCTGTATAGGTAACAGTTTTTTATTTTCGATTTTCGAAAACTGTTTTGGAAAACAAAAATTGAAAACAGTTTATGATGTTTTCTAAAGAAAACATGTTTGGATAACTGTAATTCGAAAACTGTTTTCAAAACAGAAAATAATGAAATGTTGTTTGGATAATCTTATTTTGAAAACTGTTTTGATACACTTTATAATTATTTTTAGTTTTGAGTTTAAATTTAAAATCTATATTAATTTTATTTCTCATATTTATTAAATATTTAAAAATAATTAATATTATTTTATTTTCAAAATTTTAATATTTTTTATATACTATGGAAGAAGAATGAAACAGAGAAGTGAACACTGATTTTAGGGTTATTTTTCGAAAATTATATCAGGAAACACCAATTTGGAGTTTTCATAAAACTGTTTTTTAAAACTGATTTTTTTATAACTGTTTTAGAAAATTAATTTTGAAAACTATTTGCTAAACATAGAAAAGAGTTTTTGAAGAAAACTGAAAATTGTTTCCAAACATAGTCTTTTTGTGTTTAGGAAAAATTTCTTGCATAGATGATCCATATGTTGCATATAATATGGTTTATGAGTGATCTCACTGATAATTGTCATAAAAACTAACAAAAATCAAAATAAGCCCAATAACAATCCAGACAACAAATTTGTTAAAATAGCAATTTCAAAAGAAAGAAAAAGTTGGATCTGGACCAGTTAACAATAGATAGATCATAAGTTTATATTTTTTGCTCTTATTCTTCTCCCAAGCTAGACCATCCTGCTTCTCCACCACCTCAATTTCAGGATTCTCCCGATATTTACTAATTAAACCCTGATACTGCTTACTGTTTTTTTTTTCAGTTTCTGTTTCATTGATTTCAATGCCTTGGCATTGCTGCTACTCATCTTTTTTTTTTATCTGTAAATAAAATTTTATTACTCAAAATTATATACAAAAATACACTGGGCATACCCAGGAGATATTGTTTGAAGTCAGGAAAACTATCATATACTATTCTATACACATGGGTTTGAATTTTCCTGATTAAGTGTTGTGTTTATCTACCTAAATAAATAAGTAAATATTCGTACAGTTTTACTTGCAAGTGCACAAGGTCAATAATAGCATAGTATACAAGTGCGAGATCATTTCCACAGGGATTGGTGAATTTCGGTTTTAGAATCAGCTTCTTAATAAAAAGATAGAAATAACAGTTGAGTGTGATTTTAATAATAATAAGGACATAGGGCTTTGATATTCACCTCTAATTATACTTTCCCAATGAGCAATATGTCAAAGCATTAACCTTACTATGAATACCTAATGGTTGCCAACCTAAGGGCATAGTATGTACTCCTTAAACTATTGATTTCCCTAAGCACCGAGTTAGACATGGTATCTACTCTAACTCTTTTCTTTCTTAAGGGATTCAGCATGGTATCTATTGAGTTGTTCCTTAAGAAAGCATAAGATTTATGGAAATCGACAACCACATGAGACCTAGGGCATGGTATCTACTCCCGGTTTCCCATGTTGATTAACCCAAGAATCCGGTGTGGATTTCTTTTGTTATTATTGTCAGACCCAGGACTCGGTCATCCAAATTGGTCTAACTAACTAATCTATACCACATGCACATTTTGATCAGATATACACATATGAAGAATTTAAATAAACACAAACATTAATCAAGTTAAGCATCATAGTCAAGGCTATTGCAAAGATAATCAATGAATGTATATATGGGAAAGCATAACTAGGGCTTCAATCGAGCCCTATATAGAGTTAGTTACACATGCTGTCTAATATAAGCATTATAACATAAACTAAACATAAAATATAAAACTCGAAGAATACTGTGGAGACGGGTTATCAATCCTCTCCAAAGCTTACAATTCCAAGCTAAGCAAAAGATAAAAGAAGTGATATATTTTGTGTGTGTTTACAGGTGTATTTATAGGGTTTGAATAACCCTAGAAGACTCTGGAAACCCTAAACTTCCTAAAACGTAAAACCTCCTCTATTTCCAAAACTGATTCTGTCGTTTTACTATTCACGCTCGTACATGTGCGCTCGATCGCAGTTGTTGTGCGCTCGATTGCAAGGCTGTGCTCGATCCTCCTTTATGTGCACACGAGCTCTGATGCGTTCGATCGCACCCAATAGTGCGCTCGATCGCACTTTAGCCGGCATCTGCTCCAGGATTTCCAGACTTCTTCCTTTAAGTGCCAAAGTTGCTTCTTTTTTCTCCAAGACCCTATAAAAACATGTGAAACACAAAAATGAAGTAAAATGGACTAAATTAACATAACTAAGGACTTAACAAATGTAAGTAAAGGGGATTAAATATGAATATTTAAGCATCTATCACTAAGCTGCTGGGATGAGCAACTATTCCTTCAAATTGCCTGGTATTCCTAGCAAGCTATATGTGATGGACTGTACTGGCCAATGCTGCTCTCTGTGCCTTTGCAGTAGGACCCTTCCCTTTGGCACTTTTGTGTAACCATTTTGTTGCACTTTTAAGAGTGGTCATTCTCCTTTTGTTGCCCACTCATTCTTTTATATCATTCTAGATTGCTGCACTAATTCTACAAGAGAAGAACAGGTGGGAGACTGATTCTTCAGCTTCTCTGCATAAGGGGCACATCCTGTCCATTTCAATAAACAGAAGTTTATCTTTTGTGAGCAGCTTATCTTTGATTGCTAACCATAATATAAAAGCATGCTTAGGGGTGATATTACTACTCCACACCACTGGAGCCCAATTTGCTTTGGCATCTTTAGGTCTAAAGTGATCATAAGCTTGCTTGATATTGATCTGATTCTGGACCTCCCACTGACTCATCTTGTCAATAGCTAATTGGACAGAGGATTCTCTTCTGATCAGCCTGTTCTTGATTTCCAGCAGTTTCTTCCAGAGGGCTAAGTCCTCATGTTTAGGGCTTGAATTCCAAATGGATTCTCCATGAAGGTAGTAATGATTAACCCATCTGACCCATAAAGAGTCATTCTTCTGGTGGATGTTCCATAGAGATTTTGACAGTAAAGCATGATTCTAACTCTTGATATCTCTGAGACCTAGACCCCCTTCTACTTTAGGGAGACATACATCTTTCCAAGCAACTAAGGCTTTCTTTGAGCCTAAGTTCTTTCCACTCTATAGAAAGGCTCTGCAGATATTAACTATTTTGTCCTTAATATTAGAAGGAATGGGAAAGATAGATAACCAGAAGCACTCAATTCCTTGTAGTACAGACTTGATCAATTCCGCTCTGCCTGCAAAGGAAAGGTTTATACCAACGCAAGCACAGATATATCCAGATATTTTCTTAATTAAAGGGAGGTAATGACCAGTTTTTAACCTTGATGATGCCAGAGGGACCCCCAAGTACCTGAAAGGCATACTTCCATCAACAAAACCAGTGATCCTTCTGATTTCAAGAAGATCCTGACAGGAAATCCTAGCTGTGAAAAGGCTTGATTTGGGGAGGCTAGCATGTAACCCAGAGCTATCACTAAAGTCCTTGATATAATTCATTAGCTGACTGATAGACCCAATGTCACCTCTAATAAATAATATAAGGTCATCAGCAAATGCAAGGTGAGTGATCTTGAAAGGCTCGCATTTGGGGTGGAACTTATAGGCAGAGAGTTTAGTCATTCTAGACATAAGTCTGGATAGATACTCAAGGCATATTACAAAAAAGAAAGAGGAAAGGGGATCCTCTTGCCTTAAGCCTCTCTTCCCCTAAAAAAAAAATATGAAGGCTGCCATTAACGGTTATGGAATAAGTAGGTGAGGTAACACATTCTATAATCCACTTACCAAATATATTTGGGAAGCCAAGTCCCTTGATCATACTATCCAGAAAGTCTTAATTGACTGAGTCATATGTTTTCCTCAAATCAATTTTCATCATGTATCTAGGGGAAATCATCTTCCTGCTATACTTTCTGATAAGCTTTTGGACCAGATAAATATTTTCCACCATGCTTCTATTTTTAATGAATGCAACCTATGCAGGGCTAACAATACAGTCCAGAATGGAAGCAAGTCTAGAAACAATAATCTTGGAGATGACTTTGTACAATACATTGCAACAGGCAATAGGCCTAAATTCCTCCACTCTAGCTGCAGATTTGGATTTAGGAATCATAGCCAGGGTTGTATGATTAATTTGCTTCAGCATCTTTCCACTACTGAATAATTCTTTTACTGCACCCACAAAATCTTCATTAATAATGCACCATGCTTTCTTAAAGAATGCAGAGGAGTAACCATCAGGTCCAGGGGACTTGTCCTCTCCAATACTGAACAATGCTTCTTTGATTTCATCTTCAGAAACTTCATGAGTCAGAAATTCAGCTTGGATATCATTAACTAGGTCCCTCATCTAGGACCTCACTCACAATAGGCCTTACTGAAGAGGTAGAACCCAGTAGATTCTTATAGAACTTCAAAAATTCATTCACTACTTGAGCCTCAGATGAAGTCTAACAGCCCTATATAGTCTCCACTGCTGATATATGGTTTCTGCTAGTCTTCATTTTCATCAGAGCATGAAAAAACTTGGACCCTCTGTCACTGTTCTGAAGAAATTTGCACTTAGCCTGTTGAGCAAAAAAACTTTTTTCAGCTTCTGCAAGATTAAAAGCCTTTAACCTCATCTCAACTACTTTTACTTGAAGCTCAGAATCATGGATGTTATCATGGAGCTCTTGCTGCAATCTCAGCAACTCATTAGATGCCTCTAAAGCTCTAGCAGAAATTTGACTAAAATGCTTCTCATTCAACAATTTGAGAGGACCTTTTAGAAACTTCAACTTTCTGCACAACTTATACATCTTGAACCCAGTGATATTACTGTTCCATGTTTCCCTAACTGTCTCTAGGAAATCAGAGTGAGATGCCCACATACTAAAGAATTTAAAAGGTCTTTTCCCTCATTTCTCATCCTCAAACAAAGATACAATACAGTGGGAATGGTCAGAGAGACAACCTGGCAAAGTGAATTTAGCATGTGCCTTGAACCCTTTCTACACCCACTTACTGTTCACCATGTCTCTATCCAATTTACACCAAATATGGTTGTTGGACCAAGTACTTATTTGCCAGGTTATCCTACTCATCTTCTTCTTTGCATCCTTATTTTCCAAAGCTTGGTTCAAGAATTCCTCCAGCATCACGAGAGCTTTGATGTAAAGAGTGAGGACCTTTCCAGACTCCATAACATACATGACCTTCTCAACCTGTTTATTTATCTTGTCAAAGCTCTCTTGCAGGCTAACCCAGTCATTGATCTTCATAGCGGTTTTCATCTGGTCGACCATGGTTCTCATCTCTTGGAAATGTTTATCCTTGACAGACCTGACAACCCGCTTTTCGGCATCAGAATCGTCAAACTATGACAATCATTTGCTCGAAGATATTTATTTAAAGTAGTTTGGGTGGTAAAGTTGCGACCTGGCCCGTTATCAACCTCATCTTCATAATCACTCTCCTCCTCACTGTCACTGCCACCCTGTAACCAGGACAAGAAGTTATTCAAAGATGAAGAAAAATGGAAGTATCTCCCCTGAAATCAATGGCTTCCAACATTTCTTTAGAATCAGAAACAGAAAAGT
Organism: Bretschneidera sinensis; assembly: GCA_023935145.1. Taxonomy (NCBI): domain Eukaryota; kingdom Viridiplantae; phylum Streptophyta; class Magnoliopsida; order Brassicales; family Akaniaceae; genus Bretschneidera; species Bretschneidera sinensis. The sequence goes on from CM043698.1 coordinate 13,613,233, forward strand.
TAGTATTTATAAGTTACTAAAACAAACGTTACAAACTTTAGTCCAGAAACGTGATGCCATCTTCATCAAAGAAGAGGTAAGTATCGGAGACCTGAAGAATCCGCATTTGAACACTAAAAAAAGGAAAAAGTTACATCACATGCAGGCTAACCTATCAAACAATCAGAACGACTTAGACTATAGCCAGATTAAAATGTAGCAAGGAAATTGGCATTATATGAAGCATATGGTATGTGAACCTATTGCGAAAACAGATTTAATCAATAGTAGTAATTCATTTTCCCAGTATTTATAAATTAACCTGAATTAGCCTCCGCAAACAAAACCCAATTGAGTCAATTCTATCATAAGAAAATAAAACACTCAGATTTTTTATCAACCAAACAGGAAATCAACATTATTGTCAATGAGCAACAGTAACAAAAAGTCAATTGATATTATTTCGTTAAGGAAAAAAACAAAAGAAATTAATGGTAGATCACCATAACAAAAAGCAAAGCAAATTTTACTAAAATAATCACAGATTTTTCATCAACCAAACAGGGAGTCGACATCATTGTCAAAGAGAAACAGTAACAAAAACTCAAGTGATATTATTTCGTTAAGTAAAAAACAAAAGAAATTGTAGATCCCCGTAACAAAAAGCTAAGCAAAATTTACTAACACAAAAAATCAAAGAAATAAGAGAGCTAAAGAAACCTAATATCATGGAGCGCAAAAGGCCATACAATATGATACTACTAAAAAACACACATTCAATGAAGATAAGACACGTGGACAGCCCCCTAACCAAAACAACAAGGTGACACGCGGATGACCCTGGACAATGGCCTTCAAGACATCATTGCCCACATAGTTGGACCTTCACGTGGACAGCTCTTAAAACGAAACAACGAGGTAAACATGCGAACGACCCAAGACAATGCAGCTCGGCCTCCATGACATCATTTCCCACACAGCTGGGCCTCCATGTCATCACTGCCCTGGGTGAAAAGACCGCTTCACCCCCAAAACCCTATAAAAAGACTTAGGTGCGGATTCAAAAAGAGTGATCTTTTTTAGGCATAATAAAGGAAACACTGTCATTCCCATACTTCCTACTGCACACTAATAAAAGCACTGGAGTATCCTCAGAGGCATCCCCTCCGGAGACCCCCTAGCTCACGTTCTCTTCCCTGGGCAGATTCCTTCGAGGCCCGACCTCCAACTCAGCAACACATTTTTGGTATCAATATAGTATATCGTCGTACGATCAAAAGGCTTAAAATCCCCGTTTTGTTATAAGGGTGTCAAATGAATTACGATGCTTGGTAATGGTAAATATGCTGTTTATTTCATCATCAAAATTAACACTTATATTCAGTTCAGTAGTCATCAAAATTGTAATGTACTACAATCCAAAACAGTAAAAAATTAAAAAAAAATGATTTATATAATATATTCATGATCTTTTTTTAATGATGCCATATATTTCATGTTCCTAGCTTTTCTCGACAACCAGACAGAGAAAATGAGGAAGAGTACCTTTTGGAGTTTAACAAGCCCAATCAACCTATCTCTAGCGATGAGATTATAACTTACCTTTTGGAGTTTAAATTCAATTAGCAAGCATTGGGTCCTAATGTGTTTAGAACTTTTTTTTTGCCAAAAGTCTTGGTGCTGTCTTGGTGGGATAGGGTTTTTGAAAACTGTTTTCATTTCAGTTTTCAAAAACTTTTTTCTATGTTTGGCAAACTGTTAACAGTTTTTAAAAGTAATTTTCTAAAACAGTTTTCAAAAAACCAGTTTTCAAAAACTGTTTTCTGAAAACTCTAAATTGGTATTTTCTGACATAATTTTCGAAAAATAGCTCTAAAATCAGTGTTCACTTATCTGTTTTATTTTTCCTCCATGGTATATAAAAAATATTAAAATTTTAAAAATAAAATAATATTAATTATTTTTAAGTATATAGTAAATATGAGAAATAAAATTAATATAGATTTTAAATTTAAACTCAAAACTAAAAATAATTACAAGGCGTATCAAAATAGTTTTCAAAATAAAATTATCCAAACAATATTTCACTGTTTTTTGTTTTAAAAACAGTTTTCGAATTACAATTATCATGTTTTCTTCAAAAAAACTGTTATTCAAACATACTTTTAAGTAGTGTAAAGTTCCTCCCAGTAGGAGACGTTCATTAGCCTCATTCCTAAGGTTGACTTGATTAATCCCCCACCAGGGTAGCTTTATCCGTGGGAGAAAAGCTTCGGATAATATCATTATGGCCTAGGAGGTTGCCTGCTCCATGGGAAGGAAATCGGGGAAGATGGCTATATGATAATTAAGTTGGACCTTTATAAGAGGCTTATGATCACCTCAAGTGGAGTTTGTTAGAGATACCCTTCGAATTTTCGGTTCTCTAAAAAGTGGGTTGACTTGATCTTGATCTAAAATCTCCATTGTGGATATTTGTGTCTTGATTAATGGGATGAACTCTTAGGGTTTTAAGCCTAATAGGGATATTAGACAGGTCGATCATATATTTCTCTATTTTTTATTCTTTGCCTTTAGATGCTTTCTTGCAGTATCAATCAGGTGTGTAAGCAGGGAAATTGAAACCCTTTTAAGTTTTCTGCCCCTGGTTCCCATCTCTCACTTTATTTTTTGGTTTTGCAGATGATATCCTCTCGTTTGCCAAAGCTAATGTCCAAAACTTTCTGAGTATCTCAAAAGTCATGGACCAGTTTTGTGCTTCCTCTAGCCAGGTTATTAGTAAACACAAATCTAGGATTTTGTTTTCCAAGAATGTTCTTAGTAATGTGAGATCATCCTTGGCTATTTACTCAGTATTCCTCATACTGAACATCTTGGGTTTCTTTTGATCATAGGTAAAGCCTCTAAAAGTGCTTTTCCTTTTATTGTGGACAAGGGATAAATTGGGTGGAAAAGCAAACTTTTCTCTTGCTGGAAAAGCAAACTTTTCTCTTGCTGGAAAAGCTACTCTCTCATTAAGTCCATGACTGCTACTATCCTTACCTATATAAGCGCTATATGTGTTGCCTTCTTCCATTTGTAATGAGTTGGATAGACTTAATAGGGATTTGGTCTACTGAGGAAAAAAATGAGAATTCACCATATTGATTGGGATATAGTTACTAAGTCCAAAAAGAAAGGTGGTATGAACTTGAAAGTCATGAATCTCCACTATGCTTACTTGATTGCAAAGCTAAACTGGAGATTTTTTTAGGAAGGTAATGCTTTATAGCTGAGAGCTTTTAAGGCTAATTACCTGAGTAGAAGTAGGTCCACTTCTTACAAGAATTTTTCTTTCTTGCTTTACCCCATTCAAATCTAAGTGAGTGGACATTCATGTCTCTTGGAACCCCCTCTCTCCAGGCTGGTTTAAACTCAATTCCGACAATGCTTCTTTTAGAAATATGGGTCTTGAGTGGGTTGGGGACCTCATGCGTGATGACAAGGGTCATTGGATGTTTTTTTTCTCTTAATAATATGGTCATTGGACGGTTGGTTTTACCAAAAGCCTAGGGTGTAATTTTAGTGTTGCTGCCGAGCTTTGGGCTTGGAGGGAACTGAGCATTGCTTTTAAGAAGTGTTTAAGATTGGGATAGAGTTTGATGCTACCTTTGTGCTTTATTTTATTTTCAAAGCAAGTGTTAATCTGCATTTTTTTTTGTGACTGGTTAAGAATAATTGGGTTACTTAAAATTTAAAGTAACGGAAAAAGTAAAATTGTTTTTCTATATTTTAATTTCCGTGCAAATCTTTTTGTAAAAAAATAAAATATTAAATAAAATATTAAATGAAAATAACATCTTTAAAATCATATTAAAAATAATAATGTTACCAATTACATTGAAAGTTTAAGTTGATAAAAGTCCAATTATCTTTTGTATGCTACAGTAATTAAAAAATCCTTTTACGTAACTCTCATTGCTGAATAGCACAAATTTAGACATATCTACATGGAGAAAAAGTGTGTGTTGATGCGCTTGTGCTGTTGTTGATAGAGATCATCATGTATTTTCTATTTTTGATTTTTTTTTGTGTTGTTACTTTTAGACGACATTGTATAAGAATTTATCTCACCGTTAAACGATACGAATTTAAAAGTGAGATGAATTTTTGTGCTATATATATCTCATTACACTGTAATAAACAATAATTTTTTCATATTATAAGGGTTATAGGTTACCCTCACAGTGTTTGATCTATGAACTTTGTTTAACTTATATGTTTTTCATATTTTAAAAAATACAGAAAATATAACCAAAAATACGAAAAAAAAATTATGATCTCACATTCTCACCTTCTGGTCAAATTTAAGGCCAGAAATTATTCCGTTGAGTTTGAAAAATGGCTTGTAATTGGAAGGCGGGAACCAGATAAAGCCGAGAAAGGATCCGGACATAGTTTAGTGGTGCTTTAATTTTAATTGGCTCTACAAACATCAAAGTCAAAAATATCCACAGCAAAAAGCAATGATTACAGACTACAAAGCACCGTAAATCCTTGAAGAACGAGCCCAAATCAACTCACGCGTTCATTGGGACCATCCGAATTTCTTTTCTTGTGTAAACTTTCCTTGTACCTTTTTCCATGATTTGATTTTGGACACCACCCTAACATTCGACAACGCAAATGCCTCATTTTTCAATGTAAATAACAGCTATAAGCCTATAAACAAAATAAGTAATCTTGATTACTTAAATTTCACTATTCCGTTTTTGAAAATTGAGGCTCACTCTAGGGAAAGAGGTTTTGATTCAATGATTCTGAAAATTAAAAGAAAAACAAAGAATGCAAATGTAAATTCAATGAGCTTGAAATTTGGATGAAAAGGGAAAAATATTTTCGGTTGATTTGCATTTTTATTGTTTTTGACAGTTGATGTTTGCATTAAGCAGGGAGTAAACTGAGTTACTACTATAATGGCAATCAAAAATGTCACCTTTTGAGTTAGAAATTCAGAAAGGGTACTTTTGTCACCGAAATTTCCCAGCACAAAGTGTAAAATTGCCTTGGCAAAGTATAATGTGAAGCATCCAATGCTTGCCTCTCTCTCTTCCCTCCTCCTTTTAACTGCCACAACTTTCTTTCTCTGATGATGATGACGACGACGATGTTGTGTTACAGGTCACTGCAATTTTCTCTTGTGGTCACGTTACTCTTCATTTCTTCTTCAACGTTCCTTTCCTTCTCACATGGAGCCTCTGATCATTTTCACACTCTCCACACCCAACCCACTTCGGGTACTTTCCCTTGTATCAATTTCTGTTGGGTTCTCTGTTTTCTCCATACTTTTGTTTGGTTTCTAAGAAAATGTAGGACAATAAAAGAAAATTATATTGAGAAATTTGAATGTTAGATTTTCATTCTTTAGGACACTGTCTATTACAAGTTGTTTGCGTTGCTTAATGGATGGGTTTCACTTCAAACCTAAATAACATATATCACAAAGGCTACAAGATTTTTTTTTTTCTTTTGGTGTCAAATTGAACTCTTTTTTAGCTACCAGGAAAGTGTCCAGTCAAGTTTGTTACTTTGTTTTCTTTACCACATTGCTAGTATTCAAAGGGAAACGAAATGGTTGTTATTTTTCCTGTTTGCTTTTCTATTTCATTTTCAGGGAAAGTAAGAAAGGCAAACTATATTGTGGAGTTTTCATGGGGGGCTACAAGGAGGTCTGTTTTGGAGGGGCCCACTAGTGAACCTGTTGCGAGCCCTTCACTGGTCTTGGCAGCTGAGAGGACTTACAGAAAAGACCCTCTTAATGGGTTCAAAAGATACACAGGAGGATGGAATATCAGTGAGCGCCACTACTGGTCTGTAAGTTCATTAGATTGCCCTTTTTCTGGTGTTCATATTTCACAATGTGTAAAATCTGCCTTATTTTTGTGATTCTGCGAATATGTGTTAGATGTATTTTGCATACAGAGCTGAATTTAATATACATTATTGCCTAGCATTGGAATATTTTAAGTGGGGTTCATGCCTGTTGGTAAAGTTTGGCTGCATATATTAACGGCCACTGATCTATTGATGATTTCTTTATATGCACAATTACCTCAAGAATGACATATTTATAATGATTCAGTATCCAGAAAAGCCCCTCTATAAGGATTTATATACACATTACATAATATCTCCTTAATCAGAAAGAGTGCAACATATTGGAGTAATTTTTCAGTACCCATGGAGTATTTCTCCTTCCTCTGACATCTAGTTTTCTCTCTTTGCAAATGATTATGTTTTTTAAAAATTGGACTAGGTAACCCTCTCCCGTTCCTTATCCCTCCCATTCCTAGTGTGAGTAGGGTTTAATCCTTAGTCTCTTATGCAATGAAAAGTGATTCTACCAACTAAGCTAGCTTGCACCTTGCAATTGATTGTGTTGAGATGTACTGATAATGACATGGCATATCTTATACAATAAGTCTGTGCATTTGATTCTCTTTTTGGGTTTTCACTTCTCAGAGAAAAATTAATGAATGAAAAGCCATCAAATGGTTGTCTTACCCTTCAAAACTGACATTTTGCTCGGTTTACTCTCTTGGATTAAGCATTTTATACTGATACTATACCATCACTGTAGTAGCGTTATGTTTATGTTTCGTTGCAATGCTTTATCAGGAATAGAATGTCACTCCTATAGCGGTCATGCATACAAGTATATTGTTTCTATAGCGTGGATTTATAATAGTTTAGAGGTAGGAATTGGAACATATGGGATAAAAAAATGGAATTTGTTGCAGATAAAGCAAAACAAAAAACTTGACCAGAATGCTTCTAATACTACTGAGGCAAAGGTTTTGATCTACACTGTTGATAACAAAGGTGTTGATTAACTTTAATTTCATTCCTGTATATTTGTCGGAGATTCTTAGGTATAGTGAAGTTCTCATCTCTACTGTGGAATCAGGCAGGGTACAGTGCCTTACCAACTTCGTTGTTAGTCAAACTCTTGGTTTCACAATGATCTTTCGAACGCTTCAATGGGAATTTTTATCTACGGAACTCGTTTTCTTAACTGGTTCTAATTAGATATGCTCGACAAAAGTTAAATTATTTCCAACTTATTTTGTAGTTAATCTAATTGTTTCATTTTTTTTCCTAAATGCAGTCTGTGGGATTTACGGCAGTTCCCCTGTTTGCCACTGGTGCAATCTGGTTCTTGGGCTTTGGGCTCTGCTTGTTGCTTTTCTGTCTCTGCCATTTCTGTTGTGAAAGGCAACCTTATGGCTATTCTCGAATCGCTTATGCTCTTTCCCTTATTTTCCTTGTACTTTTCACCATTACTTCAATGTAAAAACATCTTTCCATCTCATTTTAAGTTTTTTAAGTTATTCCCCGTGACAGACCTAATGTTTGTTCTGTGATTACAGCATTGGATGTGTTGTTCTATATAATGGTCAAGGAAGGTTCCATAATAGCACCACAAAAACATTGGAGTTTGTTATGAATCAGGCAGATACCAGTCTTGGACACCTAAGGGATGTGTCAGATTATCTTGCTGCAGCTAAGCAGATTGGAGTTGATCAAGTGTTTCTGCCTTCTAACGTCCAAACTGATATTGACCAGATTGAAGCAAAAATCAATTCTTCAGCCAGCACTGTTGCTGACAAAACAATGGAGAAGTCAAATGACATAAAAGATCTCCTGGATTCTGTGTAAGTGATGGATTGTTAAACTTTATCATCTGTTTCACCGCTTCTGGAAATCACTTTGTGCATAAAAGGACTAAGTTATGTTCGTGCAGGAGATTGGCGCTTATCATAATTGCTGCTATTATGCTTCTCTTGTCATTTCTTGGATTACGTATGACTCTTTCACCCCCTTAATAAGATGATGAACTTTTCCATTCCATTGCTATTTAAAGTTTGCTACACTGCTATTAATTTAATTAGTTCTTGTAATTTCTCCTACAGTGTTCTCAATGTTTGGCATGCAGTTTCTCGTGTATATGTGAGTAAGATACTATGTGCACAAATTTAATTTCCTTTTGTTGTGCTTTTTTTCTTGTTGCAATCTTACACACGGTAGATTTAGTTGTGACCTTTTGTTCAAGGATAAGTTTTAATTTATATTCACTGCAGCCTTGTGATCCTAGGGTGGATTCTTGTCACTGGAACATTTATATTGTGTGGCACATTCCTCCTCCTCCATAAGTAAGTTTTGTGAATTTGCACTTGTGTAAAGCTTTCAGCGGTTACCTATTTATAGTGTCTAGCTGCTTATCTAATAATGATAAGCTGACTGCTCTTTCCTTGACATACTAGTGTTGCAGCAGATACCTGTGTTGCAATGGATCAATTGGTCCAAAACCCCACTGCTCACACAGCTTTAGATGATATACTGCCCTGTGTGGACAATGTGACTTCACAAGAAACCTTGATGCGAAGCAAGGAAGTCACTTCTGAGCTTGTCAATCTAATTAACGAGGTCATCACCAACGTTTCTAATATCAATTTCGCCCCCAACTTCGTACCACTTTACTTCAATCAGTCTGGTCCATTGTTGCCATTACTCTGCAATCCTTTTTTTTCTGACTTGACAAATCGAGAATGCACTGCTGGTGAAGTCGACTTGATCAATGCAACACAGGTAAATTTACAGAACGAAATTAGGATGCAATGAGGTCTCATGTTCTAGGATTACCCATCAACTCTTTTTCTAACTTAAATCTATCTTTTGTACCGTTTGAAATTTGTATATCTACTAAGAATCAAGAGGGTTTTATCTATAGCCAGAAATTAGAAAATATATAAAAGCTTTAATTCTTTGATTATATTCATGCAGGTATGGACAAATTATGTCTGTCAGGTTTCAGCAAACGGGATATGCACCACGACTGGACGGTTGACTCCCACCTTCTACAACCAGATGGCAGCAGCAATTAATGTGAGCTACGGATTGTATAATTATGCACCTTTCCTGGTTGAGCTAGAAGACTGCACGTTTGTGCAGGAAACTTTCAGTGACATATATAGAGATCACTGTCCTGGCCTGCTAAAATACAGTAGATGGATCTACATTGGGTTGGTGATGGTCTCAACTGCAGTAATGCTCTCCATCATCTTTTGGGTAATATATGGGAGAGAACGGCGTCACCGCGCCTACACCAAACAGTTAACTGAAGGTTTTGAGGTGGACAAGAATAATCAAAGAGAAATTGTCCCAGTGCCAGCACCATACAGTTAACTGAAGGTTTTGAAGGGTACAAGAATAATCTAAGAGAAATTCTAGTTCACTTCACCTGGTGGCATAGGGGGTGGATTAGATCTTAACTTGGATTTAGTTTGGTTTCATGTCTTGTATATCTTGAATGGTAGTTTGTATTGTAGAGGTTTTCTTTATCATGCAAGTTTGCTTCCAAATTTTCTTGGGTTGTTGGGTATATATATATATATATATATATATATACACACACACACACAAAATAACTTGTGATAAAAAAAAGCAGGAAAGAGGAGAATCAGAAATGGTTCAGCAAAAAATAACATGGAAAAGTAAATGACCATCCTTTTGAAGGTCAGGAGGAAACTATTTGATTTGAATTAGCAGAACTTTGCGCCATTGATGCAAGTCGTCTAGCGCCATTTGTAACGTTTTATTCCTGAAATTGGTGGGAAACAGATGCCATAGCAGCAATTTCCCATCATCACAGATGCTACCCCTTTGGTAATTCCAATAGTATTTGACTTGGAAGACAGGGTATCATGAAACTTGATGCTTCATCAGTCATCACAATACAGACGCTGGTTTGCCTTTCGGGAGTCAAAGTTTTCATACGGGTAAAGTCAGTTTTCACAGCCTCTATTCACGAAGTTAGAGCCTCACTTGACAGAATAAGCCAGGTGCACCTAGAACTAGAAACAACAAGGGTTAGCATTGGTTTTTCTGATAACCGAAGTTAAAATGAATAAAGTTTGGATTTAACATCATTCTTATGGTAGGTGTAGGATATTGGGTAAAACATGTATTAATAAATCAGTTATAGAACACAGTTCTCAACAACTTTGCATCTGTCGCATCGGAATTCAAACAAACATCCATAAAAGCAACCAAGTTCAATGCCTCAATCAGAATAACTTAAGCCAAACATAACTTAAATTAAACCAATACTTCATTTTTTCTGATATACCACTTGTGTTTAAAGAATAACTAATTCGACTCCTTGAGGTTCTTTTCCTTGTAGGTGATGCTTTTTGTACGTGTTCCCCAGAGAGGGTGTGTATTGATCATCACACAAACACATTACAAAACATGGTCTTTTTGACAATGAAGATGAATAACAATTTTTTCTAGTGCAACAACATTCTCAAAAACGTACGTGACCAATTCAAGAACACTCCGTCCCATAATAACCATGCAATTCCACCACCTTGAGACAATCATGGGGGCATCCAACCACTTTCTCAATTGTTTTTCTTAACCTTTCACAAAAACACCATTATAACTGCAAAAAGGGAACTACAGAAGTTACTCAATGCCTACTCAGTTATAAGCAACTCATTTGATTTGGTTTATTTCCGCTTGCATAAAACCTAAACTTCATATGTTCAACTTGTTTAGAACCAACCATGGTAAGTTTGGTTCCAAAATGCACTAGACAAGTAATTTACTTGATTACTGCCTCTTGCAATCGAAAAAGGAAATAGATGAAAGAAAATATAGAAAAGCTATCAGCTTCATTTCAAGCTATGTAAAGCAAAGTAGCACATTCTAACATGTTTTATGTCAAATGCCAAGTAAATCAAAATAGCATTATCTACCATGTTTATATGAAATGACAAAATATGAAATCTCAATTCGTGAAAGAAGAACATCAACCTTCAGCGTGAAACTTTGCATGTAAGGAGATGCCTTTATTAAGCTAGTTAATGGAAGAAGCCTAAATATCTTGAGAAATCTCTACCACCAATTGCTTCAGCTTAATCAGGTCAGGAAAAAAATTAACTCTTGGAATTACCTAAAACATGGAAAATGTAAGGTTTCAGCAGACAGCACCAAGTAACACCATGTCATTTGCATGAACATGCAAACAAAAGAATAACTACTTACTTCAACTGCCCAAACACCCAACGTAAGAATCTCTAGCTGAGAGAGGCGGCATGACAGCGGATCAAAAACATGGTTTAGTTTGTGAAAAATACACACGGAAATACTTATCTCTAGAAGGAGTGGTGCATTCTTGAGAAGCAAACAAATTTCCTCTCCAACATATGTAAATGAGACAAGATTTGTGTCTTTTAACAAGAAGAATTGAAAAGAATTTTGTATTATTGATTGATAATATGAATATAATTCAACAGTCCTACACTTACGAATATCAAACCTACTAGGAGAAATCAACTAGATAAGACAGATATAAACTAAGACGGACTAAGAAACCTACTAGGACACGTAATAGGAAATCTAATTAGGACTATCAACAGTGTCACAAATCTTAATGCTCTCTATGCCACAGAGGTGTGTCTCTAAGGACCTTCAACATGAGGGAAGGGCCAGCAACTTTTAACATTCCTCAAATCCTCAGCATTATGCACAACTAATCGTTCTATCACCAGGCAATTAGATAACAAGTAATCAAAAATTTCTTCAGTCACATTCACTCATTTTAGACAGAGTTCATTGAGTGACATAAAGCCAGCAAACGTGCACAAGCACATGTCACTAAAATTGGAATTTGATAGATTCAAAGAAGGCTCCCACAATATTGGGAAAGAGCAGAATTGTGGTAAACCTACCTATGGTTGCTTTTCGAAGTCCAACACAAGCCTTTGAAATCTATTTGATAATGCAAATTAAAGCCACTTATCAAAGCATGTTTAGAAGTATAATCAAAATCAAAGGTCACCTTAACTTATTCTAGATTTGGACCTTGATGCATTTCAATCACATGATTTACAAATTTGATTAACTTCAGCCTTTCTTTTTGAAGTAACTTTAAATACTCTGCTATTTTGTATACCATTTTTTTATAAGTTGCTATTTTGTATACCATTATTTTTGTACCATCAAAGTCAGGAGTACTTAGAGATGCCCACAAGTGTCTCCATCGCCTTGCAAGGACACTAGTAACAGCCTCCTTTTCTGGCAAGAAGGACAATATAGAAACAACAAGATCATCCAGCAGCCTACTAATACGATCCTCAGTATTATAACCTATTTCATAAAACTGGCACTGGAAGCAAAATAAATACAGTACGTTATTTCAATGGATGACTGTAAGGTAACTCTAATTATGACAAGACATTGCAAATTACATAAACAGACTCCAACTAGGCCATCCTTAATTTACAGAAAGATAGAGAGAATTGTAGATTTGTTTGTTGACAACAGCAGAAAGGAAAAAAAATGGAAAAAATTTAAAAGTTGTCAACTTTTACTTCACAACCGTGAGAGAAGCAACGAATGCAATACAATGTGAGAGTGTTAAAAATGAAATCCCATGAAGTTATTAGGGCAATCCCCAAATCTTGGTATGAGGGAAATTCAATATTGAAAAGGTTATAACTAATTTGAAATTAAAAACTCACCATCTCCTTCTTCCCCTTCTTCTTCTTTGCAAACTTAGAGTGAAGCCAAAGCCATATGCTATCTGCTACGCTAAATCTGAAACAAAAGAACCAATAAGTCACAGAAGGATAGGAATCTCTTATAGAGAAGAAAAAAAATAGAAAAAAAGGATCAAGTTTAGTGGCAAAGCTTCTTGCTTTATAGACCAACAGCCTCACTAGAAACAATAAGCTTAGTAAAACACACAAAACTCGATAAAATTAACAAGAATTAGAGCAGCAAACTACCCCATAAGTAATGCACTGAGTCGATTTACGAAGTAAAATAACTACTGCAAGTGGCTGAGCGAGTCTGTTTGTGTACTGTAGCCGTAAAAAGGCCAAACAATAAAACCAACTGAGTTGTGTTATTTAAATTGTCAACCAAAGTCCCAAACCCTACAGGTCCAGTGTGGGATCAATTGCTGCCAGTCTAATTTTGCCAGGTCGGTCACCTATTTTCTTATAATTGGAGACCTTACGAGATAAACTTTTATCTGAGACGAAGATCAGACTAGGGAACATGAATGTTTTGCAAGTATTTTTATCAAGGATAATTAGGCATGACATATTGACATTTTCTTAATTGTATTCTTTGAAAATTTGATCTACCCTCTTGGTTTTCAGGTGCTAAATCTCATGAAAGTTCGTCAAACAATTGTCTAACGAATGTGAGACCAAACTAATAGTAAAACTAACTAAATCGAGAATTAGAACATAATTCAACGAGAAGGAAACAAAAAATATTTTTTTTTTATTGAAAAACATTATTTTTTCAAGCGACAACAAAAATGCACACATAATAATCAACCACAAATCTGAATTCAAATTCACTAAAAGCTCCAAAAGTTCACCATAAAGTCACCTTCTTCTCTTGTTCTTCGTCCAATCCAGCAATTTCACATTGTACCCAATACTCTATGAGAACCTACAATTCAATACTAACCCAGAAATTTAAAATCCTAATTCTTCTCTATCTCCATCTCCTTTTGCTTGCTCTTCTTCAGCAACCTAGGCCGCGGCTTCACGGGCTTCAAAAACCCTGATTGCAACCTCACCATCTCCCTCAAAACCCCAATCAGTTTCCTCTCAATCTCAACCCCATCCGGCTCTATAACAGCCAAACACCTAGCCACAGCCTCCATAGTACTCACGCACCCACCAAACGGCTCCTTCCTTAAAACCAACTCCGAGTCATAAATACTCCCACCACACACGTTCTCGTCAAAACCCGTATCCAAGCACACCCTTAAAGCTCCAATACCACGCAAAGACCCCTCGCTTGCCTTCACCATCTCTTTCGCATGCCTCCAGGTGGCGTCGAAGACGATTAGTGTCAGAGGGGTAGTTTGGTAATTAATGAGATTGGAGGATTGGAGTTGGGATAAGGTGAAGGCTGGTGAGGAAGGGGATGGCGGGAAGAGGTAGATGGTGGCGCGAGGGGATTGGTCGGAGAGGTGAGATGGGAGGAGGCGGCGATTGAGGATGGTGGTGACGTGGAGGAGGGATTTGGTGAGGAGAGGGGTTGTGTTGAGTTTGTGTTTGGATTCGTGTGGGTGGTGTAAGATGATAATTTTGGTCCTCGTTGCGATTTGGATTGTTGGGATGACGTGGCAGAGGCACACAGGCTGAGGACGGTCGCAGTTGTCGCATACTTGACGGCGCTGCTCCGCCGGCGAAAACGTGGTGTTGTTTTGTGGGTCCATGTTGTGTGCTGGTTCTCGCCTTCCCGGTGACTGGTTTGCTTTTGTAGTTGGTGGGATGAAAACGGCGTCGTTGGTCTCTCGGAATTAATTGCCACTATTACCACTTTTTATGGTTTACTATTATGGCTGGGAAACGACAGCGTTTGGCGTGCCAACTGCTCTTTGGGAGTACATTTATACTTGGTGGGCCGGGTGCAACGGGTGACCAGTTAAAAGACACGGCTGAAAATATTTTTTTTTAATAAGTTCATTATTTAATTTTTGTGTTTGATCCATTAAAAAACGGATAAATTTGTGAAATTTTATTAAAATTGATTGATCAATTTTTAACTTATTAATTTTTATTAATTAAGATTTCTTGTCCAAAAGCAAAAATTTTATCTACCCAATTCACATGTACTCGAATGATGACATTGGGGAGCATCAAAGCCTGTGTTTTAATTAGAGCAAGAATATGTCGATATCTCTATAAATGAAAACATAATATAAGACTGGAAAAAATATGAGGTAAATTACATGTTTTGTATTTGTTTAATTTAACAAAAATGTTTAAAGTAATCAATCATAAGACTGCAATTAATTCTCATTTTACAATAATAGAAATATGAAACTTTTTGAATTTCTCGACAATTCAATTATTCAGCATTTCAAGTTATGAAAGAAAAATCAGAATATCATCATATTGTACGTGTCAAATTTCATCAACCAATATCAACTGCATTCATAAATTTGTACAACTCTTCCCCTCAAATCAAATATAGAAAAGAAAAAAAAATCTTAATTAGTTTGTGTGTATTTAACGGGTCAATTTCTTAACCCACGGATAAACTTGATCCAAATTTTTGCAAACTGAACCGAATACGGATTAATTTTTAACGGATCACAAAATTTAAGTTCATACCCATATTTTAACTAATACAGATTAAGAATTAAACGGATACAAATCTTATTTCTTATTTTTAATTTATACCGACCCCTCCGAGTTTCAGAAAAGAGAAAGGCAAAATAAAAAGGTGATCACAGGGAGCACACCCTTTTTTACTGGTAATTACTGCACTAAATCTCTCCCTCTAAAAGATTCACCTTTTGCATTTTATTCACGTATTACATATTTACATTCATAATCTTTTTTCTTTCTTAATTTTGCAAGTGTTAATTTTAAAATTCTTGCAAATGGGTACTTCTCCGATTATATTTACTTGTGTTGCAAAACAATAAAGAAATTAATAAGAGAAACATATGTGTAGATTTAGCAGTTATCACATAAGATTTGAGTTAATTGGAGGCACCAACATCATTCTTTTTCTCGATATAACGTAAGGCTTAAGTTTGCTTTGTAGTAGCTTTTAGAATCACTGTAGGTTCAGTTATCGGTATGGCATAATTTCAACGGAGTAAAACTATGATTGATCGGTAGAAAAGAAAAGTTATGATTGATTGAAAAGAAAAAGAAGAAAGACATAAAAATAAGAGATATACTGCAAAGTTAGTGGGTTCATAGCGTAAACTAAGTTTATAGCAGTACTAGGATGGCTGCGTAACTTTATTTTTGTCATTAATGGTTATGTGCTTTTCAGTCTATCTCCTTTCAAGATTTTGAAATCAAATTGAAATTTACAGAGCAGTTTTAAGATATTAGAATGACGTTTTAAGTAAAGATTGTGTTTTTATGATTGAATGTTTTTTTTTTAAGCAGAGGATTTCAAACAGCTGTTTCCGGTGACACTTTCCCCCTTCTCCCTCTTTCCTCTTTCTCTCTCTCTCTCCTTTCCTATTACTAACAGTGGCTCTCTCTTTCTCCTCGCTACTTTCAGGGCAGTCACCACTGCCCTGCAACCTCCCTTCCGTCATTTGCAGGTTGACAACCCTTCCTCGACTTCCGGTAACCCGCCCCATTTTACTACCCTGCAACTTTGTGATGTTCATGATAAATAGTACTCTTTCCATCTCAAAATATTTGTCCGTCTATGAAAGGGCATTAATTACAATTAAATTATTTTAGATAAATATTAAAATATTATTCTTATTAATCAAAGATTAAAAATATATTTATTACATACATTAATTGATTCATTATGAAAATATTCATGGTAATGGTTGGGTGGTTATTGATTTGAATATCTCATATTAATGTTTTTAAAAAAAATAATAAGTGAATGATCAAACTAAAAGAAAATAATTATGCAGACATGTCTAAAAGGTTAATGTTTATAATTAATTTTTAAAAAGTAATAATTAATAATACTATATAACCTTACACCCTATAATAAAATAGTTAAACAAATTCAAAAACCCGTGCATTACAGGAGCATGACAACTAAATATATATAGAGAAAAAAAGAGAAATATATTATTATAGTGTTTTAACTGTTTATCTTAATGGTGTCACTATTTAATTAAAATAATTATAATTTTTTATATGATGTTTGAAGTTTTGAAATATTATTATTTGAATTAGAATATGTTAATTTGATATTTTTAAAATTTTATTTAAAATAAAAATATATAATTCAAAATTTTAATTTGGCCTGAATCAATCTGATTAATTTCAATTCACTGAATTTCATTTTGATTTCACAAATTAACTCGATTTTTTATGAATTGAATTAAAATTAAAATTTTCATAACCCATCATAAGTTAATTTAAGTTAAAATTAAAAATATAATATTATAGATTGGGTGAGGGTCCACCACTAAAAGGACCCAACCCTTTCCATACACATCTCTAGTTTAAATGAATATTATAATGTCCAAAGCTAATTAAGCTGCTCATGTGGAGAAGACCCTAATTATATGCATCCATGTGAACTGAAACCTTTCAAAATCAGGCTCCAAAATTCCTATTATTGCCTCTCAAATCTCCAAAATTCCTATATTCCCACTTCTGCTTTTCACGTCTTGGACCAACGTTCTGAAAATGGTGCTTCACATTTTTAAAAGTTTCAAAACATAATTAATTAATTTCAATAAATGTTTAGTTTGGTAAATAAGAGTTTATTCACTTTGTTAAAAATGTTTGGATTCGAATTTTTTTATAATATTTATTGGTGTTAAACCTAAATTTTTATCGCATAAAATATAGAGTGAGCTTTAGTTTCGATCTCGACATAAATACAATGGAGACTACTCCAGATTCATTTTATGTATTATGACTCATTTAAAAAAAAAGCATAATTAATATAATGTGTTGCTTAATTTGCTTTAAGTTGATTTAAATGGTTTATCAAACATGGTCTTGGTTTTTTACATTTTAAAAACTTTAACGATAATTATTAAGGTAAATTACATAGACATCCATTGAAATAATATATAATTATAAACACTTCATTTGAATGGAAAGACTAATCACATGAAATCAAGTTTAATCTTTCTTATTAGTTTTGGTAGAAGAATTTGATCACATGAAATCAAGTTTAATTTTTTCTATCAAAAAATTTAAGTGAATGTTTAAAAAATATATAAAAAATATTTATAATTATAATTTACTTTATGAGAGATATGTGTAATTTACTTTAATTATTATTCAAATTTATAAATAATTATTATTTATAATTTTTTTACTAGTGTCTAATAATCTTGACTGTTCCGTAAAATTTCAAGGACTGTCTTCCCTATAATTACATAACCTAGAGATTTGGCCATCGTTGGCCGACTTCTGACAACTCTGCGTTAAATTGAACAACAGGAAGCTTAGGTTATTTATAAAGGTTTTCTGCCTTTTCTACCAATTTACCGGCATAGGTCCACACACCAACACTCGCACGTTACTTTCAGCTGTCATCAAAACTAGAAAGATTCTTTCACTCTTAAATAAACTCTGAATAGCACTAAATAGACACCTGTAGTGCCACCTAACGCTGTCATCCCACATAAAATTCATCAAATCCCTTATTTTCATTTACTATAATAAAAACATTTAGTAAAATCATTAATTATAAATCAAGTTTCCGTAAAAATATACATAGTTACTCATTGAATGTTTGTATATTCGATTGATGTGCAAAACTAATAGAAAAAAGAAGGTTGATACAAGAGGCACACGTGCACAAATTTTGTTGTGCACGAGTTATTAAACCTCAGAGTAAATTACATTATGATCTCAATCCAAATAACAAAATATAAGTTTATTATGGCAAAAAATTCACCGTCCCATAAAAGAATGACACATGTTCTAATTAAGATAAAATAATCATCCTACAAATTACGAGTAAAATAGTAAATACTCATCCAAGTGTATAAGAGTGATTTTTAGATCGAATATGTGATTGGATAGATCTCAATCGTCCATCAAATCACCATTTGACGATCAAGATCAACGGGAGCAAAACCTTATTTTCCAGTTTTTCTCCCCTTTTAATGTAAAAATGGGTCTTATAACCTTATTTCGGGTTCAGATTCTAAACTGAGCTCATCTCTCTAAACTCTCTCTTTTTCTAGAAAATTCATTTGTACTTTTGGTAATATTAAAATTGTTTAAATACTAATTTAGGTATCGAAGAATTCCTTCACAGATACAACTTTGGGCCCTCATCAAGTGTTTTTCAAGTTTTTAGCAGCCAGGTAGCAAGCCAGAAGTTAGCATAATTGGATGATCTGCGAGTTAGATTTATTTGTACCAAATTTGGTCCATATGACATCTACGTTCCAATTTGAAAATGAGTGTTGAGAGTTTTAATTAAGTTTATGTTGAGAGTCTTATTAGGTTTTCTATTATGTATCCTAGTAGAATTCTTAGTTTTACTTAGTTATATATGTAATCTTATTATGTTTAATATTCATAAGTCTATATATAAGATTGTTGAATTGTATTCATATTATTAACAATAATACAAAGAATTCTTTCAATTCTTCTTGTTAACAGTGTATCAGACACCCAGTCTTCACATAGTACCCTTGCACTTCCCTAAAGGTCTTATCACGTGCACGCATCTGCCAACATGGTCACATGCCATTTTTCTGGACATCAACAGATTGGCACGGTATGTGAAAAAAAGTAACTCACACTAAAACAAATATTATTTGTCTAAAGTACATCCAAGAAAGATGGTGATCATGAATGATACCTTCAATTTATACCTTGAAGAAAGTCATTGAGCCAAACAATCAAACTCCCTGTTGCTATTGAATCTGTAACACTAACTATCCAACCGACCAACACTAGGCGCTGTGAGCACCCTGAAGCCTTATTAAACACAGAGAGGTCACTAGGCCATTATCTTGCGGTTGAAGCCCTCTCGTTCTCACTCCAGTCATCAGGATAAGATCGCTTACTAGTCCTTGAAAACAAGCTGGACAACCTAGCTATGAGAAGAGTGTTAGGGAAATTTCTGAGGGCCGTTTATCAAAAGAAATAAGAGAGAATAAGGGAAAGGGCTTCAAAGCACGATCAAGTCGCTTTCCTTGAAGTTTAATTCGCCCCTCACTAGAGCAAGAAAGTTTTCAGTGAATTTTTTCTAAGATACAATGAAGTAATGTTGTTCTTTTGCACTTTGCACTCGTGAAGTGCAAAGTGTTTATGGATAAAAAGCAATTATGTTTGAAACTAACCAAGATCAGTTTTTTAAAGAATGAGAAAAAGAATAAGAGAGAAAATCTGAAATCTATATACTGTTTGTAATATGTAAATTATGGCAGTTAGACACCTTTTTATAGTGTTTAATTAGTGTCTTTTCATAATGGACACTTTGGTTCAGTAATAAACTGACTCGACTGAGTTAACTGAGTGTTTTTTCTCAACAGACACTCCCGTTCACGAGCAACTGTCATTTAACATTATGAAAATCTAAATTCTTAAACATTCAATCGACTGGGTTATTCATTCAGTCGACTAGGTTATTCATTCAGTCGACTGTCTATACCATTCAGTCAATTGTATCAAACATTCAGTCAACTGTATCAAGCATTTAGTCAATTGAATCAACTCTCACAAGCAAAAGCTGGTTTTTCCTTTTCTTTTCTCCTTTACTTTGATTTTCTAAAACATCCCAAACTTATATTCCAAGTTTATTTTGAAAAAAACATCAACAAAGAGAAGACCGTCTACTAGTCCCCAAAGAAGTATTTTTTTTTTACATTTATATTAATCTAATAAAATAGTTATTAGGTGAATGTCATATGATATTAGTGAGAAATGAAGAAATGTTTGAAGTTTTGAATAATTTTTCATGATGATAGCACCTTTCATGAAAAATAACATTACTCTATGGGAATGTTTGGTACTTCTTAAATCTCTTCAAGGTAATTTTTGCATCGACGAGATTTAAGAAGTTGGATTAAATTTAGCCCCAACCATCGCCATGTATTATCATACTACTATGAAATGGAGTTGTATGTATTAAGAAAAAAATTATTTATTGCAGTACACTTGCAGTTTCAAAAATCTGATATTCGTTGGTGTAAATGTACATATATTCCTAATGTAAATAATATTAGGGAATTCTAGTTTATTGTAAATAGGAAACCCTTATTCTGTTAGGACACGCTGGTGTTTCCTAATTCTATTAGGACACTCTGTACATACCCTATAAATATGAGCTCCTATTACTGTAACACTAAGCAGTCAGAAAACATAAATCCTAATATCTCATTTAGTTCTTTCATGGTATCAAAGTGAGGGGGGAAACTGTAACTGAGTCTGGAGGAAGAAGGTATAGATCACTAACACTAGAAGATTTGAGAAGAGTTTTCTCTGTACTCTTGTCCTTAATAACAACATGAGAAGCATCAAAGTTAGCGGAATAGGTGTTATCAGAACATAAACGTTTAACAAAAAGTAAGTTGTGAGACAAGTTGGGGACATGTAAGACATTATTAAGGTGAAGTGGTTTAGAAGATGTGTGTAAGAAAGTAGAACCAACATTATTAATATCAAGCAATTTTCCATTACCAGTTAAAATTTTAGTTTTGCCAACATAAGGTGTAAGGTTAGTAAGCATACCTGACTGAAGAGTCATGTGAGCGGAGGCAGCCGTATCAAGGTACCACTGGAAAGCATGAAACTCACCAAGAGACATAGTAGCAAATGATTTTGGCAAGTCATGAGAGATAACACCATGATTAAAACGATGAGGACAACTCAGAGCGAGGTGACCATTGGTGTGACAAATCTAACATGGTGTGGAGAAGGATCCAAGGTATAGTCCCAATAGTCCGTTATGATTGTAAGATGAAGTACTAGCAGAGCGATTAAATTTAGGAGAATAATTAAAAGATTGATCAGTACCTGAACCTTGCTGAGTGAAGTCACCACAACTTATGTTGCGGCCACGAGCCCGGTAGCCTGAGTGACCCTTGCCACAACCACGAGAAATACCAGAGGTGGTGGTAGTGGCAAAAGTTGTAGGAGGCCCAGAAGAATGATAAGTGACCCGAAGATACTTCAGGTGTTATTCATGGAGAAGCAATTTGGTACACAAACTGTCAAAGGTAAGGGTGATGTTGCTGTTGGTGACCGTAGTGATGAAGCTTTCATATTCAAGAGACAAACCTGCTAATGCATAGGAAATGAGGTCTTTGGTGGAGAGTGGTGAATTGATGACAGCAAGAGCATCCGCTATAGCTTTGAGTTTCCAAAGATATTGTTCTATAGATTGGCGATCTTTGGTATGTTTGTGAATTTTTATTTGTAGGTCAAACTCATTGGCATTGGAATGATCAATATAACATTGTTCTAATGCTAACCAGACATCCCGAGTGGTACGCATATCATGGACATCTTGTAAGATGTCTGAAGTAAGGGTAACATTAATCCAAGAGTGAAGGTATTGGTCCGTATGAAGCCAGAATTGAAAAGCAGGGTTAAGGGTAGTGGTGCCATCACTGGAGAAATAATATTGGGAGGGACAGGGGAAATTTCCATCAACATAACCAATAAGATCATAGCTGATAAGGACCGAAAGAAATTGGGGGCGCCAGAGAATATAGTTATTATTGTCGAGTTTAATACTAATGAGATGTGTAATATTAGGAGCAGAAAATAATGGAAGATTAGGGAAGGTTGGAGGAATCGGTGTGTTGATAGGAGATGGTACAAGCTTTTAGGGAGAAGAGGACCCGAGTGTGAGGGGAATGTAAGAGGTATGTAGGTGAGAGAGAGTTTAAGAGTTAGACAGGTTGGGTAGGCTAGTGACATGGGGCGATGGTGGCAGAAAAATGATCGTGGTTATTTGTTAAATTTAAGGGTTGAAAAAGGGAGGGTAATAAAATGGTGAGGAAAATGAGAAGAATGATTTGAAAAGTAGCTGCTAGTGGGTAGGGTGACTTCATTGAAGGGAGAACATGGGTCAAAGCACTAACATCAGCGTGAAAGATGGCTTGGTGACTAGGACCAATGATGTTGGGATGAGGGGAAGGGTTAGCTGCTAGTGGGTAAGGTGAGGGTGATGTTGGGGAAGGTGATGCGAGAAGGGGATATATGGGACTAGTGAGGTTGACACAAGTGGGGAAGGGAGGAAGAAAGGTGCGACTAGGATGTGGCATGATGACATCAACAGTGATGGCAGTAGCACTGTTAATTTCGGTAAGGTTAAGTAGTGGACCGAAGACTGTCAAGGCAGCCATCCCAGTCGGCATCTGCATAGCAAGAAAGAGAAAAATCCTTTGCAGAAGCACGAAGTAACCCATGATTAGTAGTACCACATAAATATCGAAAAATACCTTTGACAACCTGAAGATGAGTCATGCGAGGTGCATGCAAAAATTGACTAGCTAGATTAACAGCATAAGCAATATCAGGTCGGGTCATGGTTAAATATTGAAAGCTTCCAACCACACTCCTAAATTCAGAGGGATCTGCTAGTAGTTCACCCTCAGTTTATGAAGGTGCTGATCGAGAAAGGAGAGGAGTTTTAACTGGTTTGGCAAAAGACAGAGAGAATTTAAGTAAAAAGTCTATAGTGTATTTAGTTTAAGATAGAAATAAACCAGTGGGATGATGAACAGCTTCAATTCCAAGGAAATAATAAAGATCACCAAGATCCTTCATTCATATCAAATTGGTTATATTTTTTTTTCTTTCTAACTTGTCTAGTTCGAGTGCATTGTGATAACATTGGTGCCATGTATCTTGCCGTTAATCCAATATTTCATGCCCGCACCAAAAATATTGAGATAAATTTTCATTTTGTTCGTGAAAAAGTTACCCAAGGAAATATTCAAATCCGATACATTCCTACAGAGTCACAACTTGCAGATATCTTCACAAAAAAATTGTCATTCCCACGGTTTCTTTAACACAAAACCAATCTCTATGTGGTTTCACCCAATTCGAATTGAGGGGCGTGTAAATGTATATATATTCTTAATGTAAATAATATTAGGAAGTTCTAGCTTATTGTAAATAGGAAACCCTGATTCTATTAGGACACTGATGTTTTTTAGTCATATTATGATACTCTGTATATACTCTATAAATATTAACTCATACTATTGTAATATTAAGTAGTCAGAAAATATAAACCGTAACATCTTATTTTGTTCTTTTAGTTGGGATGATATGGATATAGACTTGCAAGAAAAAGGTGACATGTAAGAGAAAACCCTCAAATCTACTTCACCCATCACCCCCGGCCCCAATCTTTTTGGCTGTCTTGCACTCCAACGTTTGACGACCTATCTCCAACTACATGACTGCTTATGTCCCTACCTCAACCAACCACTTGAAACCTTCCCAACTGGCAGTCATGTGAGTGTTTGCTCATCTCTCTCTCTCAATGCTTTTTTTTTTAATTAACAATGATTCGTAATTATTGGACATTTAAAATTGCATTGCTGCAAAACAACTACTCAATATGTGATCCGCGTTTGGCATGGCTAACTAAGGACAGCATGAGCTGTTTGGAATCTTATAGTTAGTGTGTTCGGGACAAAGAGGACCGGAGGGGAGGAGAAGGGGGAGGGAGTATCATTACTTTATTTGTAATTTTTTTAAAAAGAGAGAGGAAGAGGATTGGAGGGTCTCCAAATCCCTATTTTTCATACTTCTCAATTTGAGGATAAGAAAATGAAAACTTATTTTAACATCCGAATAAAAAGGGTAACTTTGTCTTCTCATTTTCTTCTTTCTTTTTAATTGCCGTCTTTTTTTTTTTTCTTTCAAACTCTCAAACACACCATAATAAGAGGTCCATTGTCACTTTCAAACTTTGATTTTAGTTAAACTTAAAACAGCAGGAACGTAATGGAGCCGGGTTCTTATCCTCTATGGCCCTCCAATCCCATTAAAAAAAATGACTTCAACAGCTTGCCTAACTAGTGCCTATACAAAAATAAAATAAGAGTCAAATATCAATCATATTCAATTATTATCCATTTGCATAGATAATATCAAATATTGTAACTTCGTACCATTCAATATTAAAAAATCACGGCATTTTGGATTATTTTTATCATAACAGCTGTTATGTTTTCATTAATATATATTTTTAACTTAAAATTATCTTTAAATTGATCTCAAAAAATAGTAACAAGTTAACAACCTTATCTTTAAAATGTCCAGAATGAAAGGACAACTCAAATCAAGACTATGTGGAGGATATTTTCAAAGTTCAATCGGCTAGAAATTATAGATTGGGTAGAAACCAAATATTTTGGATCGGTGTGCAACAAAAAACTCTTTTGGATAGTAGATAAGCATACTAAGAGGTCAGACAATCTAATAATTGCTGGTTAGCAAATAAGCCTTCCATGTGGCATAGATTAGTGGAGATGACAGCTCAAACTAAGCTAAGTTGATGCTATGCATCAACTAGATTATCTTATAACTTATGGTATTACTTTAAAAGATAATTCACAATTCTTTTTCATTCTCCAATCTCTCTCTCTCTCTCTTTATAGGCCAATTTATCTTGTTTACTTTTGTTTCAAAAAAAAAAAAATCAATTCAACAGTAACAAATATTTGTAAGTATAATTCTAAGTTTTCAAAACCTCAACCCGACTCAACCGATTATCAATCCTATTTAGTTCGTGCCATAGAGATTTGCCTTTTGAGATTGAGCTAGGCAGGCTTCTGGCCAGGTTGACCCCATCTGACTCAAAACGGAGGCTGGCTACTTGCGTATTTGACTAAGATCATTGCAAATTCGTTGGAGGTTGAATACTAAATTACAAGAAGAATTGTCAGTAAAGTCAGGAGCAAAGTTCATCAGTCCACTAGTCTAAAATATCAGCCATTGAAGCTTACTGGTTTTCTGGCCAAAGGAAAAAAAAAAGGAGTTTAATTTTAATAAATTTTTTACGTAGGAAACATTATATTTGTAGTCCAGGGGGAAAACAAAAATCTAACAATTGTTTCAAGAGGTCAAATTTGAATTTTTATTTAAAATTTAATATGTAATACTAAAAAAAATTATTATTCATGTTATATATATATTAATTAAAGGTGAATTATCTCAAGCCCATAAAACTATGACATCTTTGGATTTATTTTCTGTTTTAAAAAATATTATGTTTTTAAAAACAAGAATAGAAAAGAGTTTTTTGTTGTTTATTTTTTTAATTATTAAAAATAAGTTTGGATAATTACTATTTAATTTTTTTAATATATCTCATTATGTGGTTATAATTTAATAAGAGAACTATACTTAGATACAACTATTTGAAAAAACAAAAAACTAAACTTAAAAACTGATAAAGTTTTGATTTAGTGGTCAAATTTGAAGGACTGAGATTTTATTGTCTCAAGTGCGATTTTCACGGTGTGTTGATAATTTGTTCGATTTATATCAGTTATATCTCACATTTTAAGTGAATTATGGTAATATTATGAGTTTTCATATAGATAATGAGATAATACAAATTTATATTATAATAAAATCAAATATTATAATATTTGTATATAGTATTGCTTCAATAAAAAAAATAAACCTAAAAAATTATTTAGTTGAGCATTTTGAAAACAAATTCAAAAAAAATTAAAAACACTTGCCTATTCTCTTGTTTGGCATGTGAGTTTGATTTATTTCCCTTTTTAAAAAAAAACATAATGTTTGGAAAATAGAAATAGAGAAATATTTTTTTGTTGTTAGTTGTTTTTTTAACTAAAATAAGTTGCAATAATTTAATGAGAGAAACTTATTATTTACTTTTAAATATTTTATTTTATTAATTTAATAATTATTATAAAAACAATTGTAAAAAATAAAAATGTTTTAAAAAAAAACTACTTCTATTTCTAATGATAATTTTTAAAAATTTATAATTTTATAGCACTAACAAACGTAACTTTTAGATGGCAAAGAACAATTTTATGTTTTATGTTTTATGGTTTCGAAAAAGAAAACCGTTTCTACAAATAGATCGAATTGTTTAGGACATGTTGGTTATAATAAATTTGAAAGCTCTTAAATTAAAAAATAAATAAATTTGAAAGGTAAGAATTGTAGAGCCACGGGAAAACAACAGGCAGTGGCATGTTGTATTGGAATTCACCTACACAAAACGGTCACATGGACCGGGACCGTTTCACAAAACTTTATACGTGGCAACTTTTCCAGTGCCCAGAAAAAAAAGCAGTTCCGTTTTTTGGTACACCATAAAAGCAGTTTCGTCGTCACTCAGCTGTCCCTATCAAACCAGCCGTTAGATCAGAATCCAATCCTTCCAAAACGGCAAAACCGCAAAGTCATTTCCAGTTGAAACCAAAACCCCACACAGTAACCATGGTCAAGTTTACACCACAGAAAGAACCTAACCACGAAAACCCCTCAATCCACTCTCTAATTACCATCATACCCTCCATTCTCAGATCTATAAATCCAGCATTTGAGACGCGATAGGTTTGCCAAAACAACCAGCCTAAGGGCTCCTCAGGGTGAAAAGAAAAAACCAATCCCTCTCTCTATATTCTCTCTCTACCAACAATGGCTACCTCATCATCAAAAACAAGATCAAGCGGACCAGTATTGCGGTCGCAATCACCATCAGGCAGATTCTACAACTGCAGCTCACAGAGACACGCTTCTCTGTCCTCATCGTCCTCAGCGTTCGCGTCCTATACAAGCTCCAGTTTCTCGTCTACATCTTCAGCTTTCTTTCATCCCCACCAGCATCACCGTTCGGCTTCACCTACTCGTGTAAATCTATACAACTCAACACCACTGACGCAGTCCTTTCGCTTCTCCATCAACAACAGATCCAGCTCTCCTAACCGATCCATCACCGTCTCGAAGCAGAACAATCAGCTTATCTCTGCCCCTAAGAAGACCTGCATGTGCTCACCAACGACGCATCCGGGGTCATTTCGGTGTAGTCTTCACAAAAATAGTCTTAACAACCACCACGGACAAAGTTCGGAGTCGTTTCCATCTAATCGGTTGAATATGCGTAGATCAGCTATGAAAAATTCCTTGGTGCGGATCGGTGGTGTCGAAGGTGAGTGGGTCAAAAGAGCGTTGACGGCTCTGATTCGGCCTTCCTCGCATCAACAGAGGAGAAGAGCCTCGTTTCAGCCGAGGCCGAGCCGGCTCTCTGTCATGTTGAAAGCCGACGATCTTTGATTTTGGGGCGGTTGGATCACAGGTTGGTTCTTGTTTTTTGAGGTCATCTGTTACTTTTCTCGTTTAGATTTGGTCCAAGGTGAGAGAATACGGCGAAGATGTCAGGTTCAGGAGCGTGGGTCTTAGTCGCGTGGACGAGTCGACACAGTTTGTCAGTCAACTCGACGCAACTTCCGGCAGCATCTTGCGCAACTCGCTGTAATATGTGGCCGCAGGGAAGTGTTGGATCCATGGCGGGGCTGAATCATCCCGGGCGAGTTTGGATTCGAAAATCTAAGACCTTAGAAAAAATTTTGGGTGATGAAGAGATGCTTTTGTACATACTCATTTGCTATGGAAGGAGAATTTCGGACATTAAATTTTTACTTAATTGGTTAAAATTAAAAATCAAATTTGTATAAAAAAATGAGAAAAATTGGACTTCAAATCTAAAGCAAACTCGCAAACACTGACTAGGTTTTTGGAATGGTTTGATGAGATGTGTGACGTTGAATGCGTCCGTTGTGTGTCCAGCGTTGCCATTTCCATTGTGCTCGCCGTAACGTCGATTGACTGCTCCGTTTGCCGTTAACTGATTATCTTCGATCCGTTATGCGTGCCGTTGTTATTGCCGTTACTGTTTACCGGGTTTGCGTTGTCTTTGGTGACAGGTATATTCGTTCCTTTATTTTTCTTTTTTTCTTTTATTTATTTATATTTAACTCTCTTTTTTTCGCAATTTGTTTTTGTTGTGGCAGGTGTGATGTCAGGATTGATTCGGATTTCAAATTTGTGTAAAACGGACTTAAAGAGTTCATATTATGGGACGTGTTTTATGCCAAATTGCGAGTGGAGCTCAAAAAGTTTGAAATGGACTTTAAACTTTCCATTACCAAACAGGACTTAGAATAATAAAAAAAACTATGGAATACAGAAAGAAATACTTTCCATTACCAAAAAACTTAAAATAATTAAAAAAAGGCTATGGAATGCAGAAAAGAAATATTTTCCATTACCAAAAAACTTAAAATAATTAAAAAGGGCTATGGAATGCAGAAAAGAAATATTTTCCATTACCAAAAAAAAAATCAAATAATGAAATATTTTCCAAAGTTAACTGATTATTCATTTATATTTAATTAAAAGGGGAGCTGGCCTTCCAACAGAAAGGAAAAGAAAGGTCAGAATTCCGATAGCTGTACTTAGCAAAAAAAGCAAAAGAAGAGAAGAAAAAGGAAAATATATCCGCCACGGATCAATGATTCTTGGCAATGTTGCAGGAAGGAGGATGGATCTTAACCATTTTATGTGGTGGAAATCAAATCCAGCACAACCTGTAGTACCATTATGATCATATGATATATAATTTGGTAATGCCAAAATCTTAGAAGAAGGTTCCAAGAATATCGTAGCCGTGATTGATGCTGAAGTTAAATCTAGAAACCCCGAGACCTGATAAGAAGTTGGTTGCTTACTCCTCACCTAAGAAAATGGCTTTGAAGTTAATAACTGTCGTGTTATCAGCTATTGTTAAGTAATTTTATTAATAAAATAAATAGTTGATGTAATAATATTATTAATAAAATTATTTATTAATTATTAAAAAAATTATAAATGATAAAAAACGGTTTCTATTTAAAAGGAATTTTGCTCCGGGTGAGATAAGTATTTCTCCTGTTTAAAATTCTGAAAGGGATTTGGCATGTTACATGTATGTGGGGATCACATCACATGGTGTGCTTGGAAATTCAAACATTAATGGAGAAGTGCGGAAACCAACAAATTAGTAACGTTTTAATGTCAAACCGACTTTGAAAAAAGTGAAGAGCCAAGATGATGGAACCAAACGATGACTTTTGTCACCTTTGTTTAAAAAATATTATTAAGTAATTAGAATAAAAATATTTAAGTGTTTGTTTTAAACCATAGGTTTAATTAATTTACATATTTTTTTATTTTTAGGAGGATAAATCATTTCCGTTGTTTCATATAGAGTTCTTCATTTAAATCTTAAGTTTAAAAAAAATAGTTTTAGCATCCATTTGGTGAATATACAAACGATATATGGATGTCGATGCAATAAGAATTCTAATTGATATAATACGTGCAACAGGTGCATATGTATCACAATAATCAATTCATTTTTTTTTGTCTAAACCTTCTAGCTACTAATCTAGCATTGAAAGGTAGAATAAAATCATTGGTATTATATTTTCTTCTAAATAACCACTTACATTTATTAGATTTTGATCCATTTGGTAGATCGACCAACACCCTGCTGTTACCAATTATTGAGTCTATTTCATCATTAACAATTTTTCTCCAGAAAGAAGTGTCTCTTGATGACATAGCTTCACTAAAAGTTTTAGGATCATCTTCTAGATCCAATACCATAGGAATTTGATTAAGAACGTAATTATTTCTATCTCCTTCAATAAAAAATATTATGGCTTGAGAATAAATAAAATATGGACTTAAACCATTCTATTTTCTTGCTTTAGTGCTTTTTCTAGGTTTAGATTGGTCTTTTGGTAAGTTAGTATCTCTCTTTTGAATTTCTATATTGACTTTGTTACTAGACAAATGAATTTGACTAATTTCATCCATATTCACAAAATCAGTAGAAAAATTATTTTAAAAAAATTCTACATCATGAGATTCTACAATAGAATTAGAATCCAAGTCAATGAGTCTATAAGCCTTATTATTTTTAGCATATCCCACAAATACACTTCTAATAGCTTTAGGTCCTAACTCAATTCTTTTAGGATTATGAACTCTGTAGTACGCTAGGCACCCTCATACTTTCAAATAATCTAAATTTGGTTTTCTTCATTTCTATAACTCATATGGACTAACATTATTTTTCTAAGAAATTACTCTATTATGTATGTAGCAAGCAGTGAGCAATGCTTCATCCCACAAACTAATAGGCAACTTAACATTCATTAGCATACAATTCACCATTTCAACTAATGATCTATTTTTTCTATAGGCTAAGTCATTTTGTTATGGTGTATAAGATGCTGTTATTTGATGAATAATATCATGCTTTTCACAAAAATCGAGCATAAAATATTCACTACCTTTATCTGATCTAAGAATTTTATTTTTGTTTTCTAACTGATTTTCAACTTCAGCTTTAAACTTTTTAAACATGTCAAAAACTTCATCTTTCGTTGTTAACAAATACACATACATGTATCTACTAAAATCATCAACAAAAGTAATAAAGTATCTTTTACTACCACGAGTAAGCATACTAGTTACCTCACAAATATCATAATGTATTAATTCTAAAATTTTAGAATATCTTTTAACACCACGAAAAATTTTTCTTAACTAATTTAGACTTAGCACAAATTTCACGTTTTTTCAGCAATACTATTGAAATCAATCAACTTTAATGTTTTCATATTATTTAAAGTATGATAATTTAAATGAGCCAACCGTTCATACCAAATAGATAACTCAATAGTATAAGCAAAAGATATAATATTATTATTAACAATACTAAACTTGTATATTCTATCAGAAGAGTACCATTTTCCCACAAATATGTCATTCTTCGACAAGATAACCTTGTTGGATTCAAATGCTACTTGAAATCCTTTCTTACAAAGTAAGTCAACAGACATAAGGTTCTTCCTAAGGTTGGGTACATATAAAACATTAATAAGGGTTAGCAATTTTTCGGATGTGAAATCTATTTCAACAATTCTTTTGTCAATGACTTGGACACGCTCACCGTTTCCCATTTGCACTTTACCGGTCGCTTCTTCAAATTTCTTGAAAATGGACTTGTCTTTACAAATATGAATCGTTGCTCCCAAATCAAGCCACCAACCATAATTTTTCAGTTTCAATGTCGATCTCAAAGATCAAGGCCACAAGACCCTATTCCACCATGTTTGGTTTACCTTTTAGGTTGGTCTTACGATGCCTACACTGTTTGGCAAAGTAACCATCTTTTTTGCAAATAAAGCAGGCTCCCTTCTTATTTATTGTCTTGGGATTTCTTCTTTTTAAACTGTTGGTCATTCTTCTTGGTTTGTAAATATTGGTTCTTAGATTGGTTCCTATCCACATAATGTGATTTAGGTTCAAAAGAAATCAAATTATTGTTATCACATAAATGTGACTCCTCTTCTATTCGAATATGCTTTTGAATTTGTTCCAATGTAAAGTCCTCAGTTTTATGCAATAGTTTCTTACCATAGTCTTTCAAAGAAAGAGACAATTTAGCAATAATTGCACCCACTTGAAAAACTTCTAGAAGAACTATCTTTAATGAACAAAGTTTATTAACTAGTACTTGCAATGCATGAACTTGCTCAAGCACAGGTTTGTTGTCAACCATCAGAAATTCAAAGTACTTAAAAATTAAGTATTTATTTGTACCCATAGTTTTTAAAAACGTTTTTGAGACGCACCTAGGCAAAATTCGTAAAAAACGCCCAAAGGCGCATTTGTTGGGGCGTAACTACCCGTGGGCGTTCGCCTTTTGGGTCGGGGTGTTCGGGGCGACCCGGGGCGTACGCCCCAAACACCCCGGGCGACTGGGCGTTCGCCCAATGACATGTTTTTTTTTTACTTCTGCGCTTCAAAACAACATCGTTTTGAGTTAAATGAAATCAGTCAGTTTGACCAAAACGACATCGTTTCGTTTTGGTTTAATTAAATTAAACAAGTTTTCTTCCCTGTGACTCAAACCCATGACCTAAATAATCATAGTCCTTACTCCTTACCATTGAGCTAACGCTGCCGGTATGATATAATTATACTTCATAAATATATAATACATGTTATCTAGTTTAATAATAATTACAAACTATTTAATTAATCATTTACAAATTACAACAATATAGAAATATAAGTTATACTTGATATAATTTATATATAAATATATATTAATATTTATAAAATTATAGTTATTAGATTATAGAGAGTTAGTAAAGTATTAAACTTTGATAAAAATTAATTAATTAATTAAAAATTAAATTATTTTTATTTTGCTAATCTAATTAATTAATATTATTTTATTAAAATTTCAAAACGCCCAAAAAAATTCAAAAGACTTACCCGGATTTTCAACCTTTTAGGTCAGAATTTTAAATTTTCAACATTTTGATTGAACATCATTACAAATGGAACCACCATGTTAAAGGACCATAGTATAATTTGATAGATACATATACAACAAATAGCGTACTTCTAATATTAAATGTGATTCAAATTTTCATCAAATTTTTTGATATTTGTGTAAAAATATTTTGATAAATATTCATTCATAGGTCTTAAGTTAGTAAAGTTTATTGATAAATAATTTATTTATATTATTTCAATTTTTTAATATTTTTATAATTCAATTAATATTATTTTATTCAAAACTCCCCAATGTTTCAAAAGGCTTACGCCCCAACGCCTCAAGGCTTACGCCTCGCCTCATTGAGGCAAAATGCCTCGCCCAACGCCCTCGCCTCTGAAAACACTGTTTGTACCTTATTCTTTAGCCTTATACTTGAATTTCAGTTGATTCCTTATGTCTTTTGCAAACTTGACTTCAGTAAACAAGTCGTAAAGCCAATCTGATAAGGTGTTCAATATATGTCCTCGATATAGCAACTCATTTTCCTTACGCTTCTTCCTCTCCAAACGAACATTTTCAACATCCTCTGCATTAGGCGGAGTTCCATCAGCACTTGGTTTTGGATCGTCTGGTACAAGAGGTAAGCATGGATCCAACACGTAATAAATCTTTGACGCAATAAGTAGGAAAATCATCTTGTCTTGCCAACGAGAAAAATTGTTGCCGTTGAATTGATCAAGTTTTACCATATCTTGATTCATCACTCTAATAGATTCTGAATTCATATTTTCAATAGGTAATAAAGCCTTAAAATTATTGAGAAATTTGTTGATACAAAGTATTTAGAAGTAAAGAATTATGGTGACTTTGAGACGCGTATGAACGCTGTCTTTAAGGCTTTATTTGTCCCCACTATATTGCTCTGGGTTATGACAAATATTCCTCCGGGATTCTTAAAGTCTCTAAAAATCTCTAAGGACAAAATTAGAGATTATTCTTTGAGTTCTCATTTGAAACAATGAAGACTAATGGTTGTATTTTTTCAGAAGAAAAAGAAGAAATGAAGAGGAAGAAGGAGAAGAATGAGAACAAGAAGAAGGAGAAAAATGAGAGAAAAGAGAAGAAAAAGGGAAAAGAAGAAGAAGAATTAATTCTTAAAATCAGAAGTGAAAGTAAAAGTAATTTATTTTAGAAGTTATTAAAAGTATTTATAGATTTAATTTGAACTTTCAACCGTTTAAAAATAAAAAGTAATCATTTAAAAACATAACTTTTTAAAAGAGAAGACTTGAAGTTTTGAAAAATTATAGTTGTTGAAATTCGAATTCAAAATTTTTTAATATACAGAGTCAATCGAATCAACATTTAAAACTAAAAAACATCTGTTATCAAGTATTTAATCAACTAAATGATTTGTTCAACCGAT
The DNA here is from genome assembly GCA_023935145.1 of Bretschneidera sinensis. Classification (NCBI taxonomy): domain Eukaryota; kingdom Viridiplantae; phylum Streptophyta; class Magnoliopsida; order Brassicales; family Akaniaceae; genus Bretschneidera; species Bretschneidera sinensis. Next base: position 13,647,491 of record CM043698.1, read on the forward strand.
TAAAAAATAGACAATAACACTCTATCCTTTATCTAGTAGAGTGAATCTTATTTTTACAACAAAATTACTAACATTTTACGTGGTGGAAATTAAATCCAGAACAACCTGCACCATGATGATCATAAGATAGATAATTTGGTAATGTCAAAATCTCAGAAGAGGGATCCAAGAATATTGTCGCCGTGATTGATGCTGAAGTTAAATCTAGAAACCACGAGATCTGATAAGAAGTTGGTTGCTGCTTACTCTTCTCCCAAGAAAATGGCTTTAAAGTTAAGAACATGCTGGACTTTATGACTTTGCTTTATATAATGTTTTAAGGCGGGCATCGATTCAGTGAGCTTCAATTCACTGGAGCTCGTCGTTGAATTAAAATCATTTTTAAAATATTTTTTTATTCAACTGTAGTGAGATCATTTAACTCAGCTCATCGAATCGACTTTTTTAAGTAATTAAAAGTAAAGGTAAGCATGAAAACTGACGGAGGTGTAGATTCAATTTAAATTGGTGTAATAAATTGGGTTGGGTTAAGATTTTTAAAAATTAGATTGGGTTTGAATTAAAAATATTTTTAATTTAGTGGGTTAAGTTGGATCACAGGGTAAAAAATTTTAACCCAATCCAAACTGATAACACAATTATTATATAATTATATTTTTTATATATTTAAAATATACTTATTTTAAGAATTGATGAATTACGTTTATATTTTGATAAATTAATTTAGATTACAATACATATTTCGTGTATATATATATATATATCGTCTCTTATCTTTTTTTCCCTTAAAATCCTTTCAAAAAATGCAAGTTTGTATAAAAAAAACGTCAATTAGAATTTAAATGTGAGGAATATGTTTATTTTTAATATTTTTAGTTGAAAATATGTTTTGTTCTCGTGAAAATATTTTTTTTGAGCTTTCAATATACTTTTCAAAAACTTGTTGAATTGATTTGCTTATATTATGTTCATTCACTTTATATTTCCGATATGATGAAACATGGTTATGGATATTCTAGAACCAAATCTATACTAGTATTGAAATTTTGAAGAATTTGATTCATCAAACACTTTTGAAGTATAGTTTTTATTTATTTTTGTATGGTTTGCATTAAGTTAAAAGTTATTTGAACTTTGTATGAAGTGATTTAAGGTATTTAATAGTAAATTATGATTTGTAAGATTTAATAAATTCATGTATGAATTTAACTTTGAATATAATGAATGATGAATAATTGTAATAAAATATTTTTTCTTACGTAATATTGTTATATTAATTTTTAAACAAAAAATATTAAACCAATTTAAATTAATTAAATTATATTGAAATTAAATTAATTTTTTTTAAATTAAATTTTTAAATCAACCGCATTCAAACCGACACAAGCTTACTAGTGTGTCAAAGTGGATCCGCCTACTTGAAATTCTGAGATGGATTTTGCACGTTACTTGTGTGTGTGGATCACGTCACATGGTGTGCTTGGAATTCAAACATTAATGGAGAAGAGTGGAAGGGTACTTGTGTGTGTGGATCACGTTACATGGTGTGCTTGGAATTCAAACATTAACGGAGAAGAGTGGGAACCAACATATTGGTAACGTCTTAATGCCAAACCGACTTTGAAAAAAGTGAAGAGCCAAGATGATGGTGACGCATGTCAACAATGCCTTCTGCCACCTTTGTTTAAATTCTTGGCCCCCCTTTCTAATTGCTAAATTCAATTTCTTCGTCGAAGGCCAAAAGGCCCACTTGAGAAGATATTAGTACTTGATATTTAATGTCAATGTTCCTGAAGCGGGTATAATTTTGGGCTTCTATCCTTAATTGTATTGGCAAAGATTTGTTTTGTACCTTCAAAATTAAAGGACCCTTAATTGGACCACCAAAATAGACTTACAGTGATCCATGATATAAATTTCGGTATTTTGAGATTTATGATACGATAAGTTTTTATCTAGTATAGTGTCATGAGAAATATATGATACAAGAGTTTATTTTATTGTTAAATGATATGAGAAAATAAAAAAATTATATTTTATTTTATTTTCATTTAAGGATGAGATTGACTCTTATACCATATATCTTTCATGATACTGTATTATACAATAATTTTTCTCATGATACATATATTCAAGGGATTTATTATCCAAACTGCATTAAGTTGACGGTCTTTTCCTATCTCCAACCTCATGAATGTTAGAGGATATGAGATTTGAACAAATAGCAAAATCCGTGTGTTGATGCCAAAAATGAGTGTTGCTGAGCTGGATGTTTAGCCTGTAGAAGTACCTGCACAGAGAAAGGGAGATTAGCTATTGGGATCGACGGAGGGGATGCCTCCGAGGATGCTCCGATGCTTAAGTTAGCAAAAGCTCAAGGTTGTATGTGTTTAAAGCTGAAAAGCTCAGTCCCCCCCTTTGGACCGCTTACCAAGTCCTTTTATAGAGTTTCGGAGGCGGTAGTGGGCCGGGGCGGCTGTGACAGGATACCCCAACTGGGTTGGGTAATGATGCCTATGAGGCCCAGCTAGGAGGCTGAGAACCGTTCAGTAGGGCTTTTGCCTTGTTGGCTTACTCCAGAACCGTCTATGCGTAAGATGGTGTTTAGACCTGACGTCCCAACTTGGTTGGGTAATGATGGTTCGGGGGGCGGTGGTGACGTGGAGGCCCAGTTGGGGCCAAGATGCCCCTGAGGGCGGTCATGACCTGGAGGCCCAGCTGTCTGGGCCAGAATTGTCCGCGTGTCTCTTTGAACTCTGGGATCACGATGATCCACGTGTCCTCCTCCTATTGGAGAGTCATATTTTGGTAGTATCAGAGGCCCCCCACTTCCTTAAGTGCGGCACTGTGGTTAAGGAAGTAGCAGAACTAGGTTGGCGTTAGATCCTCAACGGAGGCATGAAGTCTGGTCAACATTTGCCCCAAGGCAAGAGAGAATAGACCGAGGGCTTGTGGAGCGACTCCTCCTTTCGGCCAAGAACACCAGGGGTCCAAGGACAAGTGGGGCGAACCATCTTTAGAAAATAAGGGGCCGAGGACCAGTGGAGCAACCCATTTTCTCGGCCTTGAAGATAGTGGGCCGAGGACCAGTGGAGCAATCCATCTCCTCGGCCAAGAAGACCATGGGTCCGAGGACTAGTGGAGCAATCCATCTCCTCGGACCTTGAAGAGAGTGGGCCGAGGACCCGTGGAGCAATCCATCTCCTCGGTCAAGAAGACCATGGGTCCGAGGACTAGTGGAGCAATCCATCTCCTCGCACCTTGAAGAGAGTGGGCCAAGGACCCGTGGAGCAATCCATCTCCTCGGCCAAGAAGACCATGGGTCCGAGGACTAGTGGAGCAATCCATCTCCTCGGACCTTGAAGAGAGTGGGCCGAGGACCCGTGGAGCAATCCATCTTCTCGGCCAAGAAGACCATGGGTCCGAGGACTAGTGGAGCAATCCATCTCCTCGGACCTTGAAGAGAATGGGCCGAGGACCAGTGGAGCAATCCATCTCCTCGGCCAAGAAGACCATGGGTCCGAGGACTAGTGGAGCAATCCATCTCCTCGGACCTTGAAGAGAGTGGGCCGAGGACCCGTGGAGCAATCCATCTCCTCGGCCAAGAAGACCATGGGTCCGAGGACTAGTGGAGCAATCCATCTCCTCGGACCTTGAAGAGAATGGGTCGAGGACCAGTGGAGCAATCCATCTCCTCGGCCAAGAAGACCATGGGTCCGAGGACTAGTGGAGCAATCCATTTCCTCGGACCTTGAAGAGAGTGGGCCGAGGACCCGTGGAGCAATCCATCTCCTCGGCCAAGAAGACCATGGGTCCGAGGACTAGTGGAGTAATCCATCTCCTCGCACCTTGAAGAGAATGGGCCGAGGACCCGTGGAGCAATCCATCTCCTCGGCCAAGAAGACCATGGGTCTGAGGACTAGTGGAGCAATCCATCTCCTCGGACCTTGAAGAGAATAGGCCGAGGACCAGTGGAGCAATCCATCTCCTCGGCCAAGAAGACCATGGGTCCGAGGAATAGTGGAGCAATCCATCTCCTCGCACCTTGAAAAGAGTGGGCCGAGGACCTGTGGAGCAATCCATCTCCTCGGCCAAGAAGACCATGGGTCCGAGGACTAGTGGAGCAATCCATCTCCTCGGACCTTGAAGAGAATGGGCCGAGGACCAGTGGAGCTACGGGAAAGTTTCTCGTGTCTAGGACGGCGGCTGTGGAGACACGTGGTCTCACCTGGGTGGATGCCCCGTCATGTTACCTTGGAAATTTAAACAGCCGTTTTTAGGGAAAGCGGCGGCCACCTCGAGGGACGTAACGTCCCCTGGGAAAGTGTGTGGGTCGTTTGGGAGTTCTAAATTGTCCCCTAGATTCCTGCGACTGCATTAAATGCTCCTCGTTGGCTGTGACACTCCCCTATATAAGGGGCTTTGGTTTCTTCTTCTTCCACACACATTCCATAATCTCCTTCTGTTTTCAGAGAGTAGCTTTCCTGAGAGCCCTCGGCCTCGTCCAAAGAAGCTTGTGAGTCCTCGTCCTCGTCCCTTCAGTGAGAAGTTTGGTGTGATCGTTGCATTCGCGAGACCTTGGGAGGAAAGCTCTAGGAGGAATTCAAGTCCGAATCCTTCGAACGTTGGTGAGTTCGTGTTTTCTTTAATTTTCATATCATGTCTTCTTCGTTTGATACATACCGCGATAGGCCTAGTAGTAGTAATGGTAGGAGTAGTGTAGATGGTACGAGTGGTAGCAGCTCCGAAGAAGTAGAGACGTCATCGTCTTCTTCTGGAGGGAATGCCCCCGTAACGGGTACGCCTGGGACAGGCCCCATGGCGCTAGTGCCCTACGTCCCTTTGGAGGTGGAGAGAGAATATCAGGACGGGTCCTCGTCTGGTGAGGACACACTTAGGGCGTTGACTGACATTAGGGAGACCTCGGCTGGAGAGGAGAGAGAGGAATTGAACTATATAGCCAACGAGATCCTTAGCCAACTGAGGGAGGAGGATTTGGAAGTGATAAGGAAGACGTACCGTATTCCGGGCGAGTATGAGCTTCGACTGGCCAGGGTGGGGGAGAGGGCCTGTGATGTCCTCCCTGACCGGGCCGCGTTCGAGCTTTGCATGTACGAGCATCACATGCAGGCCGGGCTCCGGTTTCCCCTTCACCCCTACTTTTGTACAATCCTTAGGTACTTTGATATAGAGCTGTGTCAGCTGGTACCAAATTCGGTACGGCTGATCATGGCCTTTATCTACGTTTGCTTAGAAGTGGGCCGACCAATGACGATGGATATTTTTAAGGCCCACTTCTTGATCAGCCGGCATGGTCACACAGGGTGGGTGGTCTTTAGTAGTCGGCCGAAGAGGAGGTTGCTGAAGAAGACCCCTTCATCTATCAAAAGGTGGAAGAAGAATTTCTTTTTCATTCGATCTGCCGAAGACTTCGGCTTGCCTCGTGCGTGGAGTATGGACCGCACCGGGAAATGCAAAAAGGCGGGCCTTCTTCCGTATGAGCAAGAGACGGTGAACGCCATGGTGGCCTCGCCTTTGGACGTCGGGGTCCTATACGAAAATGAAGAACTGGCCCGGCGAGGTCTTTATTCTTTGTGCTCCGAGCCTTCGCTTGAGAGCGGTAAAGGCTTTGGTTTACCCTCTACTTTCTTTATTCTTATTTTGCATCGTTATCCTGCGATTTGCACTTACGCTATTTCCTTCTTTCGTTTGCTTCGTTTGTTTGCTTGTTTTTTGATCAGAGATGGAAGCGGCTGCCCGTGCCCGAGAGCATGCCAAGAAGTTGGCATTGGAGCAGAGGAGGTCGACTCGGTCCGGGAAACAAACAGGCTCGACTTCGCGGCCTAAGAAGTGGGCCCGAGCCCCATCTCCGGCTCCGATCGACTTGGGGACTCCTCCACGGCCGTCGACCCAGTCAGAGACACCTCCGGTAAGCAGTGCCCCTATCCCCGACCCTAGCCAGGGGCCAGCTTCGGAGGCCTCGATCTTCATGCCCAACTGGGCCATCCGGACAGATGACTCTATCTTCGCACATATTCGGGTGGCGAGAGAACATCTGTTTAAGGGCACCCCCCCTCGTGACATTGTTGAGTTGGGTCGAAAGACCACGGACTCTCTCTGTGCGGCGACCAAGGCTTTGGCTTCTCAGGTTAGATTCCGTTTTTGTTTTGTCATATATTGTTTTCGCCGAATAGTGTTTCACGCATGGCTTCCAGTATCAGATGGGCGTTCTGGTGGGCGCGGCCACACGTCGATGCATGGTGACAGCGGAGCTTCTTGGGCGTACCCAGCGCCAGTTGGAAGAGAGGACAGAGGCTATTTGCCAGCTGCAGGCTTCCTTGGAGTCTGCTATCCTGGCTAAAGCCAAAGTCGAAGCCACTGCTCGGGCCGCTATCGAGGAGGTCGAGGCCCGTCTTAGAGCCGCAGCTGAGGAGGCTGAGGCCCGCACTAGGGCGGCCGTGGAGGAAGCCTTGGCTTCTTTCCAGAGTTTGGAGGCCTATCGCAAGGCCGTCGTTTCCGAGGGTGGCCAGCAGTACCTTACGGGGTTCATGGAGGCCAAGGGGAAGGCTGAGAGCATGTACCCGGAGCTCGATTTCTCCGCATTGGACCTGCTGGGGCCCGAGGATGAGAAGCCGCTAGCTTCGGATGATGAGCCCGCTGATGGGCAGGATCGTGGCGGGCGATCGAGCACAGGGTCTCCTGACCTTGGAGATCAGTAGGGCTTAGGTCGAGGGCACTCTGTCGTAGTCCCCCCCTTTTTGCTGTTTTATTGTTTTGGCCCAGCCGTTCTTGTGTTGTCTTTTGGGGCTGTTGGTGCACCTTTTTGCCTTGGTTTGGGTATTTGGTTTAGTTAACAGGACAAATGTAAGTAAAGTCTTTAATATATATAAAACAAGACTGTTTACATGCGCGCAACGCTATTTATTGATAAAAACGTCGAAGATGTTCCTCATTCCAAGTACGAGGAATGGAATTTCCGTTCAATTCTTCGAGTTCAAACGTGCCAGGACGGCATACTTTTTTGATGCGATACGGCCCTTCCCAAGTAGTGACTAGTTTGCCTGATTCTCGGGGCCTAGATACTGCATTCTTTCGCAAGACGAGGTCATGAAGACAGAAACGTCTTACTTTTACTCTTGAGTTGAAGTACCTGGTGGCTCGCTGCTGGTAAACGGCAAGTCGAATTTAGGCTTTGTCCCGGGCTTCGTCGAAAAGATCGGCGTTCGTGCGAAGGGCTTCCTCATTGCTTCGTTCCTCGAAATTCTGAACTCGTAAGGAAGGTATTCTTATTTCCAAGGGGATGACTGCCTCGGACCCATAAGTCATAAAGAAAGTGGTTTCCCCGGTAGGTGCTCGAGTCGTGGTTCGATATGCCCAAAGTATGTTGGGTAAATGGTCTGTCCACTGCTTCTCTGCTTCGTCTATTCGCCTTTTAATGCCTTGCAAGATCGTTCGGTTGGTAACTTCGGCTTGTCCATTTGCTTGCGGGTATCCAACCGAAGAGAAACGATGGTCAATGTGTAATTCATCGCAAAATGTTTTGAACCGAACGCTGTCAAACTGTTTGCCGTTGTCTGTTACTAACACTTGTGGTACTCCAAACCGACACACGATTGATTTCAATACGAAGGCTCGGGCTTGAAAGTCCGTGATGCTGGCCAAGGGTTCGGCTTCTACCCATTTTGTAAAATAATCTATGGCAACTATGAGGTATCTTCGCTGGCCGGTCGCTCCGGGAAAGGGCCCGAGAAGGTCCATTCCCCACATAGCGAAAGGAAGTGGACTGACTATTGGTGTCAAAAGGTTCGCTGGTTGTCGTGGCACAGTGGCATACCGTTGACAGCTTTGACATTTGGTCACCAACTCCATGGCTACTTCCCTCATCTTCGGCCAATAGTATCCTTGACGAAGGATTTTGAACGCCAAGGCACGTCCTCCGAGGTGATTTCCACATATACCTTCGTGGACTTCTCGAAGGGCGTAATTAGCTTCGGTCGGGTCAAGACACTTTAAGAAGGGCGTTGTCAACCCCCGCTTATACAGGTGATCATCCAGAATTGCGTATCGGGCGGCTCGAGACACAATCTTTCGGGCTTCGCCTTTATCATTGGGAAGAATACCGTCACGTAGATATTCCAGGATAGGACTCATCCATGTTCTCTCACCAACCACGGGTAAGACCATCATTTCGTGGATACTCGGCACAGCTAGGGTTTCGAGGTAAACTGCTTGCCTGGACTCGAGCTGGCAAGACGAAGCAAGCCGGGCCAATGATTCGGCCTTCGTATTTTCTGCCTGCGGAATCTGGTTTAGAGAAAAGACTTCAAACTACCCGGCTAATGCCTTTGCTGCTGCTAGGTAGCGAGCGATTTTTTCTCCTCGGGCCTCGAATTCGCCGTTCACTTGGTTCACCACTAGTTGGGAATCGCTATATACATGTAAATTTTGTACAGATATCACCTTGGCTAGTTTCATGCCTGCGAGTAGAGCTTCATACTCGGCTTCATTGTTCGACGCTGGAAACCCGAACCTCAGGGCGTACTCAATGGCGAAGTTATTAGGACCGCTCAGAATGAGCCCTGCTCCGCTTCCAGAGTCGGTAGAGGATCCGTCCACATGAAGGGTCCATCGTAAAGGCAGGTTCGTTCGACTAACATCCTGCGGAGATTCTGCTTCTGTTAAGGGCAAAGTAGTTTCCATGACAAAATCAGCTAGGGCTTGCGCTTTGATAGTTGTCCGAGGCCGATAACGGATGTCGAACTCTCCCAACTCTATGGACCATTTGACTACTCTACCGGCGACATCTGGCTTGTGGAGTATTTGTCGAAGAGGCTGGTTGGTGAGGACCGTGATGGTATGAGATTGAAAATAAGGTCAAAGCTTCCAGGCCGAAATCAACAGAGCATACGCCATCTTTTCCGTTGGAAGATATCTTGTTTCGGCATCATGAAGCACCTTGCTGACATAATACACTGGCTTCTGTGTGCCTCCTTCTTCTCGTATTAAGACGGAGGCCACTACTTCGGGACCAGCTGAAAGATATAAGAAAAGGTTTTCGCCGGCTATTGGTTTGGTAAGCACGGGAGGTGTCCCCAAATATATTTTCAGTGCCCTGAAGGCTTCTTGACAAGCTTCGTCCCATATGAAGTTCTGGGTCCGACGGATGGCTTTAAAAAAGGGAAGGCACTTCTCGGCAGATTTTGACATGAATCGGCTGAGGGCCGCTATTCTTCCAGTAAGGCGCTGGACTTCCCTAACGGTCCGAGGCGGACTCATGTTAAGAACAGCATCAATCTTTTCTGGATTGGCTTCTATACCTCTGTGGGTGACCAGGAAGCCGAGGAATTTTCCCCCGGTGACCCCAAAGGCACACTTTGTGGGGTTCAACTTCATGCGATGATGGCGGAGTATGTCAAAAGCTTCTTGGAGATCTGCCTCGTGGTCTTGTGTTTTGACGCTTTTGACCAGCATGTCGTCCACATATACTTCCATATTCCAACCCATCTGTTCTTTGAATATCTTGTTTACTAGTCTCTGGTAAGTGGCTCCAGCATTTTTCAAACTGAACGGCATGACCCTATAACAATATAGGCCTTGCTCTGTGATAAATGCCGTCTTCTCTTGGTCAGGCAGATGCATAAGGATTTGGTTATACCCGGAGTAAGCATCCATGAATGTTAACAGCTCATGGCCGGATGTTGCGTCAACGAGTTGATCAATCCGGGGCAAAGGAAAACTGTCTTTAGGACAGGCTTTATTGAGATCAGAAAAGTCTGTACAAATTCGCCACTTGCCGTTTGCCTTTTTTACCATTACAACATTAGATACCCAGTCCGGATAGCTCACCTCTCGGATGAAGTCAGCCGAACGTAATTTCTCAACTTCTGCCCGAACAACTGCCTGTCGCTCAGAAGCAAACAACCTTTTCTTCTGAATAACCAGTTTGTGGGTCGGGTCAACACTCAAGCGATGTACGGTGACGTCCGGGCTGATTCCTGGCATATCTACAGCAGTCCAGGCGAATAGATCTTGGTTTCTCCGTAGAAGGGCTAATAGAGATTCCTGAAAAGTGCTGGACAGGTTGGAACCAATTTGAACAGTTTTGGTGCTATCTTCGCCAAGGGGGATTGTGAGTACATCTTCTCCGAGCCTACCTCGTAGGTTGCTTGCTTCATTCCTAAGGTCATCCAGTTCGAGTGGTAGGGCTTCCGTCTTTTTACCTTTTATTGCACTGAGATAACAGGATCTGGCGGTTCGTTGATCTCCTTTGATCTCGCCTACTCCGTCTGTCGTGGGGAATTTGATTTTGAGATGATAGGTAGAGACAACCGCTCGGAGTTTATTCAGCGTGGGTCGTCCGGTATCATATTGTAGGAGGAGGGTTGTCGGACAATTAACAAAGTGGAATGTACGGTTGTTGTTTGAGGTGCCGTTCCCGCAGTTACCGGGAGAGTTATGCTGCCTTCTGTAAAGACCGGTCCCCCTGAGAAGCCATATAGTGGGGTGGAGACCAGCTCCAGATGTGCATCGCCCACTGCATTTGGTGAAAGGCATCATAAAAGAGGATGTCGGCTGAGCTCCCATTATCGACTAGGACTTGTCTTATCTCATGGTTAGCCACAAGGAGTGAAATTACTACAGCATCGTCGTGTGGGATCTGCACTCCTTCCGAGTCTTCGTCCGAAAAAGAAATAGTCTCTCTGGTCCTAGGTCTTTTCTGAGGTCCAGCAACAGAGGCTATTGACCTAGCATAAGACCTACTGCGAGCATGGGACCCCCCGCCAGCAACGAGTCCTCCGTAAATGGTTTTGATAATCTTCGCCACAGGGACCTTCGGTTTTTTCTGGCTGGGCTCCCTATAACTTGGCCCTGGGCTCTTCCGGGCTGCCCTTGTAGGTCTGTTTCGTTCATAAGGACGTTCAGGGCTTCTACGCGATCGTTCATCACATTTCTCCTGTCGTGGCCCGACGTATTCTTTTAGATGCCCTCGATTGATGAGGGCCTCGATCTGATTTTTTAAGGCCTTACACTCTTCCGTATCATGGCCGAAGTTTCTGTGGAACCTACACTAAGTATTGCGATTTGGGTTGAGGTTCGGCGGCCTTGGAGGCCATTGCAAGAGGTCCCTGTCATGAATCTGCATCAGAATGTTGGTCCTGGAGGCATTCAGTGGTGCATAGCTGTGGATTTGCCCCGGAGTTCTGGCTCTGGTTCCGTAGGTTGCAAGAGTCCAGGATCTATCCTCGAAAGGCCTGAGGGTTCTGGGTTTCTCCTCGCGAAACGGCCGCTTAGAGAGTTCACGGCTAGGACTAGTGGGGCCTCTCTTCCTCTTTTCCGTATCTCCTTCGCGTTCTCTTCGGAATGCTTGATCATCTTCTGCTAGCATGTATTTTTCGGCTCGCGCTAAGACTTCATTCATGTCCATAGGCGGACGTCTGATGAGTTTTGAGCTGAAGAATCTGGATCTTAATCCATTCTTGAATGCCAGGAGCTGAACATTGGGATCAAGGTCTGGGATCTCCCAAGCTGCAGTGTTGAATCTGGAAATATAGGCGCGAAGCTTCTCTCCTTTTGACTGGACAATATTAAACAGAGACTCCGAAGTTTTCTTGGGTCCTTTGCTGCTGATGAAATGTGAGGCGAAGGCATAGCTTAGGTCTTTGAAGGTGCGAATACCCCCTGGTTTCAAGCGGGAATACCACGTCCCAGCCGCTTTCTCTAGGGTTAATGGAAACGCTCTGCACATCACAGGGCCCGAATGTCTATGGAGGGTCATTGTGGTTCGGTAGTGCTGGAGGTGATCTAAGGGATCTGTGGATCCATCGTAAAGTTTGATTTGTGGCATTCAAAAATTGTGTGGGAGGGGGGCGTCAAGGACTTCTTGTATGAAAGGTGGGTCCTGTACGTCGAGATCATCGCTAATACTGTGGCCGCGTTCTTTAAACGCCTCATTGATGCATCCCTCTATGTCCTCGATCCGTTTGCCAAACCCTTCGCTGTTCTTGGGCACGGGACTCTCTCTGAACTTGGCTGGGGGAGGTGAGTGGGTCGCCGAGCAGACATCCGCTGGTGGGCGGCGGTCAGTGGAAACATCGTGACCTGGTTCCAGCGATGGAAGTGGCAGCGTCTGCTGAGGTCTCCTGCGAACTTCGGCAGCCAGATCGGCCACCAGGTGTGCAAGCTCTGCGAATTGCGCCTGGAGCGTGCCTTCATTCGGGTGAACCTCGGGTTCGGCTGAAGAACTGTCTCCCGACCGTAGCACGCGAGCGCCTAGATCCCTGGCGGGTGTTTTTGGAGGCATGCTAACAGATGAGTTCTTTTGACTTCTTCGCTGTTACTGTCAGCGAGAGATGTGGTTTCCCACAGACGGCGCCAATCTGTTGATGCCAAAAATGAGTGTTGCTGAGCTGGATGTTTAGCCTGTAGAAGTACCTGCACAGAGAAATGGAGATTAGCTATTGGGATTGACGGAGGGGATGCCTCCGAGGATGCTCCGATGCTTAAGTTAGCAAAAGCTCAAGGTTGTATGTGTTTAAAGCTGAAAAGCTCAGTCCCCCCCTTTGGACCGCTTACCAAGTCCTTTTATAGAGTTTCGGAGGCGGTGATATTCGGAGGCGGTAGTGGGCCGGGGCGGCTGTGACAGGATACCCCAACTGGGTTGGGTAATGATGCCTATGAGGCCCAGCTAGGAGGCTGAGAACCGTTCAGTAGGGCTTTTGCCTTGTTGGCTTACTCCAGAGCTGTCTATGCGTAAGATGGTGTTTAGACCTGACGTCCCAACTTGGTTGGGTAATGATGGTTCGGGGGGCGGTGGTGACGTGGAGGCCCAGCTGGGGCCAAGATGCCCCTGAGGGCGGTCATGACCTGGAGGCCCAGCTGTCTGGGCCTGAATTGTCCGTGTTGACCCTCGCCCGTATTTTAATGATGGCAAAACACAACTGTTATTTAACTAACATGTTTAAACTAAGTTGTATTAAGGATCAAACACATTCAACCAAGGAACAAAGTGCAAAAACTCGAACCAAATCAAGTATCAAGTGAAGACTGAAGATCTAGTATAGGTCTTAAGGTTTAGAACCAATGTAAGTCTCACTCATACATTGTATTAGCTTGTTCAATGGCTCAAACACAAATGGTTTTTCTAAAACCATTAATTTTAAAATGTTTTTAAATGAAAAACAGAAGAAAAACTGGGTTGGAAGACAACCCAGTCGACTGGGTACATATACCAGTCGACTGGTATATGGGTCAGAAGGTACCCAGTCGACTGGATGAATTAACCCAGTCGACTGGTACTTTGACCAGTAAGTATCCAGTCGACTGGATGATATATACCAGTCGACTAGTAAAATGGACAGAAAGTCCCCAGTCGACTGGATGATATATACCAGTCGACTGGATACCCAGAAGGTCTGAAAACGTATATTTTTCAAGTGAACCCAGTCGACTGGTATCTCGACCCAGTCGACTGGTAGTTCAAAAATATGACCGTTGGACTCCAAATCTGAACGTTTTAAAGTAAATCTTTTTCAAATTAAAGTCCAAAACGGCCATATTAATTGATTGCTATATAAACCCTCTCAGCAAAGCATTCAATAACAAGCAGCACATATTCAAAAAGAGTTGATCTCATATAATCAAGTTTTTATACTCTTGAAACACAAAAAGCTTTGAAATAATCTTATTGAGCCATTTCTTCAAGCTTTACTTTGAAAGAGAGACATTTCTGTTGTAATAAGCTTTCATTTGTTGTCTCTCTACCTTTTACTTTACACCATCTTTGTAAAGGGATTACTTCCGAGAGGAAGGGGAAACTTCCGAAAGGAAGGGGATTTTTCGGTTTAAGCAATTCCTGTAAATTGCTTGTGTACGGTTTGTGCAACACCCGGCTAAGTTGTGCGACTAAGCTTTCTTAGTGGATTACTTCAAGGAGTTCCTTGAAGAGAGTGGACGTAGGGTCGGAACGAATCCGATATTGCCGAACCACTATAACTGTGTTTGCATCCTCTTTCCTTAAACTCTTTATTTACAGCTTTCTACTTGTATTAATTATTTGTTGCTTATCAGTTTTTATAAACTTGTATAAATTCCACGAAAGTTTTTAAAAACCCAATTCACCCCCCCTCTTGGGTTGAAACCTCGAGCTACAATTGGTATCAGAGCCTCGTTCTCTTTATAAGGCTTAAATTCCTAGAGTTGATCCAATGGCAGCAAATAGCTACTCTGAGGGACACTCTTATACTAGACCTCCATTGTTCAATGGATCAAATTATAACTACTGGAAAAATAGAATGAAAATCTTCGTCCAAGGACAAGATTACAATCTATGGAGAATTATAGAAGAGGGACCTAAAATTCCCTCAAAAAAATAGTTATTGGAGAGACTCTTCATACAATGCCTAAACTCAAAACTGAGTTTACTGACGAGGATTGTAGAACGATGTCTCTCAATAGCAGAGCAACAAGCATGCTACATTGTGCTTTAGATATTTCTGAATATAACAAAATATCTGCATGCGTTTCTGCTAAAGAAATATGGGACAAATTGCAAGTCACATATGAAGGAACAAGTGAAGTAAAAAAGTCTAAAATTTACATGCTAATTTCTGAATATGAATCTTTTAAGATGTCTCCTAATGAAACCATTTCTGAAATGCACTCACGATTTACTACTATTATAAATAGTTTAAAATTGCTTGGCAAGAATATTGAGGAAGTTGAACTATCCAGAAAAATCTTAAGATCTCTACCTCCAGAATGGAAACCAAAGAGGACAGCCATTCAAGAGGCCAAAAATCTTGACAAGCTTGATGTTGAGACGCTGCTTGGGTCATTATTGACATACGAGATGGAAGAAATGACTCCCATCGTCAATGATGATGAGAAGAAGAAGAAGCAAATTGCTCTCAAAGCTTCTACGAGCAACAAAGAAAAGGAATTAGAACAAGAAGCAGAGAGCAGTGAAGAAGATGGTGAAATGGCTTTAATCACCAGACGATTCCACAGGTTCTTGAAGAAAAGCAAGAAACCTTACTCAAAGGATCCCACCTCAAAAAGGGAACCACTTATGTGCTATGGCTGCAAGAAGCCAGGACATATAAAAGCTGACTGTCCGGTTTCAAGCAAACCATACAAGGGCTTCAAGAAGAAAGCTATGGTAGCAACTACCTGGAGCGATGACGAAGAAGATGAGTCATCAGACAAAGAAATTGGATACGAAGAGATTGCCAACCTCTGTTTAATGGCAATCGATGATGAAAGTGAGGTAACATCTTCTCCCTCTTCAAAAAATAATATTGTTACTAGTAGTGAAGAATTACTAGAAGTCATAAATGAAATGCATGAAGAATTAAAGAAATTTGATTCTAGAAATTCTGTTCTTAAGAAAGAAGTATCATCTCTTTCTAAGGAAATATAGTTCTTAGAGAAGAAAAAGAAAAATTATCATCTTTACTGTATAATTCGTCTCAAGATTTTCTTAAAGATGAAAATGAAAATTTGAAAAATAAAATTTCTGAATTAAACAGCACTGTATCTAGACTTATGCTTGGTAAAGAAAAACTTGATGAAGTGCTTTCTTCCCAAAGATTAAGTGGAGGAAAATCTGGTGTAGGATATTCTCCTTTGGGAAAACAAAAAACAAAAGAGAGCTTATTCATGAAAGCCTCTTGTGTAGATGGAGCTTCTACTTCGAAAGCTCCTAACCTTGTTAAAAGCACTCCCTTAATAAATCCGAGGAACTCTAGAAACTTACATGATCATACTAAATTGAAGCATCCTAAAAATACTCATGCTTATTTGTATGCTCATTCTAGAAATGCTCATACACATCCTAGAAATAATCATCATGCTCATTCTAGGAACAATGTGTATAATCAAAGAATGCATTCTGCTCATGCTCAACCTAGGAATCACCATCATAGCTATTCTAGAAATAACTTGCATACATATGCTAGCATGTATCCTATAATGCATCATCGTTCATTTTCTGGAAATGACATGCATTTTCATACCCCTTACCATAGAATCATGTATCCTAGGAACTATCATCCTAAGGATTATAGGAATGCACATGTAAAATTTCCTAGAAATTTCTATGACTATAATGATAGGTCTGTGCATCATCAACATGTTCATAGAGCACCATATATTGTTAAGAAAGTATGGGTCCCAAAAGGAACCGTATTTTCAAGGACTAACCCCAAAGGACCCAAGAAATTTTGGGTACCTAAAAATGCTATCGTATATACTTGTGTGATGTAGATTTGCCTTCACACCAAGGAGAAAGGTAACTGTTGGTACCTTGATAGCGGTTGCTCGAAGCATATGACCGGTGATAAAAGCGTATTCAAGGAGCTAACTCTAAGAGATGGTGGACTTGTGACCATTGGAGACAATACTAAAATAAAGATCATCGGGCATGGAAAAGTCGGTAATGATTTCTCAACTTTAGATAATGTATTGCTAGTACAAGGCTTAAAGCCAAATTTACTTAGCATTAGTCAATTATGTGACAAAGGATATAAAGTCACATTTGAAACCTCTCATTGTCTAGTTATAGACATCAAGAGCAACAAGATCAAATTCATTGGCCATAGACATGAAAATGTCTATATAGTTGATTTGAAATCCTTACATTCCAATAATGAAAAATGCTTTCCTGCTTTTAGTGAAAATCAATGGCTGTGGCATAGAAGGCTTGGTCATGTAAACATGAACTTGCTAAAAATTGTTTCAAGAAAAGATTTAGTTATTGGTCTTCCTAAAATCAACTTTGAGAAAAACAAAATTTGCAATGCTTGTCAAATGGGAAAACAATCAAGGATATCTTTCAAAGCAAAAAATGTTGTCTCAACTACTAGACCTTTGGAACTTTTGCATATGGACTTATTTGGTCCAATTAGTACCATTAGTCTAGGTGGCCATCAATATGCTCTTGTTATTGTTGATGACTATTCAAGATATACCTTTGTTATTTTTATTGCTTATAAGGATGAAGCTTTCAAAGGATTTGAAAAGTTTTGCAAAAAGGTACAAAATGAAAAAGGAATTTGTATTTCAAGCATAAGAAGTGATCATGGCAAAGAATTTGAAAATCAAAGCTTTTCAAAATTTTGTGATGAAAATGGAATTAATCACAACTTTTCAGCTCCTAGAACTCCTCAACAAAATGGAGTTGTTGAGAGGAAAAATAGAGTTCTAGAAGAATTTTCAAGAACAATGCTTTGTGAAAATAATTTACCAAAATATTTTTGGGCTGAAGCCGTGAATACTTCTTGCTATATTTTAAATAGAATTTTGATAAGGCCCCTGCTTGATAAAACTCCTTATGAACTATGGAAAGGGAGAAAGCCCAATATTTCCTATTTTCGTGCCTTTGGTAGTAAGTGCTTCATCTTAAATAACAATAAAACTAACTTGGGTAAATTTGATTCTAAGACCGATGAAGGGATATTTTTAGGATATTCTACTACTAGTAAGGCTTATAGAGTTTTCAATAAGAGAACTCTAGTAGTAGAAGAATCTGTGCATGTAACTATTGATGAATCTAACCCAATGAGTAGTGGAGAAGTTTCCTTTAAAGATGATGCAGATTTTATTCCAAGAATGGAAACTTCTACTCCCATTGTTGACCCAAAAGTGAGTTCTTCTCAAACAAATGAAGGGATGGCAACTCCAAATTTGGACCAACCATCCTCAAGTCAACAAGAGGAAAATCTACCCAAGGATTGGAGGTATGTAAATCATCATCCAATTGATCAAGTAATTGGTGATCCTTCACAAGGGGTAAGAACTCGCTCTTCCATTAGAAATATTTGTAATTTTGTAGCTTATTTGTCTCAAGTAGAACCTAAGACATTTATAGAAGCTGAAAAAGATAATGATTGGATAACTGCAATGCAGGAAGAGATAAATCAATTTGAGAGAAACAATGTTTGGAAACTAGTTCCAAGACCTAAAGATCATTCAATTATTGGAACTAAATGGGTATATAGAAATAAAATGGATGAAAATGGTATAGTAACTAGAAATAAGGCTAGACTAGTTGCTAAGGGATATAACCAAGAGGAAGGAATAGATTTTGATGAAACCTATGCTCCCGTAGCTAGATTAGAAGCTATTCGAATGTTATTAGCCTTTGCATGCTTTAATAAATTCAAGCTATTTCAAATGGATGTGAAAAGTGCCTTTTTAAATGGCTTTATAGAAGAAGAGGTTTATGTTGAACAACCTCTTGGTTTTGAAAACCCTAGTCTTCCAAATCATGTCTACAAGCTTTCTAAGGCTTTATATGGGCTGAAGCAAGCTCCAAGGGCATGGTACGAAAGACTAAGCAAATTTTTGATTGATAATGATTTTGTAAGAGGAAGAATAGATACAACTCTCTTCACAAAAACTCACAAAAATGACACTTTGATAGTTCAAATATATGTTGATGATATTATATTTGGTGCTACTAATGAATCTATGTGTCAAGAGTTTGCAAAGTGCATGCAAGGTGAATTTGAAATGAGCATGATGGGAGAACTTACCTACTTCCTTGGACTGCAAATCAAGCAACTAAAAGGAGGTATCTTCATCAATCAACAAAAGTACGTCAAAGATCTACTAAAGAGGTTCGGGATGGAAAGCTCAAAACCAATTGGAACACCTATGAGCACAACCACCAAACTTGATCTTGATGAAGGAGGTAAAACTGCAGATTCTAAATATTATAGAAGCATGATAGGTGCTTTACTGTACTTGACTGCAAGTAGACCTGATATAATGTTCAGTGTATGCATGTGCTCTAGATTTCAATCTAATCCTAAGGAATCACATGTAGTTGCAGTAAAAAGAATCCTTAGATATCTACAAGGGACCCAGACCATAGGATTATGGTATTCTAGAGAATCATCTTTTGAGCTAGTAGGATATTCGGATGCTGATTTTGCTGGATGTAGGTTAGATAGAAAAAGCACAAGTGGAACATGCCAATTCTTAGGTGCTATGTTAACTTCTTGGTTCTCCAAGAAACAGAATTCAGTTGCACTATCAACCGCTGAGGCGGAATATGTAGCAGCTGGCAGTTGTTGTGCCCAAGTACTATGGATGAAACAACAACTAGAAGACTATGGCATGAGTCTCAAAAATATTCCTATATTTTGTGATAATACTAGTGCCATCAACCTAACCAAAAATCCTATTCAGCACTCTAGAACCAAGCATATAGAGATTAGACATCATTTCTTAAGAGACCATGCTCAAAAAGGTGATATAAGATTAGAATTTATACCTTCAGAAGATCAAATAGCTGATATTCTTACAAAACCCTTAAGTGAAGCTAGTTTTTGCAAAATAAGAAAGTTGATGGGATTGCTTGATTTTGATAAATTGAATGTTTGATTGCATCTCATTTCATCATTTGCATGTTTGACATTGAGTGATAGAGTATTAATCCATGTTTAATTATTCCCTTCACTCAAAAATGTCATAGATAAACAAATTCGTGCTATAAATTCAAGACTGGAAATTTTACTAATGGTCCAGTCGACTGGTAAATGTGCTCCAGTCGACTGGTAAGTCACTGCCTGATTGGCCAGTCGACTGGTAATTTTAACCCAGTCGACTGGTAACTCTCTGCCAAAAACTCCAGACGACTGGTAAGTCTTCTCCAGTCGTCTATAAAATCAAATCATGCTTGGAGCCAAATTTTTTTCATTTTTTTTAACCCCCAGTCGACTGGTATCGATAGCCCAGTAGACTGGCATCTCACTGTCAGTTGATCCAGTCGACTGGTACGTTTACCCAGTCGACTGGTAAAAGAAACTGTTCATCTTTTCAAAGGGGCCCAGTCGACTGGTAAGTTTACCCAGTCGACTGGTATCGCGATTCTATAAAAGGGACTGTTCATTTTCGCCCTTCTTACGCCATTTTCAAAGAGCCCAAGCTTTCTCTCTCTAGAAAAATTCATCTTTTTGATCTAAAAACCATCCAAATCCCTTCTAAACACACCGATCTACTCATTCCTAAAGAGATTTTTAACTTTCTACGGTTAAAATCTCTCATTTTTACCAAATTTCCTTTTTCCAAAAACTTCAAATTTCTCGAAAATGAGTGACAAAATCCGTATAAAACTCACAACAAGTGGACCTAATGCGCCCAAAAAGCCTAGGTCTTCAAAACCTTCGGCTTCGGAATCAAAAGGGAAGGGAGTAGCAGGGTCATCCAGCAAGGAGCCCAGAACAGAGTTGGAGCAGGCTCTGTTTTTCAGCCCAGCTGCTCATAAGAGGTATAACTCTATAATCCGTCACAAGAAAATCATGACGGGTAGAGTCGTTGATTTCGACTCCATTCGTCATGGTAATTTCGATATTCTACCAGCCTTTGAGGCAATAAATCTGACCCCACTGGTCAGTATTCATGAAAAATATTACCCGCGACTGATTCACCAGTTCTATGCGAACTTGGTGAAACCCAGTCCTCTGGCTCTGAGATTCAGAACCAGAGTTAGCGGTGTGGAGTTTGAGGTCAACACTGACCTCTTGATGAGCATTCTGAGAATCCCTATAAGGGGGGTTCAATGGAGTCTGGATGGATGGCCAGACAACTTTGAAGTTGAGGAGGCCTGTCGGATAGTCAGGGGCGACCCTAACTATGTGTACAGACCCACTACATTTCACACATGTAGTGACTTGCCCCTCGACTCAAAAATGTTTCAATTGATTGTCAGTTGGACCATTTACCCGAGACTCGGGAGTCTAGGGTATCTATCTAAAATAGATACGGTATTGATTTGGTGCCTAAAATCTGGGCACCACTTCAATATATATCCTCTGCTGCTCGCCAACATGATAAACGGTGAAGTAAACGACTCCGGGTGTCTTCCTTATGGGATGCTCATTACACTCATCCTCCAGCACTTCCGGGTACCTTTGCCTGCCTCCGAGGCTCAGGATATCGGATTGACGGATATCATCAACATCTCATCTCTAAAGAAGATGGGATGTACTGTTCGTGAAGGGTTTCTCTATCCTAAGGCTGGAAAGCGCCTAAGGATTCGAGAGGATGCGAGTGACAGTGATGAGGATGCTGATACGGCTGCTGAGATGGAGACAGATACCCGAGCACCTCCCATTGGTGACTCGAGTACTGGTCAGACTGGATATGGTGACATCCTACGAGCTAGCGCGAGTCTTCAGATGACGATGGAGTCTGGTTTTCAGTCCATGCAGTCCGATTATCAGAGGCTGAGCTCCTCCATAGACCACCTACGGGATGACTTCGAGTTACATCGAGAGCACACCGAGGGTTCCCTAGCTGAGATTAGGGAACTTCTTCGTGACAGCTCGGACTCTCCCGCACCATGAGTCTCTCAGTTCTTAGCACTTTTCCAGTTTTTGTCACATAGCACGGACATCTCATGTTTGTTTTTTTTTGTTATGGCTCTATGAGGCCCTACTTGTATTGACTTTTTCTCTATGATAATGTAATACTATTAAACATATTTATTGCATTTATTTACGCTATTTGTGATATGTTAGAACTGTTTTAAATATCTGTTTAGTCACTAAATCTGATATAAAATGCTTATATGCTTGAAAAACTTCCGGTTCTTCCCGGGAAGGCTTCTGAAATTCAAATGAAGACACATCTTCGCGTACATATTTGTATTCTTATAACCTATTTGACTGTATTGGCTAATTAGCTTATTTTTTATGTTATGCCCCCTTTGGTTGCTGTTGTCAAAACGGAGGAGAAAAATGAGAAAAACGAGAAAATCTAAGTAAAACGCAACCAATGCATAGATTTAGGGGGAGCATTGCTCCATATCTGTGTAAAAATGTTTATTGATTGGTTGAGTTTAATTTTAGATTGGTTGAAAGAAATATAAACTGTGTTTGCTTGTTTACAGGGTGGTTTTTCTCGAAAAACAGAGGAGACTCTGTCCAAATTTTTGTAAAATCTTAACACTTAGTTTTTAAAACTGTTTTTACATTATTAGTTTTGTCATCATCAAAAAGGGGGAGATTGTTGACCCTCGCCCGTATTTTAATGATGGCAAAACACAACTGTTATTTAACTAACATGTTTAAACTAAGTTGTATTAAGGATCAAACACATTCAACCAAGGAACAAAGTGCAAAAACTCGAACCAAATCAAGTATCAAGTGAAGACTGAAGATCTAGTATAGGTCTTAAGGTTTAGAACCAATGTAAGTCTCACTCATACATTGTATTAGCTTGTTCAATGGCTCAAACACAAATGGTTTTTCTAAAACCATTAATTTTAAAATGTTTTTAAATGAAAAACAGAAGAAAAACTGGGTTGGAAGACAACCCAGTCGACTGGGTACATATACCAGTCGACTGGTATATGGGTCAGAAGGTACCCAGTCGACTGGATGAATTAACCCAGTCGACTGGTACTTTGACCAGTAAGTATCCAGTCGACTGGATGATATATACCAGTCGACTAGTAAAATGGACAGAAAGTCCCCAGTCGACTGGATGATATATACCAGTCGACTGGATACCCAGAAGGTCTGAAAACGTATATTTTTCAAGTGAACCCAGTCGACTGGTATCTCGACCCAGTCGACTGGTAGTTCAAAAATATGACCGTTGGACTCCAAATCTGAACGTTTTAAAGTAAATCTTTTTCAAATTAAAGTCCAAAACGGCCATATTAATTGATTGCTATATAAACCCTCTCAGCAAAGCATTCAATAACAAGCAGCACATATTCAAAAAGAGTTGATCTCATATAATCAAGTTTTTATACTCTTGAAACACAAAAAGCTTTGAAATAATCTTATTGAGCCATTTCTTCAAGCTTTACTTTGAAAGAGAGACATTTCTGTTGTAATAAGCTTTCATTTGTTGTCTCTCTACCTTTTACTTTACACCATCTTTGTAAAGGGATTACTTCCGAGAGGAAGGGGAAACTTCCGAAAGGAAGGGGATTTTTCGGTTTAAGCAATTCCTGTAAATTGCTTGTGTACGGTTTGTGCAACACCCGGCTAAGTTGTGCGACTAAGCTTTCTTAGTGGATTACTTCAAGGAGTTCCTTGAAGAGAGTGGACGTAGGGTCGGAACGAATCCGATATTGCCGAACCACTATAACTGTGTTTGCATCCTCTTTCCTTAAACTCTTTATTTACAGCTTTCTACTTGTATTAATTATTTGTTGCTTATCAGTTTTTATAAACTTGTATAAATTCCGCGAAAGTTTTTAAAAACCCAATTCACCCCCCCTCTTGGGTTGAAACCTCGAGCTACAGTCCGCGTGTCTCTTTGAACTCTGGGATCACGATGATCCACGTGTCCTCCTCCTATTGGAGAGTCATATTTTGGTAGTATCACCGTGAATAATAATAATAAGATTCAACCATGAAACGTCAAAAGAAATAAATATGAACCTGAAAACTTTTGAATTGAGATTTTTTTTAGAAGTCTATTCTCAAAAGATAAGATATCGAAACCTAAAAAATGGATTGATATCGACCAAGTGGGCTTTGGAGTAGACATTATCTCACAGCTTTTATTACAAGAGATGACTCGTTCATCGTATCTAATTCACAGTATGAAAGATCATGCTTTATTTACCTTCACTTTCTTTTCATATAATCATATAATGAAAACGTAAATTTCATTATTTATTCCTGACCGACGTGGAATTATGTAACAACACACTTTATATATATATAAAAAGAGAGAGAAAGAGAGAGAGATTTGTTAATTTACGTAAGTTAGCAATGTATCCTAACTTTTATGGACCAAAATGCTCTTAATAATTTATTTTTTCATGATATAAGTATAATAGAGTAATTCAATAAATACACATGTTTAATTTTTTTTCACTTTCGTTTTTTTACGACATCGAGTTAACAAATGGTTGGAAAGCACACCCCAAGTACCATTGGAAAGCTCTCGTCAAGATATACAAAATAAGATCTGGAAGTACCACCCTCCTACCAGTCGGTCACCTCATGCACCGCCGATTACTTCGAGATGGGTTTTTTTTAGATCTAGCACTTTTCGATAATTTTTACCATAAAAGTAACACCACCACTGAGTCAAAAATTAAATTTCTACATACCTGCAAATTTTGGCGACGGAAAACCGCTAAAAACAACCATGGTGGATCACATTCTCCAACGGACTCCAACATTTACGAATAGGCTTCGTCCCTGCATTTTAGTTTTTGACTTTTCTAATTTTTTGTAAAATTGCAAAAAAAAAATCTATATTTTAATCATACTTTTGTGTACAATTAAAGATATTATAGTCAACAAATATCGGGGTATAATACTAACCTACTCCCACTGTGGGTGTGTGTATAATATATATATATATATATATATATATATATATATAGAAGTTATTTAAATTCTTTCAAAAAAACATAAAAAAGTAATTAAATAAAAATTAACTCAATTAAAAACAAAAAAAATTTAAAAAATTATAAAAAACTGAAAATTGAACTATATACAATGCCACATCAACATAGAACCACTTAAAACCATTGTCTATTATAATATAAATAAGTAGTTTTTTTTCTTCATGTTTTTTTTCTTTATTTTGTC
Source organism: Bretschneidera sinensis (assembly GCA_023935145.1). Taxonomy (NCBI): domain Eukaryota; kingdom Viridiplantae; phylum Streptophyta; class Magnoliopsida; order Brassicales; family Akaniaceae; genus Bretschneidera; species Bretschneidera sinensis. The sequence continues at coordinate 13,672,060 of CM043698.1, forward strand.
AATGGATGAAACATTTCCAACCTCAAAGATTTGCTCTTGTTTTCTTTTTCTTGTTATATCAATTTTTGCAATCTTCTGTTTTCCTTTTTTTCCTTTATTATGTTTCCATTTTATCTTTTGGATATTTCTGTTTGGTTAAGACTATATATATATATTGTTCTCTTTGTTTTGGTTTACAAGAAGTTCAAGTTAGTTTTCTTTGTCATCTAGTACAATACAATTTTCAATTGATTATCTTAAAATGTGATAAGAATTAAATATTTTGGTTAGTGTTTGAACCAAAATGATCCTCAAAACTGCCCCGTCTCACCTCGAATCCATTCTGTTGTCGTCCCCATCTGAGCCCTATCACATCTTAGTCTATTACAAATTTAAAATGAAATACTAGTGTAATAGATCAATGGAAGGAAAATTTTGAAATACAAAAAAAATACAAAACAACAATACAAAGAAGTTTAGATATCGGACTTGAATATCTCTCATGCTTAGTTATATCGGATTATTTTATCCGATCATCATTAGATAAGAATTTGATTAATTATGTGATGCACTTGTTTTTTCAATATGCTAAACAAAAGATAAAAGGAAAATCATTTTATTCGGTCCTTCAACCTATGCACGAAACACACTATTAAATGTCTTAATCTCTTAGCTCTCATGGGTTGAGTTATATATTATATTTTAAACATGAAAATCGTTGTAAGTTTGCGTGTTTGATTTATTGGGATTCTTAAAGTCCGTTTGGTTAAAACATGAATGGAATATGATTAAAGCTTTAAAACTAAAATTTGAGGAAAATTGGATGATTTAGTGTTTTTTTTAGTAGAGTATGTTTTCTTATGTCCAATTGAATGGAGTATGATTGTCAAATTAAGATGATAATCCTATTCTTTTTTGCTAGACACAAAACAACATATTTTATCAAAAAAATATCAACATTTTATCCTTTTAATTCTCATCAAACTTCATTTTAGAACATTAATCATATTCTCATTCTTGTTCTTTTTTTTTGTGAAAAGTGCAGACCAAACAACTTTTTTGTCTTAATGGTTTCTTTAAGGATTTTCCATATAAGAGATTTGGATTCGATATCCCTTTCACCAATGTAAAAAAAAAAAAAAGTTCAAACCAAATGAGAGGGTTTAGGGTAAGTTTGGGAGGTAAATTACATATCTAAATTTAGTTGTGAAGATGTTGTAATTATGTAAAATATAAAAAAAATGTACATAATAATTGGAAATAATAATAAATAATCTTTTATATATCTCATAAAGTCAAAAGTTATTTTTTGATTCTTTTAATAGTCATTAATTTTTTTCTTATATTTTAAAATACAGTTTTTCTGTAACAGTTCAAGAATAGCTTTGAAAAATCAACATTTTAACCATAACTTTTATTGACACAATTAATAAATAAGTTTTATCAAATGTGAATTTTAATTTTTTACGGTTAAAAAATATATTTTATCACTTCACAACAATACTAAACATTAATGCATACAACATGGAGGCCCAGTTTAACCCAATCATTCACAACTGAATTAAGCAATAATGAGGGATCTAATAATAATATTATATCAATTATGACAGGCCACTTTGACCCAACAAGAGCTACCCATTTTCTTGGGAGCGTAGGTCTCAGCCCATGTAGCTACGACACCGTTCTTCTAAGATTGCTTCACTCCAACTAGGGTGGCAGTTGGTCGTGCTATACCGACCCACACAAATTCGTGTTGTACTGTGTTTTACCGTGCTTCTCTCTTTCGTGTTGTGTTTTACTTTAAAAAATTTCGATTAGGCACGATTCAAATCCCGTATAACTATCGGTCTGTCTTGAGTTATGTTGACCTATTGACCTATAGGTATATATTGATTTTTTTTATTTTTTTTATTAAAAATAATAATTTTTTTATAAATATTGAATTAAAAACTTATATTTGTATAGAAAAATAATTATGTTATTGATAAAGTTAAATATTATAAATAACTTAGAAATTGAATAAAAATAACAATATAAACAAATAACTTAAAAATTATAATTTTTAAAAATCTTTCGAGTAAATAACTTAAAAAAACAACATATAAAATAAAGAGAGAAAATGAAATAATTTATAAATGAGTAAAATAAAAAAAAAACTTAAAAATTTTAAAAATTAAAAAGATATAAAATATTATTAATAATTAAAAATGTAATTTTTATAAATTTTTTGACTTTTAAATAAAAAACAAACTTATCTAATTTGTTTGACTTCAAAAATTGAATGAAAAACCGTCTAATCAAGCTAATTCGGTGAATTAAAAATAATAATATTATATAATTATTTTAATATTTTAATTCATTACATTAAATGTTGTTAGTTAAAATCAATAAATTATAATTTTAATATTTAAATTAAAAATTTAGAAATGATATTTTTATATTTAAATATTTATTTAAATATAATATAATTTATATTTATGTATAGTTTTAAGTAAATTTACTCCTTGTCGTGTCTCCGATCGACCCTGGATTTTGAGGCCAAGGCACGGCAGACACGACAAAAAGGCACTGAAACACAATCCTTCGTCTTCAAATTCTCTGCGGTTGGATCCATTTCTTCGCAACGTCCAAAATCATGACCATGCCCGCCTTATCGTACCTGAAAAGATCATCACCGTCCATTCACCTACTCTCCACAATCCAACGGCTCCAAACCCGCAGTTTCTCTGCCCCATCGCAATCTCCCTCCTCTTCACTGCCTCTTATCAGCGCCGCCTCAAATCACGACATGAACCAGCAACAACACTACGTTATAGGCTCTTTGATGAAATGGATTTCAGGGATCGCAGTTGGCTCGAGCTTAGGGTTTCTGTATTGGTCTTCTATTTCTGATTCAAATTCTGCTTTTTTTATTGACAAGTCGAATTTTTCCTTCGTTGACTTGTCAATGGCGACCACCGAATCAACTGTGGATGATCATCCCCGTTCGAGGACCCTATTCCACAAATTATCTCTGCCTGATTATAGCTCTAAGTTTCTATTTGGAGGTCATTATTTTTTTTTTGTTTACTTCGTTTATGGTTAACGCTTGATTTATTCTGTTAAGTTTTGTTTTTGGTTCATTCCAGATGCTTATAGGAGAAAGATTTTCTTTAACTACGAGAAGCGCATAAGGTTGCGGAGCCCACCGGAAAAGGTGAGTAGAAGCCGATGATTCTCTAATGTTGCCACGTTTTGTGGCAATACAATTACGTAATTTTCAAATTTCGAAGATGATTATTCTCTCATCTTGCGTTTGTTTTATGCTAATAGAATTGTACGATTTATAATTTTATTCAATTATCATTGCTAAAGATAAACATTCTTTAAAGTAAACTTTGGTTAATCCTAACTTTTTTCCCATTGGGTCAATTGAAATGTTGGTTTGATTAGGATTTGTTTTATGAATATTTTTAGGTTTTCGAGTACTTTGCATCTGTTAAGACACAGGAAGGAGAATTGCTTATGAAACCAGAAGATTTAATGCGGGCAGTAGTTCCTGTTTTCCCTCCATCTGAATCCAATCTTGTTAGGGATGGGTATTTGAGAGGTGAAAGGAGTCCAGGGGAGTTACGATGCACTCCTTCTGAATTTTTCATGCTCTTCGATATGAACAATGATGGATTTGTATCTTTCAAAGAGTGAGTTACCGTTATATCAATATCATGTAGTGATTCAGATTTTTTTGATAGAAACAGAAGGCAGTAATTTGGATTTTTGAAAGTAATTTGGATTGAACTGACCCCCTTCGGTCAGACATTTAGTTTTAGCATTGTGTTGTTTGCTCTTTGGAGGATCAAGATCTTTGTTTTCTTTGGAACAGGTATATATTTTTTGTAACACTACTCAGCATCCCAGAATCGAGCTTTTCAGTGGCTTTCAAAATGTTTGACATTGACAATAATGGGTTGGTACTCATGCTAAGTTTACATAATGAAACGTCATCCACTTTTGGTAACACTTTTCTGTTTGGTAAATCATAAATGGTCATATTGCTATATGTTAAATGGAAAGGTTGTAGTTATTTGTATCAAACTGTAGTTTAAATACCTTTTGAAGCATGCTGAATTATGTATGATGCGGATCTATTGACGGAACATTTTAGCCTTGGTGTCTTTGTTCTCCCTTTTTTCTTCTTCTTTGACATTATTGTGATTCTACTATTGATTTACGTATGTAGGGAGATTAATAAGGAAGAATTTAAGAAAGTGATGGCATTGATGCGAACTCATAATAGACAAGGAGCTATCCACAGAGATGGACTTCGTATTGGGTTAAAGGTTAATGGTTCTGTGGAGAACGGAGGCTTAGTGGAGTACTTCTTTGGCAAAGATGGAAAGGCATACCTTCAGCATGATAAATTTGTCCAATTTATGAGAGATTTGCATGATGAAGTAAGTCCTCTTCTCCCCCACTAACAGTTTTGCCTGATTTTTGATTTCTGAGCATTACATAAGCTTAGATAATATTGCCGTTTCTGCTATTGTTAGTGTACGTGCGATTATATTGGCATGAAAACTTTCGGGCATAATGTATATGATGAGTGATGAGTGATGAGTGGTGACTATGGTTTATACCTGTGGCTCTCTCAGGTTTGGCAAAGCTAGAGTGTTTTCCATTAATGTTGTAACTAATGTTCATATTGAGCTATAGTTCAGGATCTAATTGCACATAAGCCGGGACGGTCCCCCCTTCCTCTGCCAAAAAATAAAAATTAAAGGTATGACTCATCTGTCTTTTTAACATGCTTATTTGTCTTCACTTTCAAATTAAAGTCAACGTTTAAAAAACCAGAGACTTCAATGATGGACCAATTATAATAACTTTATACAATCTTTTCCTTTTGTACTTTATCATCGCCGAATTAAGCATTGGGAAACAAAAGTTACATGTGCATGAAAGGTATGGGTCAACCATATATTTATAGAATATGTTAATTCAAAAGACTTCATCTAGTAGTGACTCTTCCCGTCGCAGCTGCAACTATTGAGCGATCATTTTTAGTCATGAGACATTGTGAAAACAAAACTTAGAAGCTAGATGTAAGATTAGTATCTTGTAGATTTCTTGATTACTAATACAGAGAAAAATTGCTGAAACTTTTGATTCAGATTCAACAATAGCTGAATTTTATGATATGAAAAAACGTTGAGCACGACTTAAATAAATATTTGAAATGAGTTAGTTGACTTTATATGGTTCATTTAAGTTGATACATGAGATTTAATTTTGTTATATATATAAAAAATAAATATAGTTTGACGAATTTTTGTCGTATGAGAAAAATCTTGACCAAAAACCTTCGCCCTTCAAGGGAATGGAGCGACAATGGACCTGGATTTGTTCCTGTGACATAATTATTAGAGATCTTGTATATGTTAAATTTAAATTAGGTTGCACTAGTAGCACATAACTGAACATGAGGGGTTAGGATTTGAACTGGTATATTCTAATGCAGCTTGGGTACATTTTGATATAGGAAGCCTCTGGTCTCAGATGTACTTTTTTTTTTTTTTGGGAGGGGGGGGGGGGGGGTGGGAGGATTGTGGAAGGAGAAGAAAGCCTTTGGTTTGGCCGTAGACAGGAATCGTTAGTAGTTATAGATGTATGCAGGTTCAGTAGTGGGTACTCAAATATAACTGTCCAACTACTTTTGTGTTAAATTAGATATGAATCAAAATTGTAAATCAAATATTCTAGAATTTCCTGTTAAAGTAGGTGCTCTTTGATCCATCCAAACATAGATGTGTTTTTTTTTTTGCTAAGGGAATGGATAAAATACAAAGACTAGCCTCTAGGGAACGAGAGCCTATTACATCAGCAAGCAAAGAGCTATGGAGTTCAGGTGGCGGAGAAGCATACATGAGGGTACCATGGTGATGACTGTGACCCAGAGCAGCTATGGAATCAGCTGCTGCATTCCCCTTCCTATAAACATGATTGATAGTACGGGATGCAAAGCTTTCCATCAAACTTTTACAATGAATCAGCAATTAGAGCACCATGAGGGTGGAACTGCAACTCTGCTCTGTTGATGAGAGAACCAAATAGACATATAGCTGGGTTTTACAAATTTTTTTTTTATTGTAATGCCATAATAATTGTTTGAAATGCTGCTTGTGGCTGCTGACTTCACATTAGAATTTAACAATTAACATCTCTGCACTTGTGTTGTTGACGGATAACTGCTCCTATAAATTTTTTCATTTTAACTTATGGAATGCGTACAAGGCGTGATTTGGTTGGCAAGTGATCCATGCATTGCAATTTTCATAATTCACTATTGTTTATGTTTATGATTTGATGGAATTGTGTTGCAGTTTGAATTTCTTATTGAATGCTGTAGATGCTAAAGTTGGAGTTTGCCCATTATGACTACAAAAGACGAGGAACCATATCAGTGAAGGATTTTGCACTGTCCATGGTAGCTTCTGCTGATATGAGTCATTTAGGGAGATTGCTTGATCGGGTTGATGAACTAAATAATGAGCCATGTCTTAGGGACATTCGTATAACATTTGAGGAATTTAAACATTTTGCAGAGCTCCGTATAAAATTGCAGCCATTTTCTTTGGCCCTTTTCAGTTATGGGAAAGTGAATGGCCTGTTGACGAGGAAGGACTTTCAACGAGCTGTGTTCCATGTAAGATTTTTAAGCTATTTATATAATTATTTTTTATTTCTTTATAATGAATAACTTTTTACTTAAAGGTTCTCTAATTCTGTAAAAGGACTACTGAATTATTGCTGTCTTGTCCTGCCCGCTTTGGAGCCTTTCCCATTCCACTAAGTGGACAAGGGTTCGAGGCATGTGTGTTTTAACAATAAAAGAAAAAAGAAATTTTGCTGTCTTTTTTCCGAAGTTGGAATTTTCTTGAAAAGCTTTTTATAGATAGCTATATGCTGAATGAAATGAATGGTAACTTTTGCTGCAAAGGTCCGCATGACCATGCATGCAGAACTTTCATTAGTTGATTTTGTCGGGGAGGGTGATCTTCCCTTTTTCAAGTACTCACATTGCTAAAAGTTTCAAGCTTTGAATTTTTAACTTGATGTAAACCCAAAATTTGGTAATTTTATATGTACAACATGACAATTTTTGTCTGATTATATTGCAAATGACATTTGGATTCTGCTAGAGAATATTCTTATTATAACAAGTTTGAACATTTATATACATTATTATTATTTTTTTATTCCTATCTCTTGGCCTGTCTTGTAATTATCACCTAGGTTCTTTCCTTTGAGATTTTTATGTTTTTCATTTATTTTTAGTTATCTTCATGTGCAATTGCTTTTGACATGAAATATCTTGATGAAGTGATCTCTGTAAATATTAGGTGTGTGGCGTATCACTCACTGACAATGTGGTTGACATCATTTTCCACGTATTTGACTTGAATCATGATGGAAACTTGAGTGCGGATGAGTTTATTAGAGTTTTACACAAACGGGAAAGGGACATTGCTCAACCTGTGGAGACAGGACTATTGGGATTTTTGTCTTGCTGCTGGGGCTGTGCAAATAGTTGCTCCGTTAGGTCGTTTCTTTCTTAGTCCATATCCATATCCATATCCATATCCATGTGAATGGTCCCTGAAGAAATACCAAGATGCTTCGGATGTCTAGGAGAGTTTGAACTTGTCAGCTGAGCAGCTGACCTCTTCCAGTTGCTGCTAAAGAATGTCTTGGGAGTTCTTATGAGTTGATATGGTGCTACTGACAATTGGAAAAATGTTCAGAAATAGGGGAAGATCTGTTTCCCAACTGTTAGTGTAAGGGTATTTATGTGAACTCTCTATTGTTTTCTTTATAAATACTACTGCTAACCCATTAGGGTTAATATGCTTGTGTGTTCTCTCACAGCCACCTCTCTTCTTCTCTACCATCTCTCTTCTCACTTCCTTCACTGTATTAGGTATCATAGCCAATGGTTTATGACCTTGATGGTCTTTGATAAACCTGTCTAAAAAAAAGAAAAAAATAGTTTAGGATATGTTTTTAGTTTCTATTCCAGTTTTCTGGTCATCTAAGGTGTGCCTTTTGTTTTCTGGCGGTTTGTCCTTTTTTTCTGGGGCGATCTGATCTCTTTCACTGGACAGCCTGATGATGATGCTGGAAAATAGGACAGACCAACAGAAAATAGAAAGCGATGGGGTTGTAGAGGATAACACAAAGTTCAATGTATCAGCGTAGGCTCTGTATAGAGGATTAAAGTACGAACTGTCTTGTATGTAGTATGTACTTGTTCTCCTTTGCATCTTGGAATTATTCAATGCCCTTATGCTGGCCCAAGCTATCTGTTCATATTCTTTTAATGAGTGATCTTGTTAATATCCTATATTGGCCTAGCATATATATTAAACATTTGGGACGTTAAAAAAATAAGCAGCCCTCAAATTTTCCAAACATAAAAATTCTAAGAAAGTGGGAGAGTAAAAATAACAAATTCTTTTATTACGGGGTAAGGATATAACACAGGGAACATAAGTGTGATAGGTTCTTGCAAGTGCAGGTAACTGAATTACATGATACATTCGATCCGTATAAATTTAAATTGATGAAGCATTTTCACTAGTTTTTGGAACATCAATGCTCACAGCTTCAAGCATCAACCTTTGCTGCTGCAGATGCATAACTTACACTACTGTCTCTCATAGTTTTGCAATGGCTTGACTGCTCATATCGAAGAAAGTTGATCTTTATCTTTGTTGAGCAATTCCTTAGCATCTGAAACAATTATAGACAAATTGGGTCCAAAAAAAAGCAGGTGAAAAATAGTTAACAAAACCCACTTGATGAAGTAGACTACACTACTACAGAAATTACAATTGGAATCATCAAAGAGACCATACATATAAAGAAAGATCAATAGAACACGAGCCCGAAAACCATTTGGCCAAAGAGGTCAAGGTAGAGTCAGTACCAAATTGGTTCAGTCTTTCAGAATCCCAATCATCATTATCACTATCACCGTCACCGTCACCATCACCATCACCATCAGTCAAATTCTAGATACTGTCGCCTTTGATGTTGTTAACAGGAGGTCTCTGGGTACATTCCCTATGAGCTCTACCCCAAGTTATTTCATTCACTACAAATATTTTAAGAAACACACCAGACCAGAGTTTATCTGGACTACATAATAGACTACATAAGTACTGGTCCAAACTTATTCATATAGACTACATAATAGAGGCCACTCAATAAGGTGAAAGCGTTGAGGGAATGTGAAAACAATTTTCAAAAGATTTACCTTCACAATTTTGGTTGTACAGAAAAAGGTAGAGCCCATCAATTAGGTTTGAAATGTACACTAAAAACTCACATATTTATATGCAATGATTGGAAGGCATCCCACCTCTATCCTTCTAAACTCAATAGAGATTTAGATACAGTTCTCTTAATAATTTGTAACCATGGTGGGAAAACAAAATTTTATTTATCAGATAGTATTATATATAAGCAAATACTGATTCTCATTTCTTTTCATTCATGTAGTTATCTTGTTGAGCATTTCTATGCACCATCTTTCCAAGTTTCTTTTATAGATTAAGAACATTATTATTTGCACTAACATATTCCCCTCATTTTTTACGACTGAATAGCAGCTAACATCTCATTATAGTTTTCTTAGGCTTGTCACTATTGATAATTTCTTCTTCAGTTGTAGTTTCACAAGTCATTGCAAACACATCTTGATTAGAAAAGATTTCAGTAACAAACTTCTTATTTGTCAGATTAATGTGCATTTCAGTGCAAATTAACCACAGTTTTGCTGCAGCCTGCATGCAATATTTATGACTAGTTAGCCAGTAGACATTTAATAATATTTTCATCTAGTTAATCCTTTCCCTTTTATGTTATATCTAGTGGTTTTAGTATATCACTATGCATGGTGTGTGTTGTATTGCATGTAGTAGACATAGTACAGATTTTTATAGGACATTTAGGACGTTCTAATAATTCATATCAAGGGAGATAGCTTTCTTGGTAATTGGCCTTTGTTGGGATGGACATGATCCATTGAAGAGGAAATTTGTGCTTAGAGGGGAGTCCCTGAATCCATAGAAAGGAGGAAAGCCTTCTCTTTAGTGATACTTTCCTTCTTTTGGATTGTTTGGGATGAAAGGAATAGGGGAGTTTTTCATGGAGGAGATGCAAATGGGGGCTACTAAGGATATAAATGGTTTCACACACTAAATTTTTGTACTTTAAGCCTTCTAAGGATGTAGAAGGCTTAAAGTAAACTAACTTAAATTTAATATCCAGAAAATTGAATATATAAGATCATATTCTAGAAAAGAAAGAAACAAATTTAATTTATGTGGTGCTTATTATTCTTTTTTGTTTCTTTTCAAAATGATGTAGCTTTGGTATGAGTAGTTATGTGGGCTATATAAAGCCCAATCTATATAACCTGCAGAAACCCAAAAATAATAAAACTTATTCTATAAAAAGGCAAAAGTATATTACGGTCAAATTAGGTAGTAAACTAACCTAATTTACATCTCAACAAAATTAAATTTATGAGATCATATTGATCATATTCCAAAAAAGGGGACAGGGTGGAAATTGAATTTATGTGACTTTTATCCCCTGAAACGATGTGGTTTTGATATTTGTAATCATCTGGGTCAACCAATAAATGGCATAAAGAACACAATCAAGTCAAATATTAAACTAATCAACCGAGAACTCAAAAGATTGGTGTTTGGTGTTAATTATGAGAGTGGGGGTTCCAATGTGGTCTTGGGGGTATAGGAGGAGATGGGTGACACTGTCAATCAATGAAATCGAAAATTATCTCTTGGAATGCGAGGGGTTTGAATGATTTGAGTAAAAGGGCTATTGTGAAGCGTTTTCTTAGAGATTGGAAAGTCTAAAATGGACTCGATCAATGATGTAATCATTCAAATTCTTTGGGGTATTAGGTCGTGTGATTGGAAAGCTTTATCAACGGTAGGAGCTTCAGGTGGTGTTGTGGTTATGTGGAATAAACAAGTGTTGGATTTAATTGATTTTCAAATAGGGCTCTTCTCAGTTTCTTGCGTGTCTAAGGGATCCATGTTGCGCGGTGAATGGTAGTTGACAAGACTCTATGGTCCGATGCCTAGTAGTCAGAGAGGTCTTTTCTGGGGTGAACTTGCTAATGAACCCGGTGGGATCTCCCTTGGGTGGTGGTGGGGGATTTCAATGCTATCCTTTATCCGTTTAAGAGAGTTGGGTGTTCATTTGAGGATAGCTCCATGATGGATTTTTTGGCTTTTGTTAGGAGACAGGAGCTCATTGATTTGCCTTTATCGGGAGGGTCCTTCACTTGGTCGAATTTTAGAAAATCTCCCTCTTTCTCTAGAATTGATCGGTTTTTAGTCACAAACAGTTGGGAAGCTCTTTTTCCTAATCTTGTTGAGAAGCTCCTGCCTCGACCCACCTCAGACCATCATCCTATTGTCCTTGAAGTGGGGGGTCTGCATTGGGGTCCGACTCCATTCCAGTTTGAGAACATGTGGCTTAAGGTGGAAGGTTTTCAGGATCTCATAAGAGGTTGGTGGCATGGTCGGGATGTGAGTGGCTTTGCTAGTTTCGTGGTGGCTTCAAAATTGAAATATCTGAAAGGGGAGCTTAAAAATTGAAACAAGGAGTCCCATGGGAATGTCAACTCCTCAATTAATGCGTTAATGGGGGAGGTAATTGGGCTTGATGAGAAGGAGATCTCTTCATGTCTTTCGGGGGAGGACAAAGAGAGAGAGGTGTGGGTTAAGAAAGAGTTGTTCAGGCTTATTTTGATGGAAGAAATCTCGCGGAGACAAAAATCTAGGGAAGTTTGGCTTAGGGAGGGCGACAAGAACACTAAATTCTTCCATCGGATGGCAAATGTCCACAGGAGACTCAACTTTATTGCCTCTATTGAGGTAGGGGATTCGATGTTTGAGGAGGAGGAGAGTATGAAGGAGGCTATTTTTTCTTTTTACAAGTCTCTCTACAAGGAGACTTGCGTTTCTAGGCCGAACTTGGATGGTTTGGAGTTCTCTAGTATTGATAGTAGGGAGGTAATTTGGGTTGAGTGCCATTTTGAGGAAGAGATTCTTTGTGCTCTTAGGGAGTGTGATGGGGACAAAGCAGTGGGCCCGATGGCTTTTCCATGGCATTCATTAAGCATAATTGGGAAGTCCTTAAAGAAGATATTCTTCATCTCTTTGAAGAGTTCCATTTAACGGGTGAATTTTTGAATAGTGCTCCACCTTTATTGTCCTTATTCCAAAGAAAGTGGGAGCTTCCAACATCAAAGATTTTCGTCCAATTAGCCTTGTGGGGTGTATTTAAAAACTCATTTCAAAGGTCCTTACTTGTAGGCTGAAGAAAGTTATCTCTAAAGTGGTTAGCCCCTTCCAAAATGCTTTTGTAGAGGATAGATAAATTTTGGATGCCGCTTTGATTGCTAATGAAGTGGTGGATGCTCACTTAAAAGATGGAAGTGAAGGGGTGATTTGCAAGCCTAACGTGGAGAAGGCTTTTAATCGTGTATGTTAGAGTTTTGTGATTTACTTGTTGAAGAAAATGGGTTTTAGGGATAAATGATGCAAGTGGATATTCGAGTGTCTTTCTTCGGCCACCTTTTCGATCCTTATTAATGGTTGTCATTCTGGTTACTTTAAAGGTGACCCTTTATCTCATTTTCTGTTCACTTTGGTTATGGAGGGTCTGAGCAAAATGTTAGTGAAGGAGGTCAATGCATGGCTTTTGAGTGACTTCAAGGTGGGGAGAAAAGGGAGTTTTGTTAGAGTGTCACATCTTCTTTTTGCAGATGACACAATTATCTTATGTGGAGCAGATTCTAAACAAATCTTACACCTTCGATGTATTCTTCTCTGTTTTGAGGTGGTCTCGATGCTCAAAGTCAATCTTAGTAAAAGTGATTTAATTCCACTTGTTGAAAACATTAATGGTCCTTTTCTTGCTAGTCTTTTGGGGTGCAATGTAGATCTATTCCTATTACTTATCTTGGTCTCCCTCTTGGAGCCAAGTTTAAAGATGTAAGCGTCTGGAATCCAATTGTGGAGAGGTTTGAAAAATGGTTAGCCGGGTGGAAAAATCGCCTTCTCCCTAAAGGAGGAAGACTTACTCTCATTAAAACCACTCTTTCGAGTCTACCTATTTATTTAATGTCTCTATTTCCTATCTCTAGTGTTGTGGCTAAGAGGTTGGAGGATATTCAGAGGAGATTCCGATGGGGTAATACAGGGGAGGAGTATAACTATCATTTGGTGAGATGGGGAGTGGTTAAGCAGCCAATGGAAAAAAAGGGTCTTGGTTTGAAGTCTCTCACCTTATTCAATAAAGCCCTCTTGGGGAAATGGCTGTGGAGATTTCTTGGGGAAAGGGATCACTTCTGGAGAAAGGTGGTGGAAGCTAAGTTGGGGATGGATTCTTGCGGGTGGATGACAAAAAAGGGGAGAGGGGCTTATGGTGAAGGGGTCTGGAAATGGATAAGCTGGGTTGGGAAGACTTCCTCGGATGGCTTCTCTAATTTCCCTTGGAAAACAATTTGGTGTTCCGGTACCCTGAAGAAAGTGTGTTTTTTTGGGTGAGAAGTCGCTTGGGAGAAATTCTTACTTTAGACAATTTACAAAAAAAGAGGGAGGGTGTTGGTTAATCGGTGTTTCATTTGTAAAAGTTGTGGAGAAACCATGTTTCATCTTTTGTTGGAATGTTCTTTGGTTATAGCTCTTTGGGACATGGTTTATAAGGTTTTGGGTTTATCTTGGGTTTTCATCGGCTCTATGAAGGATGAAATTTGGGCTTGGAGTGGGCTTCAGACATCGAACAGTCTTAAGAAAGTTTACTCTATGATTCCCCTTTATCTTTTGGTTAGGTTGGATTGAGAGAAATCGTAGAACTTTTGATTGGGTTGAGAGACATTTTTTTATAATTAGGAAATGGTGGTTCAATGCCCTCATTTTTTGGGTCATAGAAATTTTTTTTGTAAATGAATTAGATATAGTAGTTTTTGTTGAGTCACTCTCTTATAGATAACCTTGTACTTGGGTTGCACTCCCTTGGTGCACTTTTCTTTTTATATATTTTATTCACTTATAAAAAAAATGAAGAGAAAAAAAGATATCTTGCCACAGATTTCATTTTTTAACCCTGTTAATAGATTAATATTGGACATTGTGATACTTTATTGTAAAAGCCAACCTATAGACCTTGAGAATAACCATACGATAAATTTAACCAATAGTATGAACTCTAATAAATTAAACTTGTGAGATTTCATTTTAAAATATAAAATAAGAAAATAAGAGGTTGCACCATAAATTTAAATTTTTTAAAGTTTTGTTAATATATTAAACCAAGATTGTATTCTACAAATATAAAATATGAGATTAAGAGGTTCCACCATAATTTCTTTTAGTTTTGTTAATATATTGAATTTCAATGTTACAATATTTTGGCATTTTCTACATGTTTCATTGAATTTAATGAAATTATTGCAAATTGGGTCTTTTTCTAATCAGCCAAATTAGGTCATTTTTCAAATAAAAAATTAAACACAACATTGATATCTTAATTTCATCTTTAAATAGTTTATACTCTTAAGTTCCAAATTTTCTACTTATACATTTACATTTTGTACCCACATGTTATATTTGAGTAGATAAAAAATGTCTATATCAAATAAATAGGTCCTCTTAAATTTTGAAAAATATAAAGTAAAATCCATATCAGTTTATTTTTTATTATTTGACATTTTGAATTTAAAATTATTTACTTCTAGATCTGCATTTATATGCACATCTTATAGCTTGTGAAAGGTTATCAATAACAAATAACTATTTATTTGTTTTAAAAATTAGAATCAAATAAGAAAACCTTGGCAACATTAACTAAATCTATTTTTTTGGATACTTTATCTTATAATTTCATGCATTCAAACGTTAACAATAACATGTGAATTTTAAAACCTTTTATGTATGATACTTGAGATGTATCTTTCCCATTATCTTCTTTTTCTAATATTTTATTTTTCTATCCAAGTCTAACAATGATATAATTATTTGAATACTTTTTCTTACAATAATTGGACTACAGTTTATACATTCTTTACAATAAATTTTAACAAAAATTAAGTCTCTTTAATATTCTCAAACTAGATGATTTATGTGCGCTATATCTTTAAGATTTTTCAACATTCTAACAATAGATTTTCTAAAACAAATAATTTTTAAAACAGCACACGTGCATGGCATGGGGTACACGACTAGGAAATAACATATACCAACATAGTTAGCAACTACATTTAAACATCAATGGCAGAAGATTGTTGGATTCCCAAATTGTTCCACTCATTAAAGCCTTTCTGGTGACCTGTGAGAAATTTTATAGCACTTACGTGGAGAAAAACACTAATTGGATGGCGTCCACAAATTGTGTTGTCATACTCCAGCAAATACTGCTTGAAAGCATCAGGGCCTCCTGTTTCTATTATATCCATGCCCATCCTATCCAAGGCCTCAATAGATTTGTGTATGGCACCATGCTTCTTATCATAATGCATGTAATTGAACCTGACATACGACAGATAAGTGTTGTTATGTCAAATACAATATGTGATTCAACTCATTAGGTAGGGTAAGCTGACATAGCCCTACTTCATAAAGGTATTAAGGAAGCATGACTGGAGACTATAATACGCAGAAGATGCTGAGGTCATATTGCAGAAACTATGGATATAACCATAAAAACATAGAGCAATCTTTCAACATCCAAACACTGTTTTGTTTTTTTATAATTCAAATGCTTAACAGGACAAGATTAATATAAAATAGAGAAAACTTAATGTCCAACATTTTACACGGATCTCCCAGGTAACTCACAAGTAATAACATCAAATTCAACCATGTAAACATAAAATCTTGAATTGGACTGTGTGACAAGTACCTGCAATAGTGGTTTGATAAGAAGACTTTAACTTTCTATTGAAGACGATATACATTTTTAAGTATTAAATGGAAGAAAGAAAAAGGGAAGAGGGAAGTGCATGTCTTTGTGTGCATTTGCGTGTGGAAGTAATAAAATCATTGAATCCAACATATTGAGTGTAACATCTAGGCGAAAAAAAATGTTTAACTAACATACCGGGAACCCCAATGACAAAAATCTGAGGATATAGAGAAGAAATTCTTTGGATCATCCACATATTTGGCTAACAACTGTCCATACATGGCTTCATTTTCAGCATTAAGAGCGCCAACCAAAATGGGTACAACTTTCACAGGGTGCCTACATCATTATCAGTACAAGTCAGCCTCAACAAACAACGACAATATAATATAACTATAGATTGACAACATGGTTTGACTATACGACAAAAAATTACCCCTCAAATACTTTAGCAAGATATGGCAAGTGCATTTCCATGCTATGTTCAGCTTCATCAACACAAAGATCCATCAATTCAAATTTTTCTGTAGCTTTTAGCTCCTCATTGACTGATAGATGGAAACAAATTAACCTCAGCTATAGGTAAATAGTTAGAGCTGAAAAATACACAACATAATTTAAACTAAATTATTGCATAAATATTTTGACATTATACAGCTTTCTATCAAGTGAACACAAGTAAATCTCCCTCCACCTTCTCTCTCTCTTTTCATATGTGTGTGTAACCGCACAAATCCAGGGCAATATGTGCATTGATGTATCTTCTAGTACATCCATGTACATTCAAGTACATCAAGTCAGCAGGCTATCCTACCTATGTTCTCCTCTCCTTCCCTCCCTCCCTCCCTCCCTATATGTGTGTGTGTGCCTAGCACATAATCCAAGTATGTAGGAGCACTACGTGCTTATATCCATGTGTGTTAACTCCAAGTGCATTAGGTTCACCAGGCTATCCTACTTATTTTCTCCTTCAACAGTAACTTTAGGAGTAAAAGATAATCCATAAATCGTCAAAGCTAACTTTTACGTGGAATATGAAAACCAGAATACCTTCCAAATCAATAGTCAGGTCCCCTATTGGCGTCTTGTAAACTGTAGCTCTTGAAAGAGCACATTTTGGAGTGTAATAGTGATGAGATGGACCAAGAAGGAATACCCGAGAACTGAAATTGTAAATGTTCCCACATTCAGCAACAAATTTAGCTAACTACTAAAATCAATTAAAAATAATTATGGGCCAACAAACAAATACTTGAACATAATCAACGCACAACAAAAATAAATGCTTAAAGCAATGATGCATATAAAACAAATGCACAGAAGAACAAAAGTCAATGGGAGTGGGTGATGAACAAGAACAAAACTCACATGTTTGTTGGGTCTATGTTTCCAAATGCGAAGGCAGCAGCACGGCCCGAATATGAATAACCTGCATGCCTAGAGCTCCAGTGCCACCAAAGAAGGTGATGATCCATCAGAATTGCTTTTGAAGATTAAATGAAAAAGACAGATCCATAATAACTTACGGGGCAATCACGCCTCGTACATCAGGTGATTTAGCCACATCAGATGATCTGAGCCATCCATCAAGCTCATCTGCCAATTTTTTAGCTGACAAGGGAATAGAAAATAGTTTAGAAACACTTTCTAACTGTAATAAATGAGTTCATGAGCTAAGAGAGTTCTGAGATGAAAAAATATAATAATATATCAGGTTTGCAAGCAACATGGATTCACGAAGTCAAACTGTTAGATGAACTTATACTGTCCATACACATATAAGATTTGCTTGAAAGTGTTAAATGCCTACATTACCTTGTAATGCAAATTAATTTCAGCAAATCGAGAGATGTTCATCAAGGTTTCAAAAATTACATTATAATAATTCCCGCACACCAAAACATTGTCGGTTTTTCAGGCTATAAAAAATCTTCTTATTAATTTCTTTATAAACACAAGCGGAGCTGATACACTAAAAGCATTAGACATTTCTGAACACATATCTGGCTTGCAAATCAAAGAAGAAAGAAATCTTGGTCCCTAGATGGTTACAATTCCCTATCAAACATGTTCAAATATCTTAAAACAATTAATGTACAAACACTACCACATTACCAACCCATTGGGGTGTCAACATAGTGTGACTAAAATATTACAGCCCTACTTACAAAATTTATACAAAAAACTACATCATGTTCCACCATATAGAAATATTTCTTGAAAAGAAGGAAAAGAAAAAAGCTGTTATAGCATTAGCAGAACCATTGCAACTTCAAATGCGGCATATCTAAGCTGTCAATTGTAACAGCTCCAACTTCTTCCCCTCATACTACAGCTGAAGTAAAGGCACAAACGTTCAATTCCCTTCCCAAAGCTCTCTTATTTTACACTTTCACCACGGTCTCCAATTTGAAAAATTTTATTTGTCTAACTATCAATTTCAAACGATTTTTTTTTTTGGAAAATCCGTTTCCCTTATCAATAAACAAAAGTTAATGTTTCTTGGCGACCAAACAAAATGCTTGCTGCCTCAATTAGAAAAATTAGTATAGATCATGAACTAGAATCAACTGAAGTTTCTATATTTCCTGAACTAGAATCGATTTAAGTGGGAAGAAAAGTTGCTTTAATCCCCACTTAAATCAGTTACCCAAAGGATGTGAATGAAAATTAAAAAATAAAATAAATTAAACTTACGATTATCGGTGTACCATGAGCCTGCATGTGATGCGTTTCTTACTCTCTCCATGTTTTTGAGAATGCTGAAAGATCCTGATACGATAAAAAGCCTAATTCGATTAGTTATGGTGTTGCTTACGATTGTGAGAGATGCTCTTTTTAGCTTTTTCTTTTTCTACACCGTGCAAGAGGAGAAGACTGATAATTGAAGGAAATACGTGCGCTTTACAGCGTTTAAGCCAGCGACAGGCTCTTAAATTTGAGTAAATTATTTAGATCTCCCTTCATGTTGGTTTAATTACACTCACCTCCCTCCCGATTTTTGAAATAACACTGCATCCCGTATTAGCGTTTACGGTTTAGCTCTTTATGAAAGTAATGGGCCCAATTTGGTTTTAAGCTAATTTCTCTTAGAGTTGGGTCCATGCTTCTTTTTTTCCAAACCCACAAACCACGGTGACAAAACAACGACTGTACTGCATGGCTTGTGGGCGTGTACTCTGGTTTTTTTTTTTCTTGTTGTCTTTGCTTGGTCGTCTTAGGAGATTTAGATCATTTCGGTTTGAAAATTAAAATAAAATTAAATTTATTATGAAATTGAATATCAAATAAAAATGATTCAAATTTAAGTTTATCATAATTACATTCAATTTCGTCATAAGCTTTTTTTTTTATTTCAATTCTTAAATAAAGAATATTCAAATCCCGACACTACAATTCAGGGAACTCTAGCAATCAATCCCTATGGATAACAAGGGTGGAACAAATTTTTTTTACTTGGAGGTGAATAATTACACGAAAAAATGAATATATAGAAAGTATAATTCAAAATGTTTTTACTTTTCAATTGGAAGTGAAACATTTTTTTAGAGATATCTAGGAAAATGATAAATAGACTTTATTAAAAAATTGAAGTCACTAAAAAATATTATTATTAAATAAAACCATATAGGCCAGACACGCATATCAATATATCATACTCTTAATATTAAACCAATAAAACCAATAATGAATGCGAGTTTGTAAAAAGCTTCTATAACAATTAAAATTGCAATTGTAGGATCTGATATTGATAGTGTTTGTTTAAAATATGATATTCTAGTACGAGTCTCAAGTGACAAAAAAGGAAGAAACCGAATGAGAGAAACATGGATCAAGAAATTCAGTTTCAAGAAGAAAACTTTAATATATTTGTGATTCATATAAAAAAAAAAAAAGACATGAATTGTCCCGTACATAGGGAACCACTTCTCTTTGCATCGCTTAGTAACATAAGTAGGTCCAAAAGACTATGGTACTCTCATTTTTTTTTCTTATTCGTATACAAATTAAGAACCAATGAAAATTATATTTTATGTGAAATCTTTTTATATCACAAATTAGATGTTTCATGGCATAAATTCTAGTTGAAAATTAATAGATGAATCAGTCAAAGAATTAAGAATAAGAACAACTAATATTAATTAAAAAAAATATAAACAATTATGAAAGAAAAAAATAAAAATATCCACAAACACATTCAATTTAATGAAGTATTGAGAAAATAAAAAGAAACCCAAATATGCCCATTATTCATTGATCTTTGATATATCCTGATTTTCCATTAAAATGTAAGGAAATAGAAGAAAATAGAGAAGAATAAAGAAAGAAGAATAACACTGGTTTTTTTCTCCTTTTTGTTATATGAACTTTTTTAACTTTAAAAATAATTGAAGCAGAGAACTAAGAAGAATAAAATGATGAGTACTTATGTCTTGTGACATGTGGGTCGGTGGGTGGCTCGTGAGATTGAGCAGCACTTAAAAGTGAAAAAAAAACTTGTCTGACACTGTTATGAGAGATATATAGCATAATGATTTATTTACTCTCGAGTAAAAATAATTTTTTTTTTCTCTTTTCTTATACCATTTAACGGTGAGATAGATCATTATATCACATATCTCTTATGATCATAAAAAAAATAGTATTTAGATTACTTATTGCATAACTTGCAAGAAAAGCCTTGCTGTAAATGATTACATTCATTTTGTTGGTTAATGGAAAAAATTATTGGGAGACAAATCTCTTATATATTATTTAAAAAATCTAAATTTTACATACATTGAGTATTTTTTCAATTTTTGAGAAGCAATTGACCCCATTGAACAGCCCCTGACGGATAAGGTGCACAAGTCATTGGCTCATTCGGGAAAGGTGAGGGGCCAAACTTTTATGATGAGATTTAAATCATTTCTATTTAAAAATTAAAATAAAAATTAAACTCGGAGACATAACTTTTTCTTTTAAATGCCTCTACTTTCTTTTCAATTGAGATTATGATGTTGCTTATTATTATCGGTTAAGCTGCTTATCACAACCCTATCTACTGCTGACAAATAGAACTAACACATGTTTAACGGTGACATAGTACCAAGGTTAAGAGTGTTGCATTTGCAAATTGAATGGAGGTACCGTATTTATACAGAATCTTAGAGAGGTCCAAAATTCAAATAATTTTACCTTACAGATAATTCCATCCTGCACATTTTGTCCGTCATTTTGAGTCTGAAACATTCGATGAACTCACCATTGTGCCAATTCACGTTAAGAAGATTTAAGTTTTCTCAGAAATACCTATAAAAAAAAACAGTTTTCTCAGAAAAGAAACAAGAGGCACGTATTTTCCCTTGTGGAAAACAAAAACGATGGTTCTCTCCTGATTGAAGCACTCAATTGACCAAGTAAAAATATCCAAAATACCTTCCAAAATTTTCATAACCCTTCCTACCTATATAACATTATCTCTCTCCCTCTTATGGCCATGCTGACAGCAGCCGGTGCAGCAGCGTCACTGGCCATAAGAGATATTCAAATCCAGCAGAACAGAAAGATCACAAAATGTCAAACAAACACCCTTTATCAAACCCAAATACTGTTGCAACTTCCAAAGAGAAAAAGCTGTCAATCGATAATGAAATAATGAGCTTCTACACACTTATCAAAAAATAAAAATAAATAATGAGCTTCTACCCGAAGCTAACAAGAGAGTAGGCTGACACTCCCATAAATAACTGAGCCTCTCTAAATAACAAACAAGATGGTGATGTCACCACTTATTTGGTAATTGGTATAATGAACCAATCAAATGATTTACCCACTATTTCAACTGCGACAACTGCAGTGACTATGTTAAGAAAGAAATTCCACCCAAAAATGAAAAATGATTTTTGTAAACGAGCTCCGTAGCTTAATCAAATGCTTTCATTCCAAAACCAACACTTGACAAACTTTTGTTCTTTGCTACCCAAGCAAACAACGAGCAGAAGACAACAGCCACAGTGGAAAAAATCTGCAATAACAGAAAAGAGCAAAGAAAATAAGTGCCACTCAAGACCATCAATGATACTAAGAAAGAGTAAATTCAACTGAATAACACATTCCTATTGAGAAAGCCAAGGCAAGTTCATTGTATTTCAAATGTAAACGCAACAATAGAAGGAGGATTTATAATAGGCAGTGGTTATTCAACAGTCCATCGATCTTTTACAACATGATTCCAACCCAAAAATATATTTTGAATGTTGCTGCATCATAAAAACAGCATGAATTTACACACACTCTTAACCCTTTTTTTATTATTGGGGTGAGGGGATTTGAACTTGGGACTTCCTCTCCTCTAAAGAGGTGTGGATACCAATTGGGCACATGCAGGCTCCAACTTAGATCTTGCTAATAAAGGAACTATGCAGAAAACCCATGTTTTCTTTGACGAAAGAATGAAATATACAAGATTCATTTTTAAAAAAGAAAATATGGCAATTTTTAAAACGTTTGTTTTTACTTATAAAAAAAAAAGTTGGCAATACTCGTAAAGTTTAAGGTTTACATCCTGCATTGCAATCAACTCTCTCCAGGGCCCCATTTCCCAAAATGTCATAGGCCATCATATTTAAACTGCCATGACAATTTCTGCTCCCATTTTCGTGCAGAAATGAGAGGTATAGCAAAGCCACTCCAAAAGATCAATGCTCAATTTTAGTAAAATGACCAAAACACATAACGATATATATGTGTCATCTACCACATCCAGCTTCTATAATACTATTAATTTCTAATCCACACCCTTGTCCCAACCAACCAGAAGATCCAATCTATATGAATAAGGAATCTCAAATATATAGCTAAAGCACCAAATCCTCAGAAGTAGAAAGGTCACTGAATAAGCAGGTTCTTGGCTGCATGCACATCCCACAAATTTTATTGATCAGTTTCAACGTAAGCACAAGCAATAATAAGTTCACTGTTACCCACACTTAATATACAGATTCTGTACTTGGCTAAATTATGATACTCAACCTCAATAGACTACTAGTCTCCTCCCTCTTAACAGCCATCTTATCACGAAATACATTATTCAATAAAAAAGTGGGCCTGAATCGGTCAATCCAACATCATAAGATCATTTTACCTAAGCCAGAAGAAACCAAACAGTATACTAAATCATCATCAAATCTATATCCCATGAGGAACCACACTATGAAGACTCTAACTCATTTCCATCTAACACATTTCATAGTTGAATACAAAATAAATGTCAATCAAAGCAACAATATTAATTTTTTTTTATAAGTAATCAAAGCAACAATATTAACGTTATCCTAATCAATTCTATCACTCCCATAACTAAATTATGATTGGCAGATTATTGGTCTCCTCCCAAACCTAGAAGCCATCTTACCCAGGCATGCATTGCTCATGAAAAAATTGGAATTCACCTTTGAGACATACATAATCCTTCTTCTTCTTTTTTCCCTACATTCCTCTTTTTCTAGTTGTTCCCAACAACTTTTTGTTCAATGTATTATTATTATGATATCAAATACATAATCAAAAAATGGGTACTCCTTTCCTGCAGTCTCAAAGCTTCAAAGGTCATCTTAACGACCTCTAACAAATCTTGAACTTTATGAAATATGTATAATCAATTCCAGTTCAGTCCTAATTTATACCATAAGAGCATTTTGAAAAGCATAATAAAAAATGGGTACTCCTTTCCTGCAGTCTCAAAGCTTCAAAGATCATCTTAACGACCTCTACCAATCTAGAACTGTATGAAATATGTATAATCAATTCCCTTCCAGTCCTAATTTAAACCATATGAACATCTTGAAAAGCATCAGTGGCATCCTTGTCCCATTTTTAGATGTTAATTGACACTAACCTAACTATTCTTATTTATTCATGGTTTTCCATCAAGGCAACAACTACTAGCTGCAGTGTTTTAGTTAATCACTAACCAATATAGAAGCAAATGCTGCGATTTTGTACTTCTGTCAAAAGTCAGTTTCTAATGTCAGAAAAGGAAGTTGGTTTCCTATGCCATCTTAAAAGAGTAGCAAAGGCTATAACATAGGTTAAAGATGCTTGCAGCCACTATTTATTCTACATAATTTTAGTAGAGAACTTCCTAAATCCTAACTCAATCCCTTTGGCTTAATCTGATAAAAGATCAGCCCCCGACCCTCGGTTTTATGGGGGAAAATAAGGACCTGAATGAAGGGCATAATTCATGAATTCAATGGGACTTGAAAACCAAAACCTTCTGCCAGCCAATTGAAGGTTGCTACGAAAGATGTCTCAAGGAAAAGAAGAACTTCTTAAAAAATTTACCTGCTATACAATTGTATCCTATCAGAACTCAAAATCTAAATACTGAGTTTATTATACCTATATAAAATAGCAACAGTATCAAGTGCACCACATTTTGAGGTTATAACCAAATCATGCCACATCACCAATAAGTACAACATGTCAATCAGTTAAAAATAATGATGGAATTCTCAATAGTTCAGCACACAGAGTACTACACATAGGCTTACCTATCTTTGTATTTGAGAGGAGAACAATAAGCTAGCTGATGCATTGCTTAATGCCCCTGTAAAATAATCGATCATCAACAAAATACTTAAACGTGCTCTAAGATATAATGAAGTTTTGGAGCCCGCCGACGGAACAACGGCTCTAGCCGGAAAGATGGAACACCAATCTGCCACCTCTTAGCATCATACATCTCACTCCATGCCTGTACTATCTCATCAATTTTAAACCCTAGACCTGCAATGATTGCAAAGCGGTGAAGTAGTTATAATCCCATAATTATTAAAATTGGCTGGAAAAATACAAAAAATAGCTCCAATAAGCAACATTTCTGTCTAATTACTAGTACTTTACCTTCAAGTGCAGTTTCGTTGGAGCAATGATTCTTTAACATAACAGCTACATCTGTTGGAGAAGCTCCAGCAAGTTCAAACTTTTCAACTGCAACCTCTAAACATTCTTCCCAGGTTGGTAGCCCAAGCTTATACTCCACAACAGACCGTTCATACAGTAGGGTACCCCACAAGAGGTATATCTGCGAACTCATATTTGCAGCCTGTTCTGCAGCTTCTTCAGCAGAAACTTCATTAAACAGCACATCCAATCCCATTTTCTGCAACTGGGCTTTATATTTATCAAACTTAGAGAGTCCATTTAGACGTTGCTCCTCCATCTCTTCCCACATCTGCATACCCCTCTCCATGCTGTCCTCAGCCTTGTTGTAGAACTGTAGGACCTCTTGGTCGGGCCCACTCTCTAAATCAATCTTATTCCCAATTGCATAGTACCAGCAAAGCTTTGCTAGCTCAAACTGCTGTTGCCCCAGTGCAAGAAGACCTTCATAGAAGTCAGGCTTGATCTTCAGAGCTTCTTCATACCTCATTCCTGCCATCACGTACTCTTTTTGTGCCCACTCATACGCGGTCTTAACCTGTGCGAGCACGGATTCCCTCGAACTATCTTCCGAAAGTAAGACTCGCTTCCTTGCTCTGGACATGTGAACATTTCCCCAATTGAACAAGGCCAGTGCTGCCATCTCCTGGAACTTAACTGCAGCAATTTCAAAGAGTTCTTGAGCATCTTCACCTGTAACAGTATCCTCCATTGCTTCCGAATATAATTGCATCCCGTGTTTGTGAAGATCCAAGTATGAATCAGAATCGAATCCAACATGGTTCTTGAACAGTCGTGCAAACTGGACAATCCAGTTCTCAATGCAAGTCAAACCATTTTCAGATTCTACACTTTCCCCTGCATTGCCACTCTCAAAACTTCTTGGCCTGTTAACAACCTTATCCAGCTCCTCCTCATTGTTCACTCCCTCGTAAGCGGGTTCTTGATCAGGACTAACTTCAGCAATAAAAAATCTAAGAGACCCCTGTGAATCACCGGACGATTCAGCCAACCTCAGCTCATCTGTAGTAGTGATTGTAACCAAATCACCCTCTTGATCCCTGTATTTCACAAGAGCACCCTTTAAGCTAGGAAACCTATCCCGAACTATATCCCTCACCAATCTAATACTACAATTCAGAGGCAACTGTGCCCATCTTATATCCTCCCCAAACACCAACTTCACTGTCCTAGTAATAACTTCCGCTTTCTTAACAGCCTCAGTAACCATTTTTTCTTCTTCATCAACAGTCTTGGTAACCACCTCGTTATGCTTAACAGTCACCTTTTTCTCTTCTACAACCACCTTATCCTCCGCTTTCGTCTCCTCACCTTTATCGCTCTTCTTTTCCTCACTTTTATCGCTCTTTTTCTTCTTTTTCAACTTTTCTTTAACTACTTTACGCAAACGTGAAGCACCAATGGGCTGCGTGTTAGCCAAACTACTTTCCATCTCAATGACATTAACCCCCTTTTCCACCAACGAAGTTTTCACCCTCTCAAAGATCTCCATGGCCGAAAAATTATTGGGCTCCATGTTCAAGACAATATGAGAATCCCTAAAAGCCAAATCCAATCTATTCAAAGCCTCATAGCACCTAGCTCTTTTCAATAAAGCCTTGCTATACCTCGGGGAGACCTGTAAAGCTACGTTACATTCATTGATTGCTCGTGGGTACTCGCCAAGACCCATTTGCATATAACAAGCAGCCATGTTGGTGCGCAAGTAAGCTACATCTATGTGGTTTCTAGGGAGGAGTTTAAGGGCTTTTTCGTATTTTAACATAGCACCTTCATGGTCGTGTTTTTGGAAGAGTTTGTTACCTTCTTCTTTGAGCTCTTGTGACATGTTGATGAAGATTGCCGTGTCTTCGTCGAACGCCTTCGAGGTCCGATCGGAGATTTTGCTCGGCTTACTGTTGACATCACCGGTTTTCGGTGCATCCTGGTTTTTCTTCTTCCCAGTGGGCTTTCCCATTGATAGTTGAAGGATTTACGAGGAATAAAAACAAATTAATAAAAACCCTCAAATCAAAGTTCAGCTATTGAAATATGATTTTGATTCTTAAAAAAACACTTTACAAATGAATAATTTTGAACAGAGGAGAATAAAAAAACCAAAATTTGGGAATCAACCGAAAAAGACTATTGGAACTCGTATAAGTGTAAATGATAAACACAACTATATAGCAAACAAAAAAAATACACGAATACAAAACCAAATTACAAAAAATTTCAACTCAGAGCACAAAAAGGAAATTCTCTCTCTGGTTTCTCTGTATAGGAAATTAACAAAGTTGGACCAGAGAGAAACAAATTCTGATATTTCTTATATATACGTATGAAATGACAAATGACATATCAGTGATAAAGACAGAGGGAGGGAGAGAGTGAGAGGTGATCGGCGTGTTTATGGCGTGTTTTGTTACAGAGGAAATGTAAGGGAAAAAAAGAATTTTAACTCTTCCTCCTAGGGTTTGGGTTTCTTCCTGTAGAGCAAGTTCAACGTTCCCGTGGCCACGGGGGGGTGTTGACTCCCACGTTCAATTGAAGCACGTGCTGTTAACGCCCTTGTGAAGGTAAAATGTGGAACGCGGGATGTAATTCGGAACGAGGAAAATGAAGGGAAAAGGAAAAGGAAAAAAAAAACTTCTTTTTGTTTGATACATGTATTTTTTTTATTCAATTTTTTTTTAAAATTAACAAAGTTTGGGGAGAGATTGTACTTTTTTTTACAGTAACTTATTATTGTATTTACTATCATATTAACTTCAATGACATTTTTTAAGGACTGCCAAAATAGTAAAATTTATTATGGAGTATCATTTTCTTTCATTTCTTTAACTTATTTTGGTTTAAAATTAATTTTAATCCTTAAACTGTTGATTGAGTTTTATTTTTGGTCCTTTTTTCCTTTATTGAATACAATTTTAACTTTCAAATATCAATAGCATTGTAATGTGAAAATTTTGGTCAATAATATTTCTTTTAGTAATAAACATGTATTTGAGACCCAAAATAAATCACACAAGCAAGTGCACATGTGATATTCTTTAGTTTACATATACTTGTCTAAGGTATTGACGTGTGCATCACTTAAGAGATACACATTTATTCCATTAACATAAACAAACTGCGTTGATCAAAAGTCTTACATTGCAACGTTATTGATACTTGAGATTAAAATAGATATAATATCAATATTTGAGATTTTAAAATTGATCCAATTAAGAATTAGAAAAATATATAGAAATACTTTATGGTTTGATTTTGTTTAACTTTAACATTGAAATTTTAAAAACATTAATTTTGAGTACTTGAGGTTTGTCGCTAGCAAAATAAAAATTCCTTTAATTACCATATTTTAAATTAATTTGATCGTTGTAATGGTTTTTTAAGCTTAAGTTATAAATATAAAGTATGAGAGATGAAAAATTTGTTGATTTTAAATATATATATTATTAAAATATAAAATCTTATTTTGTTAAAGGTTTAATCACCATGTTTTAAGTTGATTTGGTTATTGCAGTGGTCCGATAGACTTGCAATTACCAATATCGAACGTGGAATAAAAAAATTTGCTTGTTTTTTTTATATTATAAAATCAGGGGAAAATACAAACAAAAGAAGCATCATATGATTTGGCTTTTATTTACAAACTACAAAACTCAAGTACTCAAAGTTAAGGGTGTTTTTGTTGTGAATTTTTTTTTTCATTTTCTATATCTATTTTGTTTAACATTTTGCATGTTTTTAATATAACTGGGAAAATATTACTATCTTTGTTTTTCATTTTTTCAACAAATTGTTAGAATAAATGAAAAATAAAAAAATGGTTTTCAAATTATATTGAAAATATGAAAAACAATAACTGTTATATATATATAAACAATAAGTGTTGAATAAGGTGCACACTAGAATAAAATACCTTTATTTAAATGATTTAGTTTTGATTCTATAGTTTTTTGGACTATATAAAGCCTGCTATAAAAATCTTAATTGACTTAAGTAGTAAATAAATTTAAATTAGAATTTTGAAAAAAAATTATAAGATTATAAAAAATCTATAGTCTACAATCTATTTAAAATATATATAATGTATATATATATATATATAAGAGTGAACTTTTTATTTATCTCATATAGTAATTTTTTAGTATCTAAAATATATATAAGAGTGTAGACATTTTATTTATATCATATAGTGTATTTTTTTTAAATGAAATTCATCTATCTAAACTAAAAAAAATATAACCGAATCATCAGCATGTCCATAAATATTTGTTTTTGGATTATTTTCAATCTTTGCAATGTTCACAAATATGTTTGACGGGATTGGTAAGTAGAGAACTTATTAGATATCTTTTCAACACGAAAAGATGCATTATTAGCCATTATTGAGTAATATAAGATAATATTAGTTAATAAAATATTAAAAGATACGTTATATAAATGTTTTTCCCATAAACAGTTCATTAGTACTTCATATGAAATAATTTTACTATATATAAGCAAGTCATTTACAAAAAAAAAAATTACTAATCCACGTGAACAAGTTATTTTTCGTAAAAATCATGTTACTATGTAAATAATTTCTTTATATTGAACAATATTAAATTAAAAATATTTTTATCTTTTTAAGATTTGACTATATTTAATTGTATTAATAAATTCATCAATACATTAGATTTTTGTATAAATTTCAATAAAATCCATCTTTATAATTATTATATAAAGTTTGGAGACTTTTTTCAAAATAAAAGTTTAAAAACTTTTGTCAAAAAGAAGTTTAGATACTCAATATAAACACACTACTTAAAAAAAACATCACTTTATAAAAAAAAAATATTTTTCTATAAAATAATTGTTAATATGTAATTAGATATTTTAAATTAACAGAATATTTTTTATCGTATTAATAAATTAGAAAAAATTATCGAAACACACCTGACATTTGGACGTCGCGATGCTTACCTACTTATTATTTGGAAAATTACATTTACCTACTTTGTTTTATTCGAAAATTTGAAATTTTCAACAAATACTTCTTTTTATCAAATTTTCACGTAGTCAACCGGTTGTTTTTTGATCAACAGTTAAATTTATGTCATCATTTTTATTAGAAACCCAAAAACACTCTTACAAGCACACAACTTTCCATCCCAAAAAATAACACTGCACTATTTCCCTCCCATTTTCCTTCATTTTCCCACAAACCAAACATGTCGCTCCCATGAATCAAGCAATAATACCAACTAAAAACTCATTAATCAAACAAATAATACCCAAAATTCAAGCAAAACAAGTTCAAAAAATCAAAGCAAACAATGCATTATTTTCCTTTGGGTAAGCCAAGGAAAACTCATTTTTCCTTCAATATATTTCATGCCAGCCAAACATACCCTAGTCTTTTATAAAACCAAGGAGGAGGTGTTGCTGCCTCCTCGGAATCGGCCCCTGAGCTCAGCCACTCGGTCTCGGCCACGACCACCGGCATGTTCTCGTGCCCAGGTACTAATGACCATATCAACCATCATATCGAACAGGTTCCTATACCTGACCCACCTTGAAGTTAAAGGGGTGCTTTTGAAATAGAGCGAACCGGATGGGTATCTCAGAGTTCAAGCGATACAAATTGTAAGGGAAGATGTTGACCAACAAAAAGGAGTTGGTATCGTCCAAGAATTGGAGTAGGGCTTTGATAATAACCTCATCGGCGGGTTATTGGAACTATGCCTTTGATGGCGGGAAAGCGATGGTGATGATGAAGAAAGATGAAGAGAAAGTGGTGGAGACAGAGATTTTCTTGACCACAGAAGGTGAGGTGGATATGTTGCGGATGGCGGGGAGGAGGAAAGTGGAGATGTTCGATGTGGAGGAGACAATGTCGTTCTCGACGGAGATGAGGAAGATCTTGGAATGATGGTGGAAGGGGAGGACGAGGCTGAAGATCCACTGTTGGGCGAAGGTACAGTTGGCAGCAAGGGCCGAGATGTAAAGATTGGTGATGGAGAGGAGGAGGGAGATGTTAGTGTGGGCGAAGGCTTGGACGAGGGACATATTCGAGTTCAAAAGGCGAATCGTCGGAAACCCCATTGTGGTTACCGTCGTCACAATGTGGTCAGGTGGTGGTGAATGGTGACTAAGAACAATATGGGGGAGAGAGGCGAAGGAGGAGAGCGAGATAATAGGAGACACAGATCTAGATGCGTTTTCAGATTTAGAGAAAATGGTTTCTCTCTCTGCCTCATGTTATTATATGTGAGGGCATTTGCGTATTTTCATTTTTCTATCCACGGTTATAATATTCCTTCTAGTTAAAAACGGTCAAAGTAGGTAACTTAAACAATAAGTAAGCAAGTGCCACGACGTCCAAATGTTAAGTGCGTTTCTATAATTTTCTCATAAATTTATCAGTATATCAGATTTATTTTACATTTTTTATTTTATGAAAGATTTTGTTTACATCAAAACAAATTTAATATTTTTAATAACATAGATTGCATTTAATTTCATTCAAACCAAGATCAAATGATGTGACTTATTTTCTACAACTAAAACACTTTAATTTTTCAGAACTTTGATACTGAAATTAAGCGAGATCAGATTAGAGGATACTTTTTACGTACTTTCTCGAAATGTGAAATGAAACTCAACAATTGTTGAGGACTAAAAGAAAAAATAAACCCAATTTATTCAAAGGTAATCAGTTGCTTATTAATGGATACAATTAGAATTCCACTGATTAGCGCCCTTGCCCGGAACGGCGTCGTGTCATGTACGCGTCTTAAAGAGCTTGAGCCTACACTGATTTGAACAGATAGGTGGAAACATTCTAATTCCTGCCTGTACTCTTCTTCCTTAACGAAAAAATAAATTTTAAAAAGGATAAAAGAAATCCGGCTGGGATCCATTCCTCCCTGAAAAGGAATATCCCCCATAAGTTCCCCAAAGATTCTCTAAGTCAGGAGGGAGGAATACTTATATTCATATTATAAAAAAAAATTTAAATTATTAATAAAATTTCGAATAAATCTAAAATATTAAATCTAATCAAATATTTTTATTAGTTCATTCCAAAAGGAAATGATAAAGCTCGTAAAATGGTAAAATAAAGCCTAAGGATACAACAAGAGTACAAATTGTTATGGTCGTAGTTCTTTGAGAAAACCATATTTATTTACTTATAGTATAATTTAACTTATAAATAAGTATTTAAAACCTGCACATACCCTCAAAAATATTCATAATTTGATTTAAAATAACAAATACTTCTTACTGTTAAATCTCATTAACTTTGAACAACAACCACTTCAAATCAATATTTATTTAAAAATAACTCTATAATTTAGTTTTCAGGGCAACTGGTTTGGGAGATCGTGAAGAAGAACAACCTTTCTTGGTGAAACAGTTCGGGAAAGGCATCACAGGCGTCCAATTCAGTAAGGAGAGCAACAACCTCAACTCCTGCAAGCATTCTAGCTTGGCGAATCACAAGACCGTAAGCTTAGAGGCAAGGATCTGTCAGTGACACTTGCCACAACAAAGACCAAGGTTGCCAAATCTGGTGTCAAGAAGAGATAATTATGGTTGTTCTAAATTCGCTTGTAGATAATCACTACAAGTCAGATTTAAAGAAGGCAGCCCTTGCAAGGTTTAGTGTTGTTCACAGGAGCCTCAAGGTTGCCGGATATGGTGTCAAGAAGAGAAACAAGCAGACCACTAAGATCCATGGTAGGAAGTGAAATGTTAGAGGCGTCTAGCTTTAATCAATTGCTTTTTATTTGGTACCTTCATAGTTTCCGAGAGACCGTGAAAATGTTAATTTAAGTTCAATCTTTTTTATATTTTTTGAAAATTACCTTCTGCGTGAGAAGGGTGCTAAACGTAAAATTTGAATAAATTCGTTTTCATGTTTGATAAAAAAATCACATAAAAAGAGTAAGCAGAATCCCATACGAAAAATCCCTTGAAGTCTTTGTCACTGACAAAGACACTGATAAATCCGTTGATCTGAAGAAAGTATTATCTATGAGATCATTTACTGTAAAAGAGTTAATTCCATCATTTATAAACAATTTAAATTTTATATAATTGTTGATAATTAGTTTCTTCAAATTAATTTGTTTTTTTTTTCTTTTGATTAAGTTGTTCTTAATAAAGATGTCGATTTAGCTTGTATAATTTTTTTTTAAAATACAGAAAATGAAGGGTTGACTTATCATTTGTCTGTGATAATATATACGAAAGTAATTATGATATTTATTTTTTTTACATCAAAATTTAAAAGAGAGTTAAAATCAAACCTATAATTTTTTTTCTAATTTTACATTAAATATGTAATTGGGTGGGCAAAGGAGCATAAAAATAGTCATATTTTCTTGATTTTTGTTTTCGTGACCCTTGTATGAGTAGTTAAGGTCAAACTCGCATACTTATCTGAGATGTTTTTTTCATGTGAATTTTTTAGTACTGCAAAATAAATGTTGGAGTTTTAATAGTTAGTTGATTATGCATATATATATTTTTTTTAAGATATTGTTTAAAAAGTATTAATATTCAATTAAAATTTTAATTTTTTAAATAAATTCATTTTGAGATAGTTTGATGATGAAAATTAATATTTTAATATAAATAATAGATTTTAAAAAAGTTTAATATATTAATATTACTTCAACAAATTCATCGAAATTGTAACGTAGTTTACAATAAAAAAAATATTACCACTGATATACAAATAAATATTAATGGAGTTCTATGAGTCATGAAGTTTGGCTTGTTTAGTTTCATTTTCGAGAGAAAATTAATGATAAAAGTATTTTCTCGGGTCCATCATAAAAAAAAAACCAATTAAAAAAAAGTAGGATGCCGTGTCATATATTTTTATTAATTTCACAAATCTTTTTAATCTTTTTTAGGTTTTAAGTAATTGCACATGATACTCAAAAGACATAGGGACATTCCGAACAGGCTTGGGCTGCCGCCGAGTTCAAACTTTAAAAAATTAAAAAAAAAAACTTTGGATAGGTGGTGTGGTAAGTCTTCTCCAAATCAAACACCAACCCAGATTCGTAATCTAATCTGATAAACTAACACTTCTTTAACAAATCTCTTAATCCAACGTTAATAACCAATTGATATATTCCAACTGTGCAGCCAACCGTGGACGAAATCTTGACGTAAAAATGAAATTGAATTTGTGATCATACATATAATAACCTCTGCTAGCATGCGAGAGTCCTTGTGTTTTGTTATTTGTAAGAATTTAGGCCTGACATTGTAGGAGAGAATGAGGACTTCTATCAACTTGCAGCTCATTTGTTTGTTAAAAGTCCTCATTGGGTGTATATGAAATCCTGGAAATTATTCATCTTATTTCTCATTGGCCATGTAAGTGATGAATTGCAACCTAAAGAGTCAGATTTTCCGTATACAGAAATTCTTGAATGTGTACTAGCTTTGCCAAGATTTCTTCGTTGTTTCGTTCCCTGTAAAATTGCAAGTTTAGATCTAACTATCTATGAATCATCGTTGATTTCTTCAGAGAATATTTTTTAAATATGTTTAATGTATTAGTGGTTTTTTTTTTCAATTAAAAAGAACATATAATGTCCTAGTGCTTGCTATATACTGCAAGTGCCCCTTTTTTTGCACCTGTGCTAGGTGAACTGCAAACCAGAGTCAATTTGGAGACCTTATTTGTCTGGTTTTTGTTAATGGTACCTCAATCAAGATATGTAGCCGATGATTTGCATGGCAGGGCCAAGTCCATATGGTCAGCACAACTTGGCTAGATTAGATTGACATTTCGAATTGGAAACTGCTGTTCTTTATAATTAAGCTGTCTCGCGCTGTAATATTATATTCTCAGCATTATGAAACTTTAAAAGAACAACATGACTTCCTGGGACATATACTTGAAAATGATTCAGCCTATAAGTAGTTTATTTTGAATTCTCTATACTTGTAAATGCATATTTGAAAATGATTATTTATGTTGTATTGTTACAGTTATAGAATCACTGAGTATACATGTAAGTTCCTACATAATTGCACAGAGAGAAGATTTACAAATTAAATAGAGAAAGTTAATTTCACTACTCACTCTTTCAGCTAAGCTTATTAGAAGTAAGCTTATTACATTTTCTAGACTTTTTGTTGATATGTATGTCATACATTGAATCTAACATTTATTTTTTCTATTAAAGTTAAGTTCAAGCATGATTGAGAGAGAAATTCATATCTTTAGTTATTGGAACGGCTGCATAAAGGAAGGATCGGATGGTCCATATTATGAAAGACCTCCTTTGAGAGCTATTAAAGTTAAGCGTAAGGTCAAGTTCGACAAGTTATTGGATGAGATGTATCTTATCACGGGGTTCAACAAACAACGATCTCGACTAGATTTGGTATGTAGATATCCTAAAATAGTTCAATCAGCCATGGTTAAGTACATATGCTTACCTATTGTGCATGATAGCAGTGTAGAGATTATGCTTGATATTCCACCCTTTCATCCTTCAATAAGAAACGTTGAATTGTACTTGGAAGTGGCATCGATCTTTGTTGAATCTGTTGATCTTGGAAGCCAACTTGTGAGATTAAATTCATTCACACAGTTGCATGCACAAGACGATAACACATTGTTTCATCATTCTCCAAGTTGTCCTATCGATTGTTCACCTCCATCTGTTAGTGCTCATCAAGCAGACGGTTGCATACTTTCAGGGCAAATACAACATGATAACATCAATATGAATACCCAACCTAATATGTGTAACAACTCATCTACATTTGGGACTATGAATGGGCCTGCAAATGATACAAAGGCTAGTCATTATGATGGGGATACAACTATGGATATGATTGCAGTACAACAAATGGTGCAATTTGAAAGGGCAGATATGCTTGAAGGTATTAATGTGAGCCATGAACTGCTTGGAGAGGAAGAAAACGAAGAGGAAGAAGAATATGATGATATGGATCGAGAGATTAGCATAGACATGTAACCAATTGATATATCTTTGCATGAGCCAGCAGTCTCAGAAGAAGTCAACTCGATAGCAGAGCATGCATGCAGAGAGACGCAACTAGGTGAGCCGGATGTGCCATTCTTCACAAATATAGATACAGTGAATAATGTTTCCACAAGATATTACATGGAACCCTGATCGTGAGTTGTGTAAAGGTTTAATTTTTCGAGATAAGGGTAATCTACAAAGAGGTATAAAGTTATAATCCATTAAGAGACTGACAATATGAAGTTGCAGAAACCAAGAAAAATGTTTGGTCATTGAGGTGTAAAAGACATCTTGAAAATGGGTGCAAGTGGAAACTTCGGGTTTTCAAACGAAAAGGCCTTGGGTTATTTGAGATAACACAATATATTGGTCCTCACACTTGTGTTTACCCAAGATTGAGTCAAGACCACACCCAACTAGATGCAAAATTGTTATCACATGAGATTGAAAGTCAACTGAAGGTCGAGCCCTCAATCACAATTGCTGCATTGAAAGAACGAGCAAAAGATAAATTTCACTATACTGCTTCATATAAAAAGATGTGGCATGCGAAGCAAAAGGCGATAGAAAAAGTTTTTGGTGATTGGGACACATCTTACAGAGTTCTACCTAAATTTATGGCATCACTTTAGAAATATAATGGAACCATTATAAAATAGCGTTTTCTCCATTTACAATATTCAAATACAGCCATGTTTCATCGTGTATTCTGGGCTTTCTCACCATCCATTGAATGATTTAAGCACTGTCGACCAGTCATTAGTATAGATGGCATGCATTTGTATGGGAGATATAAGGGGAAAATGTTGATTGCAATGGGAATTGATGCCAACAACGAGCTTTTTCCACTCGCATTTGCTATTACGGAGGAAGAGTATTTTGATAGTTAGAGTTGGTTCCTTTCTTGCATCAGAGAGACAGTAACACAGCGTAAAGATATTTGTCTTATATCTAATTGTCATTCTGGTATCCTTGCTGCAGTTAAGGAGTCTGGCTCTCAGTGGTAAGAGCCATGGGCGTATCATCGGTTTTGTTTGAGGCATATATGCACCAACTTCAATGACAAATTTCATAATAAATACCTAAAGATGCTTGTGTATAGAGCTGGGAGCGCACACCAACAACGGAAGTTTGATGCCATTATGAAAGAGATAGAAAAAAATAAACTTGAAGCTCGACAGTGGTTAGAAGAAATACCTGTGGCACAATGGGCATTGGCTCATGACGGGGGTCGACGGTACGGGATAGTGACAACAAACTTATCAGAGGTGTTTAATAGTGTGTTAAAAGGAGCTCGTAATTTACCCATCACTGCTTGTGTGCAGTTAACATTCTACCTATTGGTTAATTTTTTTTTATGTTAGGAGGGGCTTTGTCAAAGAAGCCATGAATAAGGGGGACTTATACACTCCACATGTTATGGTGAAGCTTCAAGGTTATCTTAGCATGGCAAATACACATGAGCTTGTACCGTGCGATGAGATTAGAGGAGCGTTTGAGGTGATAACATCACCTCATGGTGAATGTATGCAACTTGGACATAACAAGCAAATTATCCAACTAGACAAAAGTAATTGTACTTGTGAAAAATGGAAAATTTATAAATTTCCTTGTTCTCATGTTTTGGCAGTGTGTGGGAGATTGGCATTTGATAGCTGGCACTACATTGAAGATTATTACACCATTGAGAAATACTCTCAAAATTGGGCACCTCAATTCCATCCTATTCCACATGAAGCATATTGGCTAGAACTCAATATCCCAGAGCTGATTCCAGATCCTAATCGTAGACGCTGCAAGAAAGGTCGACCACGATCCACACGTCTTCGAAATGAAATGGATGTTAGGGAAGGTCGAACAACAATACACTCTGGATTTTGCAAACAGAGTGGGCATGACCAACGAACTTGTGCAATGAAAAATCAGTGATAT
Organism: Bretschneidera sinensis; assembly: GCA_023935145.1. Taxonomy (NCBI): domain Eukaryota; kingdom Viridiplantae; phylum Streptophyta; class Magnoliopsida; order Brassicales; family Akaniaceae; genus Bretschneidera; species Bretschneidera sinensis. The sequence goes on from CM043698.1 coordinate 13,709,907, forward strand.
TTGGTTGCAATGCTAAATGTGGCATATTTATCTGTTATTTAATTGTTAGCTTCGTGTAAACTTGTTCTAATATTCAAAGGAATGCAAGTGAATTTACTTGTCACTGTTTCTTTGAAACTGAAGTTTTCTTAGCTGCTCTATTAAGTTGAGAGAATTCTGAGTTGTTCTAGGATTTTATTGAAAGTTGCAGGCCATATACATTTTCAATTGCCTTTGAAGGGTCATTGCTGACCATGTTGTACCTCGTTGTTTCTGAGACCAGTGTGCAATTTGGAATCCAATTCAATTATTCATGTAGATAAGGCTTCAGGTCACAATATACTCTCCATCATTATTTTATTGCAATTTAGTTGGGACTGGGTTTATTACTTATGTCATGTTGCAGATGATAAGATTTACTGCAAAGCAGGTGCAGTCTAAATCTTATATACGAAAATTTATCATCTACAGGAAATTCTGAATGAACACTGTTCACTGTTCAGAGTGGTGCCTGTGCTTAGCTTGTGTTTGCGCCCATTCTTTGCTGATGATGCACCTTTGTTTATGCCTCCTTTGTATGCAGGACGGCTTTTCTGGTAGTTTTTTTGGCTGATGGCTGCAGTGATTCTACAGATATGTAGTGGACTGTTTATGCAGTTTAAGGATGACTTTTCCTATCATCATTTTAAACTGAATGAGTGGAGTCATTTCTTATACATTTTTCCTTGCACCCAATTTCCTGCCCTTTTATTTCCTCGTATGACACAAGTTGGGAAAATTTCGATCTTCCCCCACCTATTGATTTTTATTGGAATCATGGTCATAAAGTTGTTAAAAAAAACAATCAATTTCCTAGTGTTTGTGTTTGTTAGTTTATTTTAATGATACAACTTGTTTAGCTGTTTCACCCTGGCACATTGCATCTGTTAGAAGTAGTAACGAGGGCAGTGTTTTCATTTCCTAGTGCTCTGTGTTTATTAATTTATTTTAATTATAAAACTCATTATTTGGCAATGGTAATTTGATGAATCATTTGAAATGTCCAGTATTCTAGAAAGATAAAACATGACAGGAGAGAGAAAATTCTTTAATGGCCAGAAATTGGAAGAAATATGGAAAAAGAGAAGGAAAAAACTTACCACCAACTACCCAATGTATGTGTCGCCGGAATCAGTATGACATGACATACATACACACACACACATATATATATATATATATATATATATATAGTAAAACAGTTCAACATGTCATTTACACTGATATTGATATTTAAATTATCAAATTACTTCTTTCAAATAGAATATATTTATTTTCAAATTCAAATATTTACATATTTTATCATATTAACTAAAAAATCATTTAATCTCTCAATTACTTTTTTTTCAAATAAAATATATTTACTTTCAAATTCAAATATTTGTATGTTTTATCTTTAACTAACAAAATTATTTAATCTCTCCATTAATAATAATCATAATAATTTTTTCGAACTCGGTCTTCAAAAATTAATAATTTGATTTCATTCAATTTTATATTTAATACAAAAACTTATATATATATATATAACCAGAACCAAAGTGAACCAATAAGATTAAAATTCGATAGAGTTTTTTCTAGATGTTTATTTTGATTCCACTTTAAACTCAATAAATAAGTTTTATTAATAAGTCCTACCAAACAGTAAGTTTTATATATAACTCCATAAGCAAGATTACATATGCACTCATACTTAAATCTTAATTAATGAAAAGGGTCAACCTATTATCTATGCTAAGTTTTTATTCTATTACAACCTATCAAAAAGTAACACATCTGATTTTCCATAAAACTACAAGTCGAAATATATATTTGGTGTTGATTTAATATTTGATCTATTGATACGATTTTGTTGGTTGTATTGTTGTGTCTCATCTATAGTATATAATTTAATTTAATTTAATTTTATATTTAATGCAGAAATAAAATAGATAAACAATAAAAAAATAACAATAATGTAGAAAAGCACCTCACTGCAAATTTTAACAACCCAATTGAACCAGTAAAATTAAAATTTAGTAGAGTTTTTTTAGATAGTTTATTTGGATTCCACTTGATTATCAATATATCACTAATTAATTAATCTTATTTAAAGTTTGTTAAGATGATAATTATCTAAATAAAATTTACCTCATTTCTCATGTTACTGATAGATAAAAGTCTGCTATATCAATTATAATTATAACAAATTAGAGATAAGTGAAATAAAAATCGATCAAGTCTAATAGAAACACTTATCCAACTGTCTTTCTCTAAAAACATATATCAATAGCTGTTGGAGATTTTTTTCGGGTGATATGATCTTATTTAGTGGTTGAAATGTGAATGTAGAGACAATCAAAAATTATTTTAAATATCATATATATTTTTTTGAGATTTTATGTTTCATAATAAAACACTGAAATAGTATGACACATCATTTAATTTTTATTTTATTTTAAAAAGAACACATCATTTAAAATTTAAACTAAATCACTCTGTCATCATTATGAAACTTCCCAGAAACAAGCACTTCGAAGTGAGTTGATTGTAAGGGGATAGGAAAGACTTTTTTTTTTTTATCCTATATGAAATTTTATGGTGTCATCTTTTTTTTTTTTTTGGCAATTGTATGAATTTTCCTGTACATTTGCATGAGTTCAAAACTAGTTACTTAAAATATAAAAAAAATAATTTTTTTGTGAAATTAATAAAAAAAAATTATGACATGGCAAAAGTAACTTGTTTTGGATAATAAGTTCAAAACTATCTTACTGTAACAAATAAGATTTTAAAGTACTCGTATTTTGGAAAAAAACTCATAAATTGGATATACAAAACGGGCTCCAGGCCTCCGGAAAGAAACATCCTCCAAGTAGAATTGATCAAAGCGGGTTTGGTCAAGTTTAAGTTTGATCTGAATTTACATTATATTGTAGGCTCGATAAATAAAATTCAATCCGATCCAAAAATTTAAATTTAAATTTAAATTTTTGTTCAACTCCGACCATAAGGTCATCCATCAGATCCATTTTTTTAAAAAAAAATTTCTCTACTCCAAATTAACTCAAAATACAATAACACGGGCGCAAATTTTTTTTTACCATAGAATGTTATGATTAAAAAATCATAACATTATCATCACATTTTATGAAATTATTTAATATATAAATAATTAAATATAACATTTTTAAACGGACCATGCTGAATTGACCTGATTTATTTTTTAATTTCCCAAGTCCATTCTATTTTTTAAATCAAGCTTAAATTTTTGCTCAAGCCCAATCCGCTCTACCTCCAAAGTTACCCAGCAGGGAATCAGTTCATTTCGAAAGGAAAACGATAGAAGGCAAAAAGAAAAACCCAACATACTCTGGTCCAGGATCAAGTGCAGTTACCTCATAAAGCTCCCAAATCTAAGTGCTCCAGTATATTTCCCAACATCTCATAATGTACCTTTTCTTTTGTTAATCTTTATAGTAAAATGAATTAGAGTGAAGGCAGAGGCATTTAGCGACAAAAAGCCAGCATTTATTTTTTTGGGGATTATATGTGCAGGTCTGTGTTTAGCATTCGGTTGAATGCATGTTATTGGTACCAAGAAGAAAAGTATAAGCGCATATGGCCTCAAGCCAAGTTCTTGCTTACTCAATCAAACCTAGGTTTCACCGACTCCGCATCATTGACAATAGATTATTCAAGGATGTTGCCTGCTGACTCATGTTCATCCCATGGCAGAGTTCCCCATTTACCACCAGGTTCTTGAGGCTCAAGGACTAGCACTCTACCATCAGTTAGTCCCACCGCAAACTGAGTCGGTTTATGTGGATGTGCAGCTATAGCATGCGGGTAAACATGGGAACTGCAGTCAACAACCAAAACGCAAAGATTAGAATCATGTCAATGGTTAGCACACATTGAGTGATAGAAGCCTGAGTTTCAATCAGCATCTGTCCAAGGGTCAAAATTGACTGGTGGTTATGCATATAATTAACTACAAAAGATATCAAAGACCACTATTTAACAAGTGTTTGAGTTAACACCAATTTGAGACATAAGAAATTGATTCATTAAAACATAATCGAGCAAAAGAAAAAAGGAGGAGAAGAAAAAATCAGGCATAACAGAAGCTGATGATCAGCATATATCAGGAAACAGCCATGAAAGTATTCTTCCTTACTAGAAATCAGTTCATGCATCAAGTGGCATACCTTGAATTGGGTGGAAGGTAAGCAGTGGAAAAAATCTGACAATGTAATTCAAGATTTGAAGCATCAAATATGCACACTGTTCCATCCACGAAACTAGCATACACCATTTGGCTATCACTTGAGAATGTTGCTTGGGAGATTGCTACAGAATCTCTTGGAACATGCTGGAAAAATCAAACAGAAGATCCTTTTCTTAAATCCTCAACAAACAGCACTGACAGAAAAAATCCTGTTTACAAGAGAGATAGTGAGTAGAAACCTGCTTTACACATTCTAGTCCTTTGGCTTCATATATTGCAAGATGAGTCCCGTGCACAAGAAGGAAGTGTGTCTGATCCTGGTGAAACTGGATATGTGAGTCTGACACTGGTGTTTTCATATCAGGAACCTGCAATAATCTACTTTTCTGTTTTCCCCACCCATCAGCATTCCACAAAAATACCTGCAGAAGCACGTCTATTTGAGTATACAGAAAAAAATCTAATACATTAGTGAAGTTCTAAGAAGAGACCCAGCTACAGATGTCATAAAATATCAAATACTAACCTGAGCATCCGCTCCAGAAGAAACAAGTACATTCAGAGTATTAGAAAAAGCAAGGCCAGTAACTCTTTTAGAATGACCAGCAAGCTTGCCTTTGACCTGCATGAATGAAGACAGTGACAACTCTTTGATTAGCATCAGCACATGTAGCTATTATTAAAAGGTAAAGCATACCTTAGCCAATTGAACGTTGTATATAAGAATTGTGGAGTCGTCCATGCCAATAGCAACTATATTGTTGTCCTGAGGGTGGAAGGCAAGACAAGTTGCAGCAGGTGACGGGGGCATGATTGTCACCATTGTCTGCACTTACAAGAATTGGGAAGGGTCGGTTAGTCCTACCAATCACTGACACATATTGACAAAGTTAAAAATGTGAAATTATTTGGTTTCTAAAAATATGATCTTTGATATTAATGAACCACCTAAGATAGTCATAATAGAAAAATTCAAGAATAGTATTCTGGAAAAAAATTTAATGATATGTTGCCTACAAGTGCTAATGCAAGTTTATAGAATAAGTTAAAAAATTCCATCTTAGATAAATTTTTATTTTAATAATATTTTCAAATCACGAGGTACGAGTAAATAATTAAGAATTATTTGATTGTCATGACAAAACCAGCTCATCCATTGACCAAGGTCAATCAAAGGATTGTGCATGATTCAACACTTCATGAACTTGAAAGGAATCTGCCTTATATGAACATTTCTTCTAAATTACGTTACCTTAAAAGTCATCATGTTGAATAGAGAAATTATGCCTCCCGATGCTGACATGAGATATGAATCATTATTCGACAAAGCAAAACAGGGTACGGCTTCTTCAGGGCCGCTTCCTGTGAGGTCATTGGTCATCAGTCGTTCACAGTTTTTCGGTTGCCATAAATGAGGAGGAACCTTGGTAGTTGCCTACATTTAACATCTCATCATGATGACATCATCGACTACCATTCCAATTTCAAGAGAAGTAAGAAGTCTAAATAGGAATAACTATGTCTCTGTTCTCACCTTGCCGCTCACGTTAAGGTCCCTCTGCGGCCATTTCCAAAGAAGATGAATGGCATTTGATGCTAAAGCCAAAATGGCATTACCTGCATTGGTGTAGATCAGCCTTGATATCTGCAGTAGTAGGAAAGGAAGCTAATTAGTTACTGATCTTTTACTGCAACTTGAAACTTGTCTCAGTGTCTCATATCCTCCAGCTTTTGCTATCTTAAAGCAAATGTTCAATATCGTGATGAAATTATTTTGAATAGGATTCTTGAACAGATTACTTTGACTAGGATTTTTAAATCAAATGCAATGTCATCCACCTCATATAAGGACTATGACTAAATATTTGGTGAATTTTATTCTTTTAAGTGACTAAAATTTTAGTGAATTACCAAGAAACCCTGTTTAATTATCAAGATGACAAAATTAAGAAGATAGGAACATATGTCCAAAAATTTTCATTTTGTTTCTTTTCAACCTTATCTTAGCAAACAAGCAAATGTAAAAATGATCTCACATAGTAAAATTAGTTGATGTGCTATTTGTTTACAACAGAAAACTAAAATTTGAGATTGCTCTCTTATTTTAGTGGTTTCCATAACTTATTATATTTAATCTACTTGAACCTGTAAAACAGAACTTTTATAACTACCAAGTATAAATTCTTATACACCAAACGCACAGAACAATTTCTGGCTGTTGATATCATGGAGGCTGTTACTAGTTTTCTCTAAGAAGAGTAAATTAGACTATTTTGAATTCGTGTGATATTACACTTACAATGGTTTTTCTTATAATTAGTAACAATAATAATTAACCAACTACAACTTTGAAGGAGCATTAAGAACATCAACAATTGGAACTTGCTAGTATGTTATTCATCTATCGTCAAGACATTAGCAATCTGCGAAAATATCTAGACCACTTTATATAACACTGAGAGGCACAGTTTAGAAAAAAGAAGTTGTAAGGCTTGCTATACATTGCAAAATAAATTATAAACAAAGATAAGCTAATACATAAAATTGAAACTGCAAGAACAGAGGAATAGTGACCTTGTTTGCTTTCACATGAGCAGATAGCAGCAAGGACTGGCACTGAGAAGGTCTGTTAATTTGGAAGAGCTCTTGAATCATTGCGTTGTAACTGGCTTTCGCATTAAATTCAGATTTCACATCCTCCAGGTTCCTTGGGTTCCCAGTCTAAGGCAGCCAGGTTCCATGCATTACGTTAAATGAAATAAAACATGAATCCTGAACATATTATTCCGTAACTACTCACCATTTGAACACCTCCGCCAGCAACTCCAACACTAGCAACAACTGAAATTGGATTGACTGCAAGCTGTATAAAATAAAAGCATCAGCCAAGATTAACCTCCTACAAGACGCAGCAGTAGTAGTTTTAATATGCTTACCTTCTCAAAATTCTCAGAGAGAACTCTAGAGGCATCAACAGAGCGATTTCCAGATTTACATAAAAACTGAAGACCATAATCAGTTGCCAAGATCTTGATTCTGTTTTCATTCGCAAAAACAGCCAACAATTTGCCCTCCTTGTTGAAGCGAATTTGGGGGTGCGCCTTCAATTCAGAAAGAAAGCAGGAGTCTTAACTACGACCAACTTTCTTTTAGCTTAAATATTATATTTGAATTTTAACTTCACCACTTGAATATAAATTATTCCACCAAAGAATAAAGATTTTCATCTAACAATATTTTGAAATTAGGAACATTGAAATAGCAAAAAGTCCACTAAAGAACTTACAGGTAAGCCTCCATCTGCATCAGTAGTGGTCAAAAGCTCAGCCTTGTCCATATCCCAAATTTTAACTAAATGGTCATCACCAGCAGCCAAAAACTGGTTCTTAGATACATCAAACTGCACCACAGCCAAAGAACGGTTCCAGAGTCCATGATAGGTTCTTTTTATGGCACCTTCACTTTCATCCCATTCAACAAGAAATGTCTCTCCATCTTTACTAGTCCCACATGAAAAAAGCCTACAAAAGTGTCGAATTACAAAGCAAAATTCATTTACCCATAAAATATAGCTAGAATGTGAAAAATCACAAATCATTGTTCAGCCTCTGTAATGCAAACAAACCTTCTATCATCAGCACTATAAGCCATTCTTGTGCACCCAAGACCAGGAGCATCATAATCAACTCTGGCTCCAATATTATCATATAACCATGCTCTTATCTTGCCATCCACTGATGTTGAAAAGAGAAACTGAAATAGAAAAGCAAACATGAACTTATCAACAGATTCCAAATAGGAAAGACATGAAATGATCCAAATTATCAATATCACCATCAGCAACACCTAGATAAAAGAGAAATCCTTACATGAATTGATTCCTTGGTATGAGGGCAGAGAGAAAAAACAGGAGCATCATGGCCTTCAAAAGAATACATTCGGACACCGCTTAAAACATCCCATGCCTTCAACAGCCATGAATAAACACAAAGTCACTCCCTCCATAGCTTTAAAAACAGAAAACGATTATATGACATCAAAAACCCCAACCTTTACTGTATTGTCATCACCAGCGGTTATGACCAACATTTGCTTGTAAGGGGCAGAGAATGCTAGATCATTTACACCACCAATATGAGCGTCAATCTAGATTTTGCGAGGGAAAAAGGTCAAATGTTGGAGACAATAGAAAACTCAAAATTTTTTTAGTACAATACTAAATATAATAAGGCTACCTCCAACTGCTGCTGTACATCATTGCCACCATGGTAAGCGTACAATTGCACAATATGTTTTGAATATGCAACCCCTGTTTAAAGGAAGAGTTGTAGAATTTGGGGTCCCCAACAAACAAATACATATCACTAACTATTTTTTTTCCACTAAGCGTATGAAAATCTTTGAGCTTACCAAAAAAAGAACCATCAGGACTCCAAGCAACACGATTGACAGAAACACATGAATCTTTAATGAGAGCAGTCTGAAAATAAATGAGATTAATTTAGACTTCAGATAATGTGGATGGCATACAACTGTGCTCTTGTGAAGATATAACATAGTTTGGAAGGGGCAAACCTTGAACATCATTGAGCATGCTCCAATATTCCAAACCTTAAAATTTCTTGAAAACAGTTTTTTCCCAGAAATAACTTCCCACAAGCCTACGTCCCCAATACTGGTTCCAACTGAAGAATCATACCAGCAACATGCATGAAAATGCCAAATTAAAAGATAAGGTCACCATAAATTGTGAAGTATTAGGGGAAAATATGAATAAACCTAAAAGAAAACTATGCTGAACAGGATGAAAATCCATGCTCATTGGGGATGACTCCTCGATTAATGTTTGTGCAACAGTCTTGGGAAAGTCGTTGCTGATCAGTGTAGAATTTTTGGACTTATCATTCTTCACAGGAATCATGGGCAAATCATCATGAAGGTCGAACGTGAAGTTGCGACTTTGACTAGGAAAAGTGACAGATGATGTTACCTACACACACATGTGAAAACCCTGGTTTTAAAAAAAATATATTGAAAAAAAATTATATTAATTGTGTGATGTTGCAGTATCCAGATTACCTCATCTAGAATCCCAAAGGACCTTTTTTCGGACATAATATCAGGATCCTCATGTTCATCCATAGTTGCAGCTACCAAGAGGCAGTAGAAAAGTTTGTAATATATAAAGCACAAAAGAGATTAAATCGGAGAACCATCACAAACACCAGTGAAAAAATTAAAACCACTACCTAGGTTTGTTGGACCACTGAGACAAATAGCTCCTCCGGAAACTGCATGATGGGTTACAGTAGAGGTACCAGAATTCCAACTGGATGGGGAAGACGGACATGACATTGATGTGGCTTGAGAAAACTAAACACGAAAAACTCAAACTTTCTTAAACAAGGCTTTGAACCCACCAGAACCAAATTTTGAGAAGAAAAGAAAGGCAAGGGAATAGTTTAGTTTAAATCTCACCAGAGAACTGTTCACACTTGAGTGGGCATACAGTTTATTGAATTGTGGTGGGCAAACATGATCCACAAAAAGAGTCTTTATATCAGGATTAGGATGAGGATATTTACAAAGTACATGCTGCCAATTCAGGCTGCCAGATTACACAACAAAATCAGTTCTCTCAAAATAATTGCATAAGCATGTCTAGAAAAAAATGGAGTATCCAGGATGCTACAGGTGCAGTAAACAAATGGAAACAGTTGCTATAGAGTTAGCACTATTAAAATTTACTTTCCAAGAAATGAGGAAAAGAAAACCATCACCTTTGGTTAAGAAGACATTGTAATCTCTGAATTTGTATTCTTGGAAATTTCAATTTGCCACGGAAAATCGGATTTGCCTCGATAACTTTCTTAAGCTCACACATCACAATTTTCCTTGCAGACTCTGTATCTCCATAAAGAGAGAGCGAATCATGTTGCCTGGTTGAACCACAAAAGTTCAATTAAATTCATATAAGTGTGCTACTGCTACCAAATAAACTAAGAAACTAGTGCACAGACATACCTGATATCATCTAATGACAAAAGCTGAGTCATTTCTTTGAACAGTTCTTCATTACCTGGGGCGAAAACTTTCAAATCCTTCATAAGGATGTCTAAAGCCTTCACGCGATCATTACTGTAAGAATCAAACAATCATAGTCAAGGCTAGAAACATGATATCTGCATGAGAATGATTACATAAATGCCAAATAAATTAATAAATAAGCAAATAAAAGAGAGCATACTTGTCCAATGTCTCAAGGAATTTCTGCTTCCTGATTTCAAAATAGATCTTGGTTGAGTACATATTGTCGTCAACCTTTGTGAAACCAGAGAGATACCTATCAACCTCATCCCAGTTCCCACTAAGTACCATGTCCTCAAAAAACTTCATGTCAAAGTAGAATCCGCTTTCCCGCTCCAGCCTGTGCATCAAATGATGAACAAAACTATGTGTAACAAATATCGAAGAATGAAGAGGTGGGTGTAGATGTATGTGTGTGTGTGTCTGAGAGAGAGAGAGAGAGAGAGAGAAACCTACATGTGAGCAGTTTCTTTGAAACCCTCCTCATTAAAGAACTGCAAGATTAAGAAGACAAGCTCTTTACTGAGAGTAGACATCTTTTGGCAGCCTTTCTTATCCCTGAGACCTCTAACAAAACTCAAAAAAGTTAATTTAATAAACAAAATGTATAAAAACCATACCAACCAATAAAATTAAGCTCTAATTGGCTGCTGAAAGTAAAAAAGAAGACAAGAAAACAGTGGAAAAAGAAAAGGCACAGAAAGCACACTTAACAAGCCCTAAAAAGAGTTATAAGTTTCTTTATGAACTGTACATAGGTATGGCTAGTTAAAGGTACTTAATAATATGTTATTGCATGTTTGAGGATTTTTTTGATGATTCATTATTATTAATAACAATAAAAATAATAATGTTGCTGTACTTGATCAAGTAAATAACCTTTTCTTTCATTTCTTCTCCTCTTCTATTTCCTTAATAAACACGGTTAAATGTTGATTTGAGTAAAGAAAAACTATCTTCATCACTGTCATTATAAAATTTCTCAAGAAAGAAATTTTGATTGCTATTTCTCTAATAGAATACAACAGTTTGGCTCAAAAATGTCATCCTTTTCTTTTATTTCTCGTCAAGAAAACAGATATTAACTTTTGACAAGCACATATGAATCCAAATAAATTCAAAAACAGGCCATAATCATCTGATTGTGGAACTCATAAGCCCAATACGATCATCAATAACAATCGAGAAATTCAACACCGATCATCTACAAAGGGATAAATAAATTCAAGAATTAAAATATAATAATAATCATATAGCTCAGGCGGGTCGAGACTGAACTCCTCTATAACCAATAAGAAAACCCCATAAAGTTACCATGAAAGCAGATTATTTCCGCTTTCTTGATTCCTCCATTTCCTCGGCAACCAAACAAAGGGTTAGGGTTTTGACCGATTGAAGAATGAAGCCAAACCAAATGTAAAGAAACAAATGCAAAATTCGGATAATCCTCTTCACTTATACAGACAAATCAGTCACCGTCAAGATAATCGTAACGATCGACAAAAATAAATGAAAACGCTATAATGGATTAAATAATTTTTTTCATAAATATACAAATTAAGCAATTGGTGTATTAGTAATATATTAACTGGAAATAAAAGACCAATAGATAAAAGTAAATCTTGAGGGAATAGGTCTGTAAAAGCTCACCAGAGAATTCGACAACACGAAATTGAAGAGGAAATTAGAGAGAGATCAATTCATGGAAATCACCGCACATAGGTCCAAGGACTCTCTCTTTCTACACTCTTTACTTTCTCTCTCTAGCTCTTTGTTTTTGTTTTTGGCTCTTTTGGTTTCACTCTCTAGCTCATTGTTGCATATGGAATTGAGTGGACTAAGGGGGGCTAATAAATAAAAAGGCGATATGAACGAGATGATAAGCGCGGCTGCTTATAGAGAAAAGCCGAGTGATAGTGGTAAAAAAGCACGTTACAACCAGTGTAGCTACAGAGTTCTAGTTGTATAAGCACGTTACAATCAGTCTAGCTATCGTACAAAAGTAGGTGGTTCCAGTGACAAACTCTCCCATGTAATTTTTTTTTTTATTGGTTCGCATTTAAGCCTCGTGATTTAGATGGTTAGAAACTTTATTAATAATTATGAAGAATTTTATTGATAATATTAATATAAATATAAGATTTAAAAAAATAATATTATTAATGTAATTTTTTAAAATTATCAATAAAATTTTCAATCGATCTAAAACATAAATTTTAAATCCGAGCCAACCAAATATTTCTCCGTGGCCCATGGGCAAATTTTGATGAAATGACAAATTTTCCTTTCATTGGTACGATATTGAAGAAGAGCAGCGATAACCAACAAATTTTGATAACATTAGAAGTTTGAGTTGTAATTAAGAGAAGATTGAGTTGTAACGAGTAATTTAAACATGGACAAAAAAAAAATTTCACATATTTCAAGTTATGTTGTATTTTCTCATTGACCCATCCATTCTTATATTGGCTAATTTACCTATATTGTCTATTTTTATTGTTCAAAAAAAAAATTTCACATATTTCAAGTTATGTTGTATTTTCTCATTGACCCATCCATTCTTATATTGGCTAATTTACCTATATTGTCTATTTTTATTGTTCAAAAAAAAAATTTCACATATTTCAAGTTATGTTGTATTTTCTCATTGACCCATCCATTCTTATATTGGCTAATTTACCTATATTGTCTATTTTTATTGTTCACGGATCATTATTCATTGAAAAAAAAAATACCGCTAAATATATTTGTTTTAAAAAAAAAGAGATATAATGTTTTACTTTTAAGTGAGTCACTGCAGTATATACTCGATTAATATTTACATTTGTATATACATATTATATGAATATATAAAATATTATTAAATAACATGTATAGTCTAACATAATTAATATTTTACATCTTATAAATTATTTAATGTAACGAGGACTTCATTACATTATAGAAAGATCAAGACTACAACCTAGAAATAAGAACAAACAACCCAAAGAACCAAACATGCACTAGATAAAACCTTTGTTTTTTCCCCTGTGAGTACCATATAAGAAAATGGTAAATATATCCCTGTGGTGACAAGAAAATATATTTTTTTAATAATTCCTAAAGAAAATTATTCTCTAAGTCTCTTTGTGCCTGAAGTTGAGGCCTCCTCATTGTTTCATGCATCTTCAAGTATCCAACCTAAATTTAGGGTGGTTGCAGGAAATTGCAGCTTTCGACATAACTTGATATTTTCCACCGAGTTCATCCTCAGTGAAATCGTACCCCAATACCTTTCAATGGGCGTGGGGGCATAATTGGCAAATACATCAGGCAACCTATACAAACCAACCAAAATCAATAAAGCCATATCAGTAAAACAAAAATTTATTTGTAGCATTGAAAATTCTAGAACAAGATTATGAATGTTCGAATGTTAATTACATGTCAAGTGCTTCAAGGAATTTCAATTTTCTGATCGTGAAGTAAGATTTGATGGAGTAGATGTTATCATCCAGTTTAGTGAAAGCGGAAAGATAATTTTCCAACTTCATCAAATTTCCTTCCATTATCATCTTCTCAAAATGGTGGACGTTTCCAAATCTACACCATTAACGAAGAAATGAAATTAATTAATAAATTAAATTTAAGAATAAATTAATTAATAGAAAAATAAATTAAAATATTGTAACAAAGGAAAACCCCCACTATATATATAAACAAAGTTATAGTACAGCACCTTTCGAACTGCCTCATTTGCTTTTCTGATATATCGTTGATCCGATGATTTTTTAGCGACAACAACCATGTCATTTCTTGAAAACTGAAAAATGCTTGATGAATTATGATGGATAGGAGCGCATAAAGGGAAAAAAAAAACACATATTGGCAGTACAGAAAGAGCCCGTCTATGGATTCAGAGTACGATTTTTTTTTTATACAGGTTGGGTAGTTCCGTGGTTGTCATGGAAGGACTAACAGTCCAACTCATTTAAAAAACTTTCAAAAGCTCTTTGTATAACTGTCATTTTCTTATTGGACTTAACACGTCAACACACCACAAATTCTTTGCCCACTTATCGATATACTTATTGTAATAAAATATTTCATAACATTCTTTTCATAAAATTATGAATTGGATTGACAGGTTTACATACTATAAATTATGGATTAGACCGACACATTCACGTAGTATCAATTATGTGCAATGCATTTGCCCATTATTTTAAAAATCTAAACTGTATGAGACTTTACTCTTTTTTATATATTGCCTTTTTATTTTTATTTATGTTAAACGTACTTATATGTGAGTGTTAAAATCGTTTATTTTTTTAAAGTTTTTGTTTGATTTTGAATATTTGAATGTCATACTAATATTTGAAGTGTCGTGTTTGACACCAATACAACAAGATAAAATGAATAGTCCGGATAATATAGATTCTTATTTATTTTGGTATAATTAATTTTTTTGAAAATTTATTTGAATAAAGTAATTTTTCATTTTGCTTCATTTTCCCCAAATTTACAATAAAAAATGAGAATATTTTAACTTTTTTGTTTAAAAAGAGGAAAAATGTAAGTGAAATCATTATCCTTGAATGCTTTGAGATTTCGAGTTGTAAGTAAGCCTTTGTACATGGGTTGACATCCCGCTGATGCCTCTTAATACAATTTTTCATTCATATAAAATAAAAAGGTTGAAATTGTTCCTTATTTAAGTATAAACATAAATATCATTATTTGAATATGTTTTCTCATTGGGGAAAAAAACAAAAAAGACATAATTTAAGACTGTTTGATTTTGTGGCATCTTTCATTATATTTTACATTTTTATTATTATATGTTTAAACACTATTTTTAGGACATTAATTGCTATTTATCCTTAGCACATCTTTATCAACATAAAAATATTTTTTTGAATATTTTTTTTGCCGTTTCTAATGTGAGTTTTTTTTGAGAAAAAATTAATTATTAAATTGATGGTAGGAAAAAGAAGAGCCGTCGTCTCTCTAAAAAAAAAAAGGGAGCAAGTCACTAATCAAAAGCACTGTCTTAAAATTATCTACAATTCTTTCATTTTAAATTTTATTTTTATCAAATAACTTAATTTCAGTTATTTTTAAATTTCTCAATTGATGATAAGATAATGTCATTTTATTATAGCTTAACTTTGAGTATTGCAACCAAATTTCCATATTTTTTTAATTGAGATTTTTATTTTAGATATATCGTAATTTTTAATGGTTTTCTCTCAATTTGATTTGTAGGGAAGAGTTACATATAAATTAGTTTAATCTGGAAAATGGTTTTTATAATATGTAAATTTTTTTTTTGCAGTTTTATACACTTTTATGAGGTTAAATAAAATATTATATATATATTAGCTAGTGATTTTAATCTCTTGCACATAGTGTGGGGGCTATAGTTATCATGTAATTAACTCTATAAATTTTTAAATTTTTCTTGATGTAATTAGGTTTTAGTTTAACTCTATATAAGTAAATTATTTTCACAATTCATCTAATTAAAAAAATAATTTTAAATTAATTAAGTATCCATTTTTTTAAAAATATTACTTCATAGAGTCAACAAGTTTTTAAAAATTATTTTTTATAATAATAAATTGATAAAATATAAAAAAATAAAAGTTAAAATTATGTACAATGCATTTGCCCATTGCTTTAAATATTTAAGCTGCATTAGACTTTACTCTTTTCTGCATATAGTGTCTTTTTATTCTTATTTATGTTAAATAGACTCAGTTACTTGTGTTAGAA
The DNA here is from genome assembly GCA_023935145.1 of Bretschneidera sinensis. Taxonomy (NCBI): domain Eukaryota; kingdom Viridiplantae; phylum Streptophyta; class Magnoliopsida; order Brassicales; family Akaniaceae; genus Bretschneidera; species Bretschneidera sinensis. The sequence continues at coordinate 13,725,979 of CM043698.1, forward strand.
TCATTTATTTTTTGGAAGTTTTTGTTTGATTTTGAGTATCCGAATATCATATTCATATTTGGAGTGTCGTATTTGACACGGATACGATAAAATAAAATGAAAAGTCTAGATAACATAGATTTTCATTTATTTCGGTGCAATGAAGTTTTTGGAAATTTATTTGAATAAAGTAATTTTTCATTTTGCTTCATTTTCTCCAGAATTACAATAAAAAAAACGTGAATATTTTAACTTTTTTTGTTTAAAGAGAGTGAAAATGTAAGTGAAATCAATATTTTTGAATGCTTTGAAATTTCGAGTTTAAGTAAGGCTTTGTATATGGGTTAACATTCCGTTGATGCCTCTTAATACAATTTTTTGTTCATATAAAATGAAAAGGTTGAAATTCATCCTTATTTAAGCATAAACACAGAGATCATTCTTTGAATATATGTGGTAGTAGATATAGGGGTGGTAATTTTGGACACGACACGTGAACCCGACACGACACGACACGAAATAAAGCGTGTTAGGGTTGAGTATAATCGGGTTCGTGTCGTAATCGTGTCAACACGATTATAACACGGAATAATCGTGTCGTGTCGCGGGTTGATCCGCTAACCCGAAATGACACGATTAAATTTACGGATTTGATGGGACGTGTTGGACCCATGATCCGATTATGACCCATTTAAAATTTATTACATTAAAAAAAATTAGTATATATAGATAAATGATCCCTGATGTTTAATTTTACAAACACAAAGTCACAAACACTGCCGGTCTGCAGCCTCTCTCGCCTCTCCCTTTCTCTCTCGATCTCACTGTCGCCAGCCATACCGCCGCACCGGTCGACAACCACACCACTCTAGTCGCCTCTCCCTTCTCCCCTTTTCTCTCGATCTGTCGCCAATTACACCACCGCACCAGGCGCCTCTCTTCTTTCCCCTTCTCATTCGACCTGTTGCTACACCGCACCAGCCACCAGTACTAATCAAGTAAGAGATCTGCCCTCTCCCACTCTCGTTTATGACCCATCTATACGCATTTATTGTATTTGGGTGATTGGAAATGGGAGGGAAATGAAGGTGGAGACATGGGTTTTTGTTTCAGTGGTATAAGTTTTGGTATTAATAGCTGCATTGGGCTTATATATCTGTGTATCTATATGTATCTGTTCGTGTTTTTGCCCGTCCTGGGTTGTGTTTGGTTGAAAAGGGAAATGGAGGGAAAGTGAGGGGAAATCAAACTGGAGATTTGGGTGTTTCGTTTCTTATTTTTTTTTTGGTGTCATAAGCTTTTGCATTAAATTATTAAAAAAAAATGGAGTTCTATTTTGCAGAGCAGTGGATGGATTGTTTAGTTCGTTATATATTTGTTTGCTGGGGAAATTTAGGTGACAGGAGGAGGGGAAAAAATTCGGATTTGTGAGTTGTGTTGTCTGGGTTTGGAAAGTAAAGAACCCACTGGTTACCTATGTGATAGCTCTTTGTTTGGTAAGGTCATTATCTTGTTTTAGGTCTGGAGAAAACAGGAGGGCTTTTGATTTTGGTAAGTTTATTAGTATTTTTTTTTTTGCTTTTTGTGTGGTAAGCTAAATATGATATTATTCTTTTTTTACTGCTTGTTTTGAAGGTTCTAAACAAGTGAAACCTTCAAATTAGCAAACCAAGTTTGTCTTATGAGTCATGGCCTTTGGTTTGGTTACTAAGAATTTAAAGGGAAACTGAGAAAAAAGAAAAGAAATATTAATGGCATTTTGGGTTTCAATTGTCTGGGTCTAATATGAATATTATTTATAACAAAATGAATATTATATTAAGTGAACTAGACCAAATTATTTTTCAATCTTCATTCATTTTGTTAACTGAACGTGAAGGTCAAAGTATTGTAAGCTTTGCTCCCAACTTTGTGTTGTTTCTGAATTCTTGTTCCATGTTTTGAAAAAGACAAGGTTTATGATTTGTGTTTTCCTTTGCTTGGATGCTAATTTGATGAAGAAAAAAAAACAAAAATAAAGTGTGGGTAAATGAGTGCTTAAAGTGCTGCTTATTGCTATAATAGTTATGTTGATCAGCTTCAGCAGGAGGTCAGCATATATGACTATGAGTTGTATTCAAATGGGGAAATAGCTAACTAGCATTCTAATTCCTTTTCCATAGAATTATGATTGCAATGTTCGTGATCGTGTTTGTGTTTTGACAGTGTATTGTAATATCATGAGCGAATCCGATCCCACATAAAAGAAAATGAAGTTATGAAAAGATATATAAATATTATTTGGTGAATTGTTTAAATATAATTTGAATCATTGAAACTTAAAATTTTAAAACATTTTAAAATATGCTATATGAGTTTTCTTATAGGCTCCATTTGTTTCAATGGTTTTTTTCTTTATAGAAAACGATTTATATAGAAACTAGCATTTTCATATGTTTTAAGTTTATTTAATGTTATGTTAGTTATAATGTAATTTGATTTACAGTAAAAAAAGAAGTTGATATGATGTAAAATGAGAAAATAAAGAAAATCAAATTTACAAAAAAAGAAGTGAATTCTATCCCTGTTCCATGCAGGAGTGTTGATTGATGTCTATCAATTTTTTTATACGTAATATGACCGGATATTTGCAGCATGACTTATGTTTGACTTATGTTTGACTATATGTAATTTGGAGCCTCCAAGGCCCGTAAGTTCCATAACCTACAAAAAGTATATACCCAATACAAATTGTTTTTGAAATCTCTAATGTGTTGGTTTACCTGTAGATCGATGGGGGATAAAGTTAGCATTATTGTTGAGGTTTGTGATAGCATGGATGTGCTAGATGAAGAAGATGTTGTAGTTGAGTTAGAGGAAGTAGTTGCTGCTATGGAATATAAGAAAAAAATGGAAAAACGTAAAAGAAAATTTACCTCACCAACCTGGAAGTTTTTTGACATGCTTCATCTTGAAGATGATAAGAAAAATAGATGCAAGTGCAAAAGGTGTGGAATAACATACGTTGCTGATGGTAACTTTGGAACAGATAATATGAAACGCCATCTGAGAAATGGTTGCAAAAGCGGTGAAAGGGCTTATTATTGATGTAATAAATATGAATATAAATGAGAATGAATCATTTGCACCTCTATCTGAGGATTTTGCTGCTAATTTGGTAGGTTAATGTTGTAATATTGTGTACTTGTAATTTGATGGCTTATGATTTATGGTGTTATTGTTTCTCTTTTTTTAATTATGGTTGATATGGATGATAGTTGATAAAATAATGTTTATGCTATTAATTAGATTTTTTTATATGTATTTGGATCATGAATATATTGAAATTTGGATTATGAATGATTAGATGATAATTTAGATTATGAATGGTTATGGCGGGTCGGGTCGTGTTAAAATTTGGATTATAAAAAATTAAGCGTGTCGTGTCGTGTCATGTCGGGTCTAACACGACCCGTTAATTTAATGGGTCAAGTGTGTTGTGTCTAACACGACCCGTTTATTAAACGGGTTAAGCGGGTCGTGTCGTGTTATCCGTTTAATAATCGTGTCGTGTTCGTGTTGGGTTTTCTTGACACGATTAATAATCGTGTCGTGTTCGTGTCGACCCATTAATAATCGTATCATGTTCGTGTCGACACGTCAATACGAACACGACCCGTCAACCTGAATTACCACCCGACAAGCTTTCTCTTTGGAAAAAGAAAAACAAAAAATCATAATTTAAGACTTTGATTTTGTGGCAGCTTTCACCCTGTTTTATATTTTTATTATTATATGTTTAAATACTATTTTTAGGACATTAATTGCTACTTATCCTAAGCACATCTTTATCAACATAAGAATATATTTTTTAATATATATTTTTGTTCTTTTTGGATATTTTTAATGTAAGTTTTTTTTAGGATAAATTAAATACAGAATTGTTGGTAGGAAAAAAAAGAGCCCTCGTCTCTCTAAAAAAAAAGCAAGTCACTAATCAAAAACACCATGTCTTAAAATCGTCCATAATTCTTCATTTTAAAATTTATTTTTATTAAGTAACTTAATTTCAATTATTTTTAAATTTCTCAATTGATGATATGATAATGTCATTTTACTATAGCTTAACTTTGAGTATTGCAACCAAATTTTCATATTTTTTTTAATTGAGATTTTTATTTTACATATATCTTAATTTTTAACGGTTTTCTCTCAATTTGATTTGTAGGGAAGAGTTACATGTAACTTAGTTTAATCAGGAAGATGGTTTTTATAATATGTAATTTTTTTTCTTTTTGATTTGCAGTTTTATACGCTTTTATGAGGTTAAATAAAATATACATGCTAATATATATATATATATATATATATATATATATTATAGCTAGTTATTTTAATCTCATGCACATAGTGTGGGGGCTATAGTTATCATATAATTAAATCCATAAAATTTTAATTTTTTCTTGATGTAATTAAGTTTTAGTTTAACTCTATATAAGTAAGTCATTTTCACAATTCATTTAATAAAAAAATTAATTTTTTTATTAATTTTAAATTTATTAAGTATCTAATTTTTTTTAAAATATTACTTCATAGAATCAACAAGTTTCTAAATTTTTTTGTAATAATAAATTGATAAAATATAAAAAATAAGCGTTAAAATTGTTCAAAAAAATCAAAATATGACTAATAATATGAGACGAATAGAGTATGTTATTTTTCAATTATATCTAAAAGGTTCATAAAAATTAATCATACGTAATATTTTCATGTGGCACGTCCCAAATAAACGAAGTGTATATTTAAAAAAAATTGTAAACTTAAATATATAATATTATCAAAATCTAGATGCATGTGTCTAGGAAAAACATTTTTTAAAGGCAAAAACAAAATATTAATAAAAAGATCAAGACTACAACCCACAAATAAGAACAAAAAGTTAACTTTGTTTTTGTTTTGTTTGGATATTAAAATAAAGAAAATAACATAATTTAACAAAATTAATTTTTTCTTTTTTTTTTCTTCATGTTTTTTAGGATCCAAACATAATGTATATAAAAGAAAAGTCATTAGAAAAAAATAAATCTGTAATGTGTTGGAAATGGGCAGTGAAAGCATCAATTTATAGTGACAAGTCAAGAGACTCATGGGGGTTGGTGAAAGATAAGCTGTTGGGCTTATACTGAAGACATTGACGGTTACAATTAGGAGGTCTGTGTGGGCACCACAACAGTGACATATAAACAAAATTTGTTTCGCCAATCTTGTATTTGGGCGTTTGAGATACAGTCCCTTCAAGGAGAAATAGTTTTGGGTGTATCCCTTCTCATTGTATTATCCTGTATCTTTCCCTCCCTGTTTGTGAGGTTAACCTCTTCGTAACATTTACCCTCTAAGGGCCGTGAGATTAATCTTCAACAGAGCGCGTGGACACATTTCTTACTTGCTCTTTATGAGGCGCCCTTTTCTTTAAATGGGCCCCAGAAACCTGAGAAATTACGAGTGTTACATTTGGAGCTCTGATTTTTGTTGGGTTGGGAAAAATATTTTAGAAATATAATAACATGAATCATTTTATAACCCAACAAAAAAAGTATTGTAGTTATTAAAAAGTACTGTTAAGTTTATAATTAATATTTTTTATTTTTTTATTATGATTATAGTTATAATTTTTTTTTTAAGTGTGTCGATTAATCATTTAACTTAATTATATTAAAATTACATATATAATTTATAGTTATATATATTTGATAAGTATATAATTAAATATATATTATATAGTTAATTATAATTTTATCTTTATAAATTATAATAATAAATTAAATTCTTATGTTTCAAGACCAAAAGTATAACGGTAAAATAACTTACAAGTAAAAATCTTAATTTCTTGTAACTTAAATCACTAAATCATGGTCAGTATTGAACATTAATGATCGAAAGAGAGAACTTGGAAGAGAAGAGATTGGTCGTTAAATATTTTGGTTATTTTAATTTTCATTTGAAAGTTTGTACTTTGTAACTTATTTTGAAGTATTTGAATATGAATCAAATGTTAAGAATTTATGAATTGATTGAATTATGTTATGTTTTGATTAATATAATTTTCTTGAATTGATAAAATTTTGAAGTTTTTTTTTTTTCGATTAACTGTGGTTAGTTATAAAATTTTAATAACCAAATCTAATAAAAAATGTGGTTACCAAAAAAATGATTAGGTTTATGATTATGATTTTAAATAAATTACTATTATGATTTGATCAAATTTTGAAGTTATATAACTATGTTGATGCCTGTAAATTTGACAAGTATATTATTACCAGGTATCAATGCTCACGGTTTCACAACTTCTCATATATCAATTTCACGATATATCAGAGGAAGCGATTTAGAGATAATGTGAATTTGGACAACTTTTTACATTTTACTCCTATTTTGGTAAAAAGGGACATTAAATATTAAACCTTTGAGATAGATTCTTATTTAAATATGTATCATGCATGTTCCCACAACAATGATAGGAGTACCTCAAGGAATGTTCTAATTTGTTCATTTGGAACTAATAACATGAGTAATATTATTAGGTAATTCTACATGAATCCAAAGAGGAAAAAATGAATTTCAGATTTTTTTTATAATTTTTTTTATTGAAATAATACTATATTGATTGATTTGATTTCAATATAAATTTATATTATTCCATTACTTATACAAAAACCAACAATACTACCATAATTCACCTAACTGATACATGAATCGAACAAATAACTTACACATTGTGATAATCAAACCTAAAATCTTGTAGTTCCAGAGTCTCAACTTTAACAACTAGATCAATATCTAGTCAAATTTATAATTATATTATTTTTAAAATTAAAGATTTTGTCTCATAAATATTAATGATAGTAGCTTATGAGATTTTTTTATGCCGCAAACGTCAAGTACATGCAAGAAGGTTAATGATGCTGTTATATACTATTGTCATTCAAAGGCAAGTGTGTTTCAATCAGGGTTTTATACTGTGGTCATAACAGTAAATGTGGTAGTGTAGCATTTTTCGTGATTGTGAATATTTTGAATGTTAAAATGTATGTCGTAGATATTATGATGTTAGATGTTTTTTAACTTCACATAGTTCATGGATAATGATTATTGTGGTTTGTAATAGTCGTTATGGGTCATTATATCATTTGTTGTGATTGAAACGCATGAATGCTACTATTTTTCAAATAATGATAAATAGCAATCACAGTTAAAGGTATTCAATCAGTCAAAAATATCGGTTAATGTCACCAATTAAGTTTCGATCGATTTTGATCGGTTAATTTGATTAACCAGATTTCTTTCATTTTCTTAACTGTAACAAAGAAACAGTTATACAGAGACAAGAAAAAAGAGAAAAAAAATCACTATAAATTGTTTAAGAACACTGCCTAAAGTAAAGGGGTTGTTTGTAACCTAGCTCAGAGAGTTTTCCATCATTTTCTTGGCTGCCAAAAAGGATCAAGAAAAAAAAGCAAAAATCAATTTAAATAATTCAAAAACTCGTCGGGTTCAACCCAACCCAGATCTAAGAGCAGAGAGTCTAGAAACTTAGTTTTTGTTCACTTTCTTGGCCACCAAACAGAGACGAGGAAAAAAATGCAAAAATCTTCATAAAAACGAATAACTCATCTTCATTCGGGAAGCAAAAACGTAAAAAAATATGTTTTTTTTTCTTCTGAGATGCGATAGGAGAGGAGTGATTTTTACAATCCTGATGGTTGGGGGAGTTCAAACCCTTGACCTTGAGGAAAATAAAATCACACCTAACCACTGTTGCATCGTGACATTTTGATAAATATATAAAGGAGTTAATAATTATTGTAATTTTTTATTGGTTAAACGATTGATACAGTTAATTTTTTTTTATTATTATCTGATCGATTAATCAATAAATACTATTCGATAATCAAATTAATTATAATTTTAATTGAATTGATTCAAAACGATTAATGGATTATAATCGCCCCTAATCACAGTGCTAAAACATTACATGCAAAGTTTGAGAATATTTTAATATTACTTCCCTCTTAAGTCTTAAAGCTTTGTTGAGGACCTTTGCTGTTTATTACTAAATCATGACATATCATCAAGAACAGTATTAAAATAGTGGAGCATATACCTTTTTATGGTGATTTTAGCATAAAGTTGGCCATACCTAAAACACTACAGCGAACCACAAAGTAATCGCAAACTAATTAATTAGTAATAATTTGGTGAGTAAGACTAAAAGTATTACAAATTTAATTTTAAATTAGCATTGTATTGAACGAAAGTGTGTCATATCGATGATTCATTCCAGTGGTTCATATAGCAATTCTCCATCAAATTCAAATCTGAACCAAATTGCCAACTCAATTCCAACCTCATGACTCATTTCACGATTAAGTTGACATATGTAGAAAAAGCTTTGCGCATAAGTATCAACTAACAAGAACACGAACACTTCAGCTTGAATTTATATGTGGTGTTTGATAAAATATATGCATAGTTTATTATTCAGGCCAAAATTATTATATAATATTTCCATAAAAATATAGAAAAGACAAATATGTTTTGGCCATTTTAATTCAATCTCAATGTGTCGTTGCTGTCAAAATAAGATTTTAAACTGAATCAAATTAAATCGAACGGTTCATGCTCAAACTCGACTCAAACTTAAAATGTTAATCTCCAAACACTATTACGTGTCTTTAAGAATTGTAGCATCACACGTGCTATCCCCTTTTGATTAATTCGCTCATTTGCATCAAAAGATGCATTTGCTTCACCTATAAAAAAAAAAAAATTGAATACATTTCATTATCTTCCATTTGAGTCTCGTGAAGTTTTTTGAAAAAACACTTTAATGTAATTATAGTTTACATATATAAAAGAAGTAAATAGAAAAAATCAAATTACATATATTAAATATATAAGAGTATATTTATTGAATTGGTTCGGTTTATTAAAATTTATAAAGTGTAATTTAAATCAAATTAACAATTTATAATATTTTCCCAAATCAAGGACAAATTGAAAACGTAAAAGATTGAATCTAACTAAACTATGTAATTGATTCAATTTGAATTATCGATTTGAAGGTTGGATTGCTTTTCAAACGAAGCCAAAATAGAAAATGTAAAAATTGAATCTAACTAAACCAAATAATTGATTTAATTCGATTTTTCGATTTTGAAGGTTGGAAATTTGAAAGGAGTGCTACAACTAACCATTTCATGTGACAAGACACCTTTATTTTGTCCTTACATCTGAAAGCGTCATGCATGCACTGACCAAAGTGTACTCTTCTTCCCCATACTCATCATAGCGCGTGTATATTCACACACTGCAAATGACACTTCATCTCAAAATCTAGAGCATTAGTATTCATGATGAAACAGTACTATTTTAATATCTAAAATAAAAAACAAATTAATTAACGTTTTAATGTACATTTTAGAAATAATTTTTATATTTTAAAAGAATCAAAACCAAAAGGAAAACTTTTTTACAAATTAAAATTTGTGTAAAAAAGCTACTTTAACGTATATCAAATTAATTAACATTTTTTTTATTTATTTTTTTATTATTTAGTAATTAGATATATATGATTTTTTAAAAATTATATTACACAATAGGGATTTATTTGTGACTTTAATACAAAAGTAGTGATCTCACAAATCTAATTATGTGAGAGTTATCCAAAAATTAAAAAAATTAATTAATAATCATGAAAAAATTAAATAGTAATTATTTTAATTGTTCTCAATTTTCTTATAGTAATTTTTACGAAATCGAATCCATAATATCACTATTATTAATGCAATGTGAATAAGATAAATCATCCAGATAAATATGATTTTATACGTTTTGACTGTATTATTTTAATTACATAATAAAAAAAATGATGTATACATAACAATCAATTTTGGTAACCAAATGCTTTTAAAAGGAAAAAATATCCCAACTCAGTCTTTAAACAGACCCCCCAATTATCTTATTTAGTTGCATTTTTTTTGTAGAATTTAGTTACTAAATAAAAGGACTAATTAACAAAAATAAAATGCAACCCAAACTTAAATTTCATAATTCGCACAAGTAAAAAAATAGGAAGAACTGTCTCAATTCGTATTTTCTGAGCCATCGGAGAGAGTGGCTTTCAATCGCTTGGATTTGGCTTGGAGCCACCAACTCAACCGTCATTGTATCCTTTCGACAAAGTAGAGACAGCTGTTGGCTGTCCTTCCCACTGTGGGGCACACATGAACCTTTATAGGCTATATAACTTATCACATGCATTTGATAAGTCATTTATACCTCGTAAGTGCCGCCTCAATTAAAACTCCTATATAAGTCCCCATCTTCCTTAGTTCATCAAAAGCAAAAGAAGAAGCATCTTCTAGGAAAGAGCGCTTCTACATAGATAGATATATAGAGAGAGAATAGAAAACAGTACTCTGTTCTTTGGCTTGCTCTGTTCTCTGTTTTTGCAGGTAAGCCTCTGTTTCCACCTTTAGTTTTTCCAAATGGGTTCGCTTTTTGTATCATTTTCACATGCTCTCTTTTTACTCCATACTCTCTACTTTAGAGCATCTTTTATTTTAATGGGTTAAAGCTACTTTACTGTTTCTGGCATGTGAAAATCCTAAAATTTCTCTACCTTCTGCAGCTAAGTTTAGATCATGGCGCTTGCGATTTTAATGATTTTTGAGAAACTCTTTCTGACATGTAATTTTCACACGATTTTCTCTTGATTTTAGTTGCTTTGCAAGAAAAGAACTGAATTGGGAAATTTTGTTTAATTTTGGAGGCATATCTGTTCCTCTCTAGCTGCTTTTATTTTTGATTCAGAGCTCTTTTTTTTGTTTCGATCAATCTCCATGGACGATCTTTTATGAAATTTATATGCAGACCATTTCCTGGATTTTTTTTAAGAAAAAAATATAATTTTGCTTTGAAACAAACAGATGAATTTTTGTCTGTTTCTTTGATTTTTTTTCCTCCTTTTGATAGATACATAAAACAGCTCTTGTTGTTATTGATAGTGGTTTATTTGAAGGTTCTGGAGATAAGAACGGGCAGTTTCAATGACGTCATCACTAAGCAGAGACCTTGTCTTCTTGATCTTACAGTTCCTCGATGAGGAAAAGTTCAAAGAAGCTGCTCACAAGTAAAAATCTTTACTCAACTTTATTATTTTGTTTTAAATTTTTTTTTGTTCGATTTGTTGATTTTTTGATATCCCACTAATTTCATGTCTTAAATTAATTAGGCTTGAACAGGAATCAGGACTGTTCTTTAACGTTAAGTTCTTTGAGGACTTGGTGCTTAGTGGAAAATGGGATGAGGTTGAGAGATACCTTTCTGGTTTCAGCAGAGTGGATGATAACAGATATTCGATGAAGACGTTTTTCGAAATTCGGAAGCAAAAGTACCTAGAGGCCTTAGACAAGTAAGTTTTTAATAAATCAAAAAAGAAAATTATTACTAATAGTAATATTTATGATCCAACTCATAATTCTTGCTTTTAATTATTATGAATGATCAGCCATGATAGAGCAAAAGCAGTGGATATACTCGTGAAGGATCTGAAAGTTTTTGCCTCGTTTAATGAAGATTTGTTCAAGGAAATCACTCAGCTTCTGACATTAGATAATTTTAGGTATGTAATGCATAATAGAATTTTTGCATTGAGTTGGTGACAATGATTATATTAAACAGAATGATGAGAAATCATGTGGGTGCTGCAGGGAAAATGATCAGCTTTCTGGTTATAGAGATACAAAGTCTGCAAGAACGATTATGTTGTTCGAGCTCAAGAAGCTTATTGAGGCGAATCCCCTTTTCCGTGATAAAGTGCAGTTTCCCAACATTAAAAATTCAAGGTTACGGATGCTCGTCAATCAAAGGTATTATGCTAATAATAAAACAATGAGAAAATTTTAGTGTTCTATTAGAAATCATTCTTTTTGTAGAGTGAACTTTATTGGTGTGTTATTTGTCAGCTTGAATTGGCAGCATTCACTTTGTGCAAATCCTAGGCCGAACCCTGATATAAGAACCCTCTTTGTGGATCACAGTTGTAGAAATTCCAATGATCCATATGTGCAACTGAATGCAAGCAATCAGTTGATGATTTCTGGGCCGAAAACTGAAGGTTTTCTTCCAATGGGTACAAACGCGGTACGTGACCAAGTTAACATGGATTGATGGCTCTATAATCATTGATTTGTGTTATTAAAAGCACCTTTTTCCCCTATAAGGTATTCCAACACACATCAGCAGCAGTTCAAACTCCTTTAAACACATGGATGGCTAATCCCTCAAGCCTAACACATCCAATGGTTTCCGGGAGAGGAATTGGTTTTGGTGGTCTAACAAATCCAGGTACTCATGTAAATTGTTCACTAATTCTTCTTTAGAGCTGTAATTGATTTTCTAGATTACAAAAACTGAATGCACGAATATGTCTATTTTTTTCTAAGTTTGTTCTGTTTCCTGGTAGGCACAATGTCAAAGGGTCTTCTGGATTCTGATAACATGTCCATAATGAGGCTCTCTGGGGCTCCCGACAGGGTACGTTTAGTTTAACACTGTTAGTAGTCTTTTTCTGGCTTTCAATTAGATCACATGTATTTATTTATACATTTTTCGCAGATAATGTTGCCAGGACCTAATCCCGGTCATGGTCATGGTCATGGCTTGACGTCTAACACAGTGGATGGATTTCCCAAGAGTGTTGCACGAATACTGAATCAGGGATCAGTACCCACGAGCCTGGACTTTCATCCTATTCAACAGACTCTTCTTCTGGGTTAGTTTTTTTTCTCAGCTTTTTACATGATACTTCAAAAGTTTACATGTGAATATTTCAGACAACTTTTTGTCCATAAGATGTATGTTGATTTTTTGTGTTTCCTTGTAATGTTTCAGTTGGAACCTATGTGGGAGACATCAGCTTGTGGGAAGTTAGTTCTAGGGAGAAGTTGCTCTCAAGAAATTTTCAGGTATGGGATATTGGGGCAAGTTCAATGATATTAAAGGTATGTTCCTTCGATCTGTCTACTTAAAAATTCAGAGCAAGATAATATCTTTAATTACCAAGAGATATGAATTCTAAATTGTTACAGCTTTAATTCAGGCAACTTTAATCAAAGATCCATGTGTCTCAGTTAAACGTATATTATGGAGCCCAGATGGTTCTTTATTTGGTGAGATATTAAGACCTGGGGAAGTGTTTGAAATAGCTCATGATTTTAATTTCCATTCTTAATTAACCTGTATAATTCTTTCATCAAACAGGAGTTGCATATTCTAAACATATGTTGCAGTTATATGCTTATTTGGGGGGAAGTGAAATTCGGCAGCATCTGGAGGTATGCTCCCTTATCTTCTGTCTAACATACACTCAAGTTTGTAACGTTGTTTCTAATGGATTTTTCCTTTTGTCAATCTGTAGATTGACTGTCATATTGGGAGTGTAAATGATCTAGCTTTCTGCAATCCCACTAAGCAACTCTCAGTTATAACTTGTGGTGATGACAAGACCATCAAGGTTTGTTATGAATTATAGCTAGCTACCGAATTCGTAACAGTAAAAAATGATTTTTATATGTTAATTTTCTTGCTTATAGGTGTGGGATGTGGCTACTGGTGCGAAACTGTATACATTTGAAGGTCATGAGGCTTCCGTACATTCTGTCTGCCCTCATCAAAAGGAAAATGTTCATGTAAGGAGTCCACCTATCATTAACTCGATTGTTTCCTATGGTCGATTAATTTCCAGTTTATCTAAATCTTGTGCTTATATGCCTCAGTTTGTCTTCTCGACATCAGTGGATGGAAAGATAAAGGCATGGTTATATGACATGTTGGGATCCCGGGTTGACTATGATGCACCTGGTCACTCATGTGCAACGATGGCCTATAGTGCTGATGGGAAAAGGTTAGTGCATGGTTTTGCATCCTGTCAAATTTTATGGACAAACAGAAAAGTCATTTCCTTCATTAAACACATTGTAGGCTTTTCTCATGCGGGACAACTAAAGAAGGGGAGTCGCACATTGTTGAATGGAATGAAAATGAAGGTACCATGAAGAGAACCTACCTAGGATTTAATAAACGGTCATTGGGTGTTGTGCAATTTGATACTACCAAAAACCGGTTCTTGGCTACTGGAGATGACTATTCTGTGAAGTACTGGGATATGGATAATATCAATCTTTTGGCAGCAATTGATGCTGAAGGAGACTTACCAGTAAGTTTTCTTATTGCTGTTTAGAAGTTTTTATATTGTTCACTATCATCTTGGTATGGGTGACAGGGTTATACTTAAGCTTACAATCATATTTTCTGTTCAAGAAGAACTGTGGTTTAAGTTGCTAAATGGTTTTCTGATTTCAAGGCAAGTCCACGTATCCGGTTCAACAAGGAGGGTACACTATTGGCTGTTTCTGCAAATGACAATAGAATAAAAATCTTAGCAACTGTTGATGGTCTCCGGTTGATGCGTACATATGAAAGTCATTCTCTTATTATCTCAAGAATTGCCCCCGAAACTCTGACAAAGGTAGGTTGGAGTAGTAGTTTTTCTAGCCAGCATACTTGCAAGTGAATTTACCAGAGTGCTACTTTGATAAACGCACTCATTTTTTTTCTACTTCATTACAATATGGATCTCAATCTCTTCAATTCAAAATTTCTTGGGAATCTGCCTTCTGAACTAATACACGTGCATTTGCTAGAACGGTGACACTAGAAGCTTGGAGGATGCAAAACCTAGATTAACTGAAGAAGCAAACCCAACGAAGATCTGGAAGCTGACTGAAGTTAACGAACCTCCTCAGTTTCGGTCATTGAAACTCTCAACTCGTGTTAAGACAGACAAGGTAAGATTTCTTTATGGATATTATCTAGAGGCAGAATTTTAAGTAATTGTTAATACATTCTTGCATTGTCCACACATTTTAATATTTATCTAGTATATACTATTGCTGTTACTGATATGAATTTACATTACAAATCTGTGTACATATTAGCAATGGATTCGGAATGCTAGAACAACAAAGTTTAATTTAATCCCACAAATAGCTCTTTGTTACTAACTAATCTGAATAATTATTTTATAGTCTAAACAAACTGGGATTAAAATTCAGGGTGCTGTCCCTGTATGTGAACTGTCGTAATTCTAATGATTTTGTTCTTTAGAAAGCTATCAAGTGTTCATTAAGTTGTCGTAAAAGAAAAAAAGAAGTTTATTACACCTTCTCCTTTAATGTTTGGCAGATTTCAAGGTTGATTTATACTAACTCGGGTAATGCCATTTTGGCATTAGCCTTTAGTGCCATGCATCTACTGTGGAAGTGGCCAAGAGGTGACCTTAATTTGAGCGGGAAGGTATAAGGATCAATTTTTTTTTTGTTTTTCTCTTGATATATTACTCTCCTAAAGTTTGAATGGATAATTATTGTGACATAATTTTTTCATGGTGTAGGCAACAACAAAGGTTACCCCTCAGTTGGTACAACCAACATCAGGCATATTGATGACCAATGATCTAACTGACTCTAACCCTGAAGAAACTGTACCTTGTTTTGCTTTGTCCAAGAATGATTCATATGTCATGTCAGCCTCTGGAGGAAAAATTTCCTTGTTCAACATGATGACATTCAGGGTAATCTTTGATGAAATATTATCAATTTTTGGTTTAAATGAACATCGGTTTAAAGGAATGTTGTTTGATTAGAAATGAGGTAAGACAAGCTTAAGGTTAGGGTCTTATTGAGAAAGAATTCGTGAACTTGACAAAATTTAAGCATTAAGTCTTGGTTTTGTAAGTTTCCCTTAAATATCTTTCAATTGTTTCTTGTTTTCATCTAGCTAAATCCATCATTCCTTATATTTCATATAGCAGAAAAAGCTCTGGACATTTTCTGCACTCAAAATTATATGACGTGATTTTGACTGACAACTTGAAAGTTTTGTTGGCTAAATATTGCAGACCATGACGACATTCATGTCTCCACCACCCGCAGCAACATATCTTGCTTTCCACCCTCAAGATAACAATATAATAGCTGCTGGCATGGATGATTCTACTATTCACATATATAATGTTCGTGTAGATGAGGTAAAATGCTCTGTGGCAAACAATTAAGCTTTACTAGAGAGAAAATCTAGGGAGTCAAATCGTTTTCTTCTTGTGGTAGGTCAAGTGTAAGCTTAAGGGTCACTCTAAGAGAATTACTGGCCTTGCTTTCTCCAATGTGCTGAATGCACTTGTTTCTTCTGGAGCAGATGCTCAGGTAAGTATCTCATTTTCTAATAGTATGCATAAACTCAAAACCTTTAGTTCACTGTACTATGTTTATTGTAGTGTGATATAGTGGAATCTTAACTTTACTAGTTAGGTTCATTGACAAAAAGAAGAAAAGATAAAAATTACTACTAATCTAGTCGTCTGGATCTGCTTGGTTACTGAAAAATTTGCCAGACCAGACATGTAAAAGTTAAAATCCTCCCTGCATCAAAGGACTGTATGAAAGTGTCCATACCGGTCCTAATGTTTATTTTGCACTGTTGTGGTATAAAATAAGTAAGGGGAACTCTCCATCCCACATCCTTGAGGAATTGAGAGAGCTTGCGGCTTATAAAGTAAGGGGCCAAACCCTTCCATGTGAGGCGACTTTCAAAGGGAAAAACTGTTCAGCCCAATAGTATAAACATAGCATTATTTACAGTTTTAACCAAATTGCAGAAAAAGTAAGCATTCAAAAAAGAAAGAAAAATTGTCCTCATGAAAAATTCTGATACATGATCTAAACTTCGGTATGCTCTTTTTGCAGATTATTGTTTGGAACTCTGACAGGTGGGAAAGGCAAAAGAATTGTTTCTTGCAAATTCCAGCTGGGAGGGCACCCGCTGCAATGTCAGACACTCAGGTCCAATTTCACATAGATCAGATGCATTTCCTTGCTGTAAATGAGACTCAGCTTGCAATTTATGAAACAATCAAACTTGAATGCATAAAGCAGGTATACTCATCTGAGCGTATGGTTTGCTTTTTGAATAAATCAAAAGTGTGTTTGTCAATAATATATTGAATGTTCAACGTCATGTCTTTCCAGTGGGTTGTCGGAGAATCTTCAGCACCTATCTCCCATGCGACATTCTCATGCGATAGTCAGTTAGTGTATTGCAGCTTCTTGGATGGAACCATCCGCATATTTGGCACTTCAAAACTGCAGTTACAATGTCAGATAAATCCCACTGCTTATCTTCCATCTGATGTCAGGTACTAAACGCATTAAGTTACCAATTTGTCTCATTAGATGTTTTGTCATTCAGTCATCCTGTTCTTTGGTTCAGCAACATTTATTAATTAAGTTCTCATTTTTGTTCATGGTGATCAGTGTCTGGCAATAAGTATTCAATCATCTTGTTTGTTATGTGCCCTTTTCTTTGTGGCTATTTGTAATATTTTTGCTCAGACGTTTTTCATCATTCAACTCTTGATATCCTGAATCTTAAATTGATCATTGTGCTTCCATTGTCATCATTTCTGCTCTCTTTTTTTTCTCCAGTTTTAATGATACACTCAAACTGATTAAATGGTGGAATTTTATAACTTTAAATTCCATTTTGTTCCTTGTTACAGTTTTTAGCCTAAATTTGTTGTCAAGTACTTATTGTACTTTATGATTTCTGGTCATACAGTATTCTCTTGCCATAACTTTGTGATTCTAACTCTTTTTTTTTTTTTTTTTTTTTTCGTATTTTAATTCAATGGTTGCAGTTCTACTGCATATCCACTGGTGGTTGCTGCACATCCTCAAGAACCGAACCAGTTCGCTGTGGGGCTAACAGATGGTAGCGTTCATGTCTTTGAGCCGCTTGAATCGGAGGGAAAATGGGGTCTGCCCCCACCAGTTGAAAATGGATTAACAAGCAGTGTCCCTCCTCCACCTCCAGCTTCAGCTCCTGATCAACCCCAGGGTTGATGGTCTTACTCTTATGTCAGCTGATATAAACTAGTTCTGGTATTGGGTTTTAGTATGCAATATGCAGTAATAAGTGTGAAACTTAGGAGTTTTTATGATAAAGCTTATGTTTATACATCTGTTTCTTCTGGTGTCAAATGGAGTAGCAGTACATAGCATAGCAATGAATAATTCCTTTCAGAAGAATGGATCAGATATGGATCTGAATTATTTTAATTAAAGATTGCTTGGGTCATTGGTTGGGAGGATTCAAAAGAAATACAGTATTGGCTTCTCGACTAGTCTGAATGCAGAAATGTGGGGTAGTGTCAGTGATGGT
Organism: Bretschneidera sinensis; assembly: GCA_023935145.1. Classification (NCBI taxonomy): domain Eukaryota; kingdom Viridiplantae; phylum Streptophyta; class Magnoliopsida; order Brassicales; family Akaniaceae; genus Bretschneidera; species Bretschneidera sinensis. Next base: position 13,744,276 of record CM043698.1, read on the forward strand.
GTCAAGCTTTGTGATTGACACAAAACAAGAATTTCAAAAATAATTAGAACAAAAAAATTAATTTTTTAAAAAACAATTTAAAAATAATTAGAAAGTTTTTAGTTAATCCATAAACCTTAAAATTTAGAAAAGACATTTAAAAAAATATTGAAAATTAAAACAATGACACAAGGTTATTTTTTTTTTGAAAAAATAGTAAGTTTATATATCTTAGAATCCAAAATACACAGAGAGAAACGAAAGAAATGAAAAATGCGAAGAAATTTATTATTGGAAAGGTTAAAGCTACACAAAGATAGTTTATTTAAGTGTTGTTGATAGAGGTGAGTATGGATCGATTTGGATCGGGTTAACCTAAAAAATCAACTCAATCCAATTATATCAGGTTGAAAAAATCTCAATCCAACCCATGAACCGATTAAACTTTAGCTCAACCCAATTCATTTAAATCGGTTTGGGTCGGTTTAGTATTTTTTCACTTAAAAATTAATACAAACATATTATGTAAGAAAAAATATTTTACTACAGTTATTTATCATTAATCATTAAATCTAAAATCAAATCCATACACAAATTTATTAAATTAAGTATTTTAAATTACTTCACACAAAGTTCAAACGATTTTAATTTAATATAAACTATATAAAAGTAAATATTAGATTTTAAATGTGTTTGATCAATCAAATTCTTCAAGACTTCAACACTATTATACATTTAGTCATAGAATTTCTATAACCAAGTTCCATCATACCACAAATATAAAGCGAATAAACATAAGATAAACAAATCAATTCAATAAACTTTTGGAAAACATATTGAAAATTCGAAAGAAATACTTTTACAATAACAAATGATAATTTTTAACCAAAGAGTATTAAAAAGAAATATTTTCTCACATATTTAAATTCTAATTGGCCTTTATTTTATGGAAGCTAACATTTTTTGTTCGGGGGTTTCCAATAAGAAAAAAAAAGAATATATATATATATATGTGTGTGTGTGTGTGTGTATATATATGTACACACACAAAGTTTACAAAATATATATATTGCAATCAAAACTAACTTATTGAAATATAAATGTAATCCATCAATAATTAAAGCATGTATATTTTAAATATATATATATAATATAATATAATTACATAGTGATCGGGTTACTGGTTTGAGTCGGGTTGAAATTTTTTAACCCATAACCTAACCCAACCCAATCCAACTCACCGAATTTAAATTTTTTTCAATTTAAACGCAATTAAATTTTTGAAAATCTCAACCTAACCTAACTCATTACATCGATTTAAGTCGAGTTCACGGTCTAATGATTTCAATGCTCACCCTTAATTGTTGATGTGTCGTACCAATGACAATTAAATTTAATAAAATAATATAAACAAATATGTTTTCTACACCAAATTAAAAAAACCAAAATCTATTTTCACATGTCACGAGAGAAAAACTTGGCCTTAAATCATTCAACTCACGGTCAACTTTATTTTTACTTGTAGTAAATTCGTAGAAGTGTATTTATTTTTACTCCAAGACGTAGCGTCGGTTGGGTTATTAGTTTTGGGCATTTTGGCCCAGATAGCTTTGGAGCAAACAACAACTAATTACCTAATTTCGTTCTTTTATTTTACGGTTCTAATATGCCTGTATATTAAAAGGTCGAGATCATACCTGTCATTCTCAACGATATCACCAATCCGTGATTTTAATTTTTACAAAGCTTTACACAGATATCATATCTTAAAAACCCTAACTAAAACCCCCAAATTATAAACCTTGAATTTCTTTGTCCAAAACGATCTCTTGAATTAATTTCCTCTCTCAACTAGCGTTTCTTTCTATAGGTTTTTTTCGGGGAGCGGGAATGGAGAGCCTCAGCTCAAACTCTTCCGTTTCGGTGAATTTCATGAGCTCGGTGATGCAAGCAGTGGCTGTTGAGACGGCCATTGTCTCTGCAAAGTCTATCGCGTGGTCCCTCTTGATGGTATAGATTTTTTTCTTCGCTTTATTGTGCTTTTAATTTGCTCTGAACTGAAATTGTTATGAAGTTTATATTTTTGCAAATTTTTTTTTTGCTTCTAGTTGTTTTGACGTGTGTGAATTTATTGGAAACATTAGCCTCTGCTGTTAATTTTATTTTATAGTTTTATTGTCTGTCAACGAGCTTTGTAGAGAATTGTGTTATTTTAGTCCTCAAAGCTAGGGTTTTTCTAATTTTAGCTTCTACTTCATATCGCTTTTTGTGCTAAAAAATAAGATAACTCTAGCTTTTATGCAATTCGATTTTTCCCTTCTGAAATTGGGTCATATACATACATACGTTTGCATTGATAAAGAAAATTGCACCAATGCCCCTGTATGGAATATTTAATGTTGTGTTGAAATTGTCTTTACCAGTTTGTTTTTAATATCCCTTCAAGTTTTAGGACAAAGTGAAAATACCGTTCTAAGAGGAGATTTGTAGAAATCAAAATTTACAATTTTCCATGTTTGTAATCTTTTTGATTCTTACCTGTGAAACAAACTTCTGACATGTTTAAATGGTAAAAGTGGAGATATGAGAATTGGGATGGAGTGCATGTGCTTTCATTAGGTAAGAATTTATCGTTAGAATTAGAAGCTTATGGACTGGACCTGGACAGATTTTGCATTGTCTTGACCCAAAACGAATGACTAGGTTTAATTTGAATTGAATTTCAATAGTGTCAAGCGCTCGACCATATTTATGCCCTCTCAGTCTCTCACTTCCCCATGAGGCCTTGAGGTTATGCTATTTAGTTTGCATATTTTAAGAGTACACGGCTTGATAACCTTGATGTCTCAAGGAATTAAATAACTTCGTTAATTAATTAGTTTTGGCAGCTGACTCAGGTGTGAGACAGCTATGGATGATCTTTAGTTTCTACGGTTTTTTGCTTTTGATCCGATGTGAGTTGATAGTTGCCACCTCCATTTTTCAGTCATGATATAGAAGTGAGGAGAGGTGATGTAATAGTTCACTATTTTTTATCCTAAGTCAGCAAAATTCTACAGCGTGAACATGAATAGAAACAGTCATTTGCTAGAAGGGAGCTACAACTTTTAGGATTGGTAAATGGCTAAAATAATTGATCCACACTACCTCCAGATTGTTCTGTGAATAACACGCTCTTTTATAACTAGTTCTTGTTGTATGACTTGGTGTGGCATTCTGTTGATTTTCTCCGTCTTCCCTGCTTCCTTTGCACCTTGTAAAAAATAATCTTCTTACCTCAGCATGAGTTTGGATGTTTCCAGATGGGATCTTTATCTAAAGGAATTGATGTCTTCCCGAGAGAGCCTAACACGTTTGGAGGGTTAGTCATGCTATCTGTTTTATGTGTCGCTTTAAGTCCTGTTTTACTGCTTCATAAGAGGGGAGATAAGTTTATTTTATGTTGCAGGTTTCCGATTGCTCAGCTTCATGCAGTGAGAAAACCTGATCCTGAGAACAAAGATGGCAGCGAAACTGAGGATGATGATGAAGATGAGGAAGAGGAGGATGCTGCAGATGATCAAGATGAAGATGGACCTGACGAGGAGGAGGGGGATCCTGAGGGTGATGGCGATGGGGATCCTGAGGATGAACCTGAGGCCAATGGTGATGGTGGAAGCGGAGATGAGGAGGATGAGGATGATGACGACGATGATGATGACGACGATGGGGAGGAAGATGAGGAAGAGGAGGATGAAGAAGAGGAAGATGAAGAAGAAGAGAACCCTCAGCCACCTGCTAAAAAGAGGAAATGAGGCTCGAATCTTTTCTTTTCTTTTCTTTTCTTTTTTGCTTTGTGAGGGAAGTGTGAGTTTGTAGGAGCCTAGGGTTGGTGGATTGAGGGTGTGTCTAAATTAGAGTAGATACTCTGTGGACACTTGTTTGATTTTCTAATATTACAACTCTATTATCATAATATATGTATGGATATCTCAATTTCGTTGGGTTGGAGAAAATTCCTTCTCTACTTCCATGGAACACAATTGATGTATGGCAGCTGTAACAACCATCTTGTCTGAGCATTTCTGTGGAAGGCAGGGTTTAGGGGGCTTAGATACGCATATTATAGATATCTCTTGAGCTACCACCAAAAGCTTTAGCAGAATGGTTGAGGTTCATTCCCAATAGGTTTGAGTCCTTTCGTTGTGGTGGGGTAAGATAGGTTTTACTCGGTGATTTGGCATGAAATAACATTTGTGTTTGGTTCACCTGTGGGACATTTAATATAATGTTGATAAGACTACTCTCTTCCTTTCAACCTTTTTGGTAAATAAAAAAAATTCTCTTGGGCTAATGGTGAACTGCTGCATTGGAATGTAACTTGTGCCGAAGTTTTGTGGTTTGTCCCAACTCCTAAAAGCTCTTATCCGAAATCTCATCCTTGCATGATACAGGCAAGGTTTACCGACAGCTACAGTTGAAGCTGACAAGCATCGGAATCCATATTATCAGGGAAGATAAGAGACGATCAACGGAGATAGAGATTAAAAAAATGAAGCATAGATAGAACCCACTAATTAAGGAATTCAAACATAATTAATGAAGTTCCCAGATATATGTAGCATGTCTTTTTGCTCAACACATTACTAGAACGCGTAGTCTCGTTTATTAACAGGTACTCTTAATTATAGAACCCACTGGCCATAAATGAAAAGGTGGATACCAAGCATAGGAGAGCTTTACCGTAGCATTATCTTGTAAGTAATTGAGGTTAACTTTTCTGCAGTAAAAAAAAAAAAAAGAAATAAAATCTATGGTATATATAAATTTTGGTTATAAAATGCTCTTATCAAATTTTAAAAATTTAAATTTGTATGTAAAAATGACGTATTACAGGTTTTATTTTATATTTTTTTACTATAGAAGAGTTAATTTCGTAAAAACAGGTCGTGATTAAGAAACAGTTGTCACCTAGCGTCAACAGGACCGATAGATAGACAGTTTCTACTGTCTGAAAACCCTTGCATGCCAACTGTGTCTGTCTCTGAGCACAAGCACAGTTGTTAATCACCGTCACGTTCCATTGGGGCTTAGCTCCTTTTCTCTCTCCAAGTCCTCTCAGTGACAATGTTAATGTTGTCCAAAGAGCAATCAGTACATGACCCTGCATTTAAATTACAAGCTAATGTTAATTGGTATTGAAGAGAATTAAACTGGGATTTATTACATAATCATTGGGATTGCAAAATATCAGTAAAAGAGAGTTAAATATGTAAACAATATCACAACAGATTTGACATAGAACTTGGCAAATTGGGATTCATCAACTTTAAATTCACTGCTTTAATCTCTCTTAATTATGAGCTTGGTAGTAAACGTAATTCAACTTTCAATTAAATACAATATTATCTTCTTTGTCAGTTGAATTTGTAATTCTTTCTTTTTAATATGGTTGAACACACAAAACAAGATTCTAATAACTCTAGGAACAAGTACTCTCGTTTTATATTTTGTGGGTTTTCTAACTTTGTAATGGTAAAAAAATAAATAAAAATATTTATAATATTCGAAAAATTCTTATGTTTTTTTTCTCATGGTATATTATATTTATTTTTGTATGTGTTTCAAAATAACTATGATAAAATTTTTTATATTGTTATTTTTTTAAGAAAAATTATTGATGAATAATATTTAAAAGGTACATATTGCAATCAACTGAAAATATGAGGTCTTTACACTAAATTTGTAGTATAGAGACCTAAATGCTCAGTGTTCATGGTCAAATGAGTCGTGCCCTATTTTAGAAATCTATTGATTTGTGTTAATATATAGATTTGATGAGTTCATTTTTCTTTTAAAACAGGAATTGACACCGTTTGATTTAGAATAAAAATAATATTATGCACTTAGACACCGTTTGAGAAGGGATTTAAGCAAACATCGGTTTGTTTAAATCAGTTTATTCTTCTGAAACGACGCCTTAATGCATGATGAAGAATTCAAAAGAGGAGGAAGAAGAAAATAAGGGAAAGGAAGAGGGAGGGAAGGAAAGAGGGAAAATGATAGTATTTTAGTAAAAATAATTTTTTACTCTGTATTTTGTAAAATTCATTTGTAAATCCTACCAATTTGATAAAGATTACAACAAGTTAACTCAATTCCATAATAAATTCATTTCTAAATAAATTATATATATATTTTTATTATTTTAAACATAATATGCATAGAATTACAAATGAATTTCATAAAATTTATGAAATTCATTTGTTTCTAACACACTTTTAATTTGAATTCCCTCAAATTGCTCACAGAAGGTGATCAGCCTGATCAACTACAATCAACATTAGAGGACAGAGGCTCGAATGGGAACTGAATATCCCAAGCATAAGTGAACTTAACCCCAGAAAAGGGTGCTAGAATTGAGCCATTGTTGAGGAGACACTCACTGCCAGTTTTGATCATGGTCACAGGATTAATTTCTTCAACAGTTTGAAATCCATCACAAGATAATTTCACATTCCCTTGAAGACATGGGCATTGATTGAACACAAACACCTCAAATTCTGGCTTTCCTTGTACCATGCCTCCAGTTTCACTTTGTCTAACCATTAGATCCTCTGTTGAACATGACCTTTGACACATGCCTGCAGTAATAATTCACAAAGTAAAAAAGTTTAAAAAAAAATAAAAGAGAAAAGAAATCAATTTGATTATTAGGAAGAATTAGAAATGATGTAAGATCACAGCACCAAGTTTTTTACATTTGCTAATGAGAATGAGAAATAGAACTGTAACGAGAGAGCTAATAGCAGCCGCCATAGTTGCTTAGTTAAGCGAAATGACACAATCTATAACGCTACAAATTGTTGTAAAATATATGTTGTTTGAGAAATACTTGGCTTGTTCGGGTCTAAGATTTATGTTTTATACTAATTGAAAATTTCATTGATAATTTTAATTTTTTTTATTAATAATGTTATTTTTTAGAATCCACATTTATATCGACGTTATAAATAAAACTCTTTAAATTTACTAGTAAAGTTTTCAATGGGTCTAAAATATAAAGATTTTTTTGTTTGATTGATCGGAAATAAAAATGTATCATCATAAAATTTTCTTGTATAAATCATTAATATAGTGAAAGATAAATTAATGTATTGTCACAAGATTTTCTTACCTTAAAAGTTGGCATCAATTTCCCCCAAGCATTTGATGCTAATTCCAAATTATACCATTTGTCATACTGATACCCTATCAATGCAAATGCATCTATTTTATTGGTTTAAAGATTTTTAATTTTTTAGTTAATTAATTACTTGTTAATAAGTATTAGTATAACTCGAAATACAGTATATTTTTTATTAAAAAAATAACAATAATTTTATAAGGGTGGAGTACTTTTGACACTAATAGATGTGTTATCGTATTTTTTTTTATCCGATCTCATCCCTCTAACCAATGGATATTAAATTTTTATCTACATACATTAGCAATCGAGAATAATTTTGTGTCCAAAATTAAAATGAGGGAAATAATCAAGAAATGTTATAAATAAAAGTCGAGCAACAAGCGTGTTAGGTGCGCCACAAGCACCCAACAACCAACACACCCATGTGGAATTGTGGATGGTTTTTTAGTGCACACCAGTTATTGTGTACCCATACACTTATAAGTATACTCTTCTTAAGTGTGTTTCTTTATGTACGTTATTTCTTTGTTTATACTTTTTAATTTGAGATAAGCTTACCATGAAAGTCTCTTCATCCTTTTGGAAACAACAAAAAATCACATTTTAAAATAATTTAATATTTTAAAAATTTCCAACAGAACATGCAACTAATTTAATTATCGGCGCAATGTAATCATTCAAACCAGCAAACCAAACCAAGTTGGTCATTCGACTCGAGATTGAATGTTTATTTTCATCTGGTCGCCACTAAAAACAAGATTAATTTAATAACTCGCTATTTTGTGAGTGTCAGTAAAATTTTGAGATTTAGTGTTTCTATTTTACCAGTGACAACTTATGACGACCAACATTAAAAGGGTGCCATTTGGTGATAACATTAAATGATCACCATTAGATGTAACCAAGTGACCACTTACATCTGACCATCACTAAAAAAATTAGATTTAGTGTCAACGAAGATGTAGCTGCCACTAAAGCTTCTTTAATTAGCGAGGAGATTTATGGTTGTCACTAAGAGGTCGAGATTTAGTAACGGATTAGGATGGCCTCCACTAAAAGGGTGATATATATTTAGAGGCATCACTCACTTGGCCGTCACTAAATGTCTTAATTATAATTTGTAGTAAAGAAAATATATGAGAATTTTTCTCATGAGATGTCACTTTCCTGACAATCCCCCAGTTAGCTATTCCATGAAGACCAAGTTAATCAATGTCAGTTGCTAGCTTCCCCAGTGCTAAAAAAGGCCTCTTTTACACATATTTTACAGCATAAAGCTCAATTTTAGCTGACAAGTAATTCTGTTCTTGTTACATTATAAAGAAAAAGGCATTTTGGGTCATTTAAGTTCTGCCTTCTAAATTCAATATTTTTTTGAAAAAAAGGTTCAGAAGCTAAAAGATTTTGTTGTAATCCTGCAAATCTCATTTGGTGGTCAGGAAATGGACTGAGTGGGAATGGAATTGGAGCAAGAGTTGCAGCTGACCAATATGCATCTGACAAAAATTCTCTCGAAGGAATTGTGCAAGAGATATACAAAGGTTTTGAAGTTAAGCCACTGGGGATTGCACCAGGAGGGTTCTTCCATGCAAATTGGTTCGCATCAAGGAATCACATCACTATTAATCAACCTGGATGGCAAGTTGGCAACACAACAGTTCAGGTTCGCGTTTCAACTGAAAATGTTACCAGAAATGGATCTTCGACCACGCAGCATGAAGTACACAAAACCGGAAGAACAAAGTTTTTGAGGTTTAATCCTCGAGCTGAAGCTGATGGAAATGAAAGGGAGGAGTAGCAGTTAACAGCACAGGATGTGAATTTACACAGCCAAACTATGCTTCTGAATAGGAAAATACTTGCTGTAAATTCATCTGGGATTATCCCAAACTTGGACCCGGTAAGAGTGAGCACGTCGATTACGATTACTGTTGCTTCTTTCTCCATTGTATTTGCTCACATTCCGGCTACTAATTATACTTCCTGTATGTGAATTGATGCCTTTAATTTTACCTTTATTTTTATTAAGGAAAAACAAAGAAATATTGATGGAGACTAAGCCTAACCAAGCTCGGCCCGAACATATTCGAGGGGCACCCGCAAGATATCTTGGGCTTAGGCTTAGGCTTAGGCTTAGTCTTAATAATTATTCTTATTATTTATGTTAGAGTCCTCTTATTTGCAGAGTCCTTACTAAGGTTAGCTTATTTTCTAGTATAAATATTTGGTTGTATTATATTGGAGAATAACTTTGATATTGAATAAAATACAGTGAGATCAAATTTCTTCTTCCCGGAGGAGTTACCTGATGAGCTATCTCCCATGAGAGATATATAGCTTGCCGTTGATTTAATCCCAGGATCTCAGTTGCCGAACTTACCATATTATCGATTGAACCCTAGTGACCGTGCTAAAATGAATAGGCAAATGGAGGGTCTTTTGAGTAAAGGATTCATTCGAGAGAGTCTTAGCCTGTGCGTTGTCCGTGCATTGTTAACCCCTAAGAAAGATGGAACCTAGAGGATGTGTGTAGATAGTCACACAATCAATAAAATCGTCATTAAGTATAGGTTTCCCATCTCGCGTCTTGAGGATATGTTGGATTTGATAGCAGGAGCTAAGTGGTTTTTCAAAATTGATCTGCACAGTGGATATCATCATATTCACATTAGGTCAGGAGATGAGTGGAAGGCTGCTTTTAAGACTCTGGATGGTCTCTATGAGTGGCTAGTGATGCCATTTGGGCTGACAAATGCTTTGAGCACCTTTATGCGAGTGATGACTCGAGTCTCACACCTTTTCTTAGGCAAGTTTTTGGTGGTCTACTTCGAAGATATACTTATCTATAGTCGATCCTTGGAGGCACATATTGGTCACCTTTGCTTGGTGTTAGAAACACTTAGGGTCGAGAAGTTATACGTAAATCTTAAGAAGTGTTCTTTCATGCAGACCCAAGTGCTCTTTTTTGGATTCATATTTCAGCGCAGGGAGTCACAGCTGACTCCGATAAAGTTAAAGCTATTAGAGAATGGTCGGAGCCCAAGACTATTTTCGAAGTTTGGAGTATTCATGGGTTGGCCACCTTTTACAGAAGATTTGTTAAAGGCTTTAGCTCCATTATGGCTCCCATCACGAACTATTTTGAAGAAAGGGGAGTTTATGTGGACAGTAACTGCGGCTAAAGCCTTTGAGGATATTAAGTGCAAGATGATGGAAGCACCTGTACTAAGTTGCCCGGATTTTTCTAAGGTTTTCGAAGTTGTTTGTGATGCATCTGAGATAGGAATTGTAGGGGTTTTGAGTCAGGATGGTCATCCTGTTGCATACTTTAGCGAGAAACTCAATGAAGCAAAACAGAGGTATTCTACCTATGATAGAGAGTTTTACGTTATTCTGCAAGCCCTTCGTCATTGGCGGTACTATTTGCTATCGCAGGAATTTGTTTTGTATTCTAATCATCAGGCCCTAAGATATCTTTGTTCCCAAAGAAAACTCAATAGTAGGCGTGCCAAGTGGAATTTATTCAGGAGTACACTTTTGTTCTCCACCACCATGCAGGTGTCAAGAATAAGTCTGCTGATGCCTTGAGTCGCGTTGTCACAGTACTACAGTCCATGAGTATCTCAGTAGCCGGGTTTGATAGATTAAAAGATGAGTATCTTACTTGCCCAGATTTTAGCATCATATTTCAAGAGACTAGTGAGGGAAATTAGTCCTATGTTGACTTCTTACTTAGAGACGAATATTTGTTTCGGGGAGCTAGATTATGCATTCCATGTACGTCACTAGGGACTTTCTAGTATGGGAAATGCATGCTGGAGGATTAGCCGGACACTTTGGGAAGGATAAGATTGTGGCCTTAGTTGAAGACCGATTCTATTGGCCTTCATTGTAACGGGATGTAGGTCGGATCATGTCACAATGTCGCACATGTCTGCAAGCTAAGGCTAGGAAAAGGAATATTGGGTTATATACACTGTTACCTATGCTACATATACCATGGCGGGACCTTAGCATGGATTTTGTTTTCGGATTACCTCGGACCGCTAGAGGTTATGATTCTATCTTAGTTGTGGCTGATAGATTTTCTAAGATGACCCATTTTATACCTTGTCATAGGACCAGTGATGCTTCTCATGTAGCTAAACTATTTTTCAGGGAGATCGTTAGGCTTCATGGGTTATTCACATCTATTGTGTTGGATAGAGATGTTAAGTTTATGAACTATTTTTGGAAAACCCTTCGAAGACTTTTTGGGATCCACTTGAGGTTTAGTTTTGCTTTTCACCCCCAAACTGATGGTCAAATTAAGGTTATCAATCGAAGTCTTGGAAACTTGATTAGGTGTATTGTTGGGGATAAGCCTGGTAATTGGGATTTATTATTACCCACTGCGGAGTTTGCTTACAATTGTTCTGTCAATAGGTCTACTGGTAAAAGTCCCTTTGAAATTGTCCTTGGCCATTCACCTCGTCAACTAATTGACCTTATCCCATTGCCCCCTGATTCTTGACCTTCTAAGTCAGTCGAATCTTTTGCCTCTCACATACAAGACCTACATGCCGAAATCCAACGAAAAATAACATTGAGTAATGACACTTATAAACGTATTGCCTACGCTCATCGTAGGGATAAAGAACTTAATGAGGGGGATTATGTCATGGTCCGTATTCGTCCTGAACGATACCCTAAAAACTCTTTCAAAAATTGCATGCTAGGTTTATTAGCCATTTCGTATAACTCGTAGACTGGGATCTAATGCTTATTTACTTGACTTACCATCTGATATGAATATTAGTCTGGTATTCAATGTGGCGGATTTGTTTCCTTACTGAGGTACCTTTGAGCCTCTTGTGTTGCCTACAGGTGGCACTGTTTCCGCACATGTGCCTCAATTGCCTAGGCCACTCCTGTCGACATCAGACCACATTGCAGACATATTGAATGATCAGACAATTATGTCCACGTCAGCGTTATCTTATTCAGTGGGAGGGAAGACCTTCATCAGATGCTACGTGGATCACCGAAAAGGAACTTAAGCGTCTTGATCCCTCTCTTTTGGAGCATTACTAGCAACATTACTCATCAGAGTCGAGTTATTTCCAACGATGGAGACCAGGCCCAATCAAGCTCGGCACGAACCTATTCAAGGGGCATCCGCAAGATATATTGGGCTTAGGCTTAACTTTAGTCTTAGTCTTAATAATTATTTTTATTATTTTTGTTAGTCTTCTTATTTGCAGAATCCTTACTAGGGTTAGCTTATTAGGGTTAGCTTATTTTCTAGTATAAATATCTAATTGTATTACATTGGAGAACAGCTTTGATATTAAATAAAATACAATGAGATCAGATTTCTTCTTCCCTAGAGTAGCCATATTTTCTACTCCAATCCCCAAGTCTACCTGGTTTCCTTCTCCTATGTGTTCTACATCAAGAATATTATGAAATCACATTGAAGGACGTGGTACAGAACAAATAAAGGGAAGAAGCTCATCATCTATTAAAGAAATTCAATGAAAAACTATTTAAATCGGCTAAATCGGCCACCATTGCATGGCCGGTATGAAGAATGTCATTACAGTAACCAAAATTTCTGCCCCATGGTCACCGAAATTCTCATACCCAGAACTGAACATAAAATAAAGCCATCTTTACAGTATAAGTCAATGATCAACCAACATTCCAAATTCCAAAATCCCATAACTCATCTTCTAAATTTGTCTAAGTGGGAAAAAATGTGTGCCCAAATATTAATAAATGTACCATTACATTAAGTTAAGAACATGCTGACTTAAAAGCCATTCAAGTTCCAGCTACCACATGCTGACTTAAAAGCCACTCAAGTTCCAGCTACTTGTTGCTCTTGCAGTGCAAGTGGAATAGCAGGTCTCCATGTTGTGCCATCTGGACTGTCCATAAGGGCAATTCCTACAGTAGCTAAGTCCTTCCTAATTGCATCAGATTTCTCATAATCTTTGTTCTTCCTAGCAGCTGTCCTTTCTTCAATTTTCTGCAAGACTTGATCTTCCGTTAATTTAGCACGCTTTAATGCCTTTTCCCTCAGCTGCTTCAAGACCTGCAGCTCAAAATGGTTAATGGTAAACTATAGAGTGGGCAAACAGATATCTCATAATAGCATATAGGTTTTGATGATTTCCCACTTCCAAGGACAAAAAGACATCTAATAAATTAATAAAGTATACCAAAAAATTGGGAAACCACTGGTAACCAACTAGAGTTCTGTAACAAGCTTTTGGTGGCAAAGGGACAACATAAAGAATAATTTAAATTCCTCATGATGTGGCCTTTCTTTTTTGGAGAGAGAAATTGGGGGGGGGGGGGGGGGGGCAAAGGTAATAGATGCTAAACTAATGTAATGTATTGTATGCTAAATTTTTTCATACTGTAAGAAAACAATATGCGTCAAAGTTTACCTCAGAGTAACTTGTGGGCATCAGCCCTAAGATAGTCAGAATATTCCTGATTATCTTTTCTAGAGCTCTAAGTGATTCTATTCGCATTGCTTGCTTCTTCCCCTGCATGCAACATTCATTCAATTACAAATGGCCGCAACAATCATAGTATAAGTAGGATTTGTATCACCGGATAGAAAACAGGAATAGGGTAAAATTGATATGGCAGAAGGAATATATAAAAAGTACCGATTCCCAAATGTGTATTTATTTAATGCAGAAACTAGTAACATGGCTAGGGTTGAATATTGAAGTTACACATTCATAAAAATAAAACAGAACTTAGTACCTTACGAGTATGTAGCAGATCATTGATGGTTTTTAATGGTTCAGATAGTGCAGCCAAAACAACCGGAGTGTGAAGATCATCCAACATTGAGGCCACAAAATCATTATGGAACATATTGATGCCATTCATAGTGTCAAGAGGGATGGAATCTTCCTGAATAACTGCATCGCGCTGGCTCAGAACATTTTCACAATCATATAATGTCTGCAAGCAATTGAATCACATGAAATCAAACAATAAACATGTCTTCAATAGAATCCAAAGAAAAACTAATAATGAATAAAATCCGTCCATGAAAATTTTTTATACCACACTTATCACTTTCAATATCTCAGATATAAAACAGTTGCAATTTCAACACTTAAAAACGTACAAAATTTTTGGTAACATCAATTTCAAAATGTTGCCATGGAGTGGAATCTCAAAACATTTATCTCTAAAGCACATATTTCCATTGAGGATCTGATTCAAAGGATTGCTAGGATCAATAATTCCTGGCAGACTTTCAGGCAACAGCTTTGACCAGGAAGCTGGACAAGGTAGAAGTGCTTCAGAAGGTCTGGTTGGTTCACAGGGGTGTGTGTGTGTGTGTGTGTATACAGAGAGAGAGAGAGAGGTGGAAAGTTTTGATACCTGATAGATGTAGAAAATGCGTTCAGAAGCGCTTTCAAGTTGCGCATCAGAATAATTGATAGGAGATCGATAGTGGGTCCCCATTAAGAAAAGTCTCAAAGCGAGTGGATGGTAAAGATCTATAACCTGTGAGAAGAAGAGATATATTTATAACACAGGAATCATGTCAATTTGACAACATCTGAAGCCTTCAAAGTAAGAAATCTTTGTAGGTCAGAATCAGATGCCATACCTGCCTAATTGTGAAGAAGTTCCCCAGGGATTTGGACATTTTTTCTGAGTCAACAGTGACAAAGCCATTGTGTATCCAATAGCTTATATTACTCTGGTTACATGCAGCACAACTCTGAGCAATTTCATTTTCATGGTGGGGAAAAACAAGGTCCATCCCTCCACCATGTATGTCGAAAGAGTGACCCAGATAAGCAGCACTCATGGCACTGCACTCAATGTGCCATCCAGGTCTTCCAGGCCCCCATGGACTCTCCCAAAAGGGCTCTCCTTCCTTAGCAGACTGCAAAATATCAACAAAAAGAAAAGCTGTTTTAAGGCAAACTTAATTGCAAAAAAACTTAAAAACAATAAACAATCTGAAAGATCAATAATGCTAAGTTACACAGTGTCCCAATAAATATTAAATACTATTAAATTTTACAAAAACTTTCAGATTGTTGAGACAAATAATCAATAAAACAGATTTTTACGCATATTTAGCATTTTGATGACTTACAACTTTTATCTACATCAGCAACTGCTGTTCACAAAAAATTCTCACTAGTCAAGATCCAAAAGTAAGACATACCTAAAACACAGCCCATGTTTTTACCACATGCACCAATGTTAAAGGGGCCATAATACCAACAAACAGACTAGAACTTTATCAAATGAAACTTGAATCTGTAAGAGTCAGGTAGGTTCTGCAGCACTATATAAAACTAGATGCTGCCATCTCTATTATGCATGCCTAATTCATGTGCATTACCAGCACTTGTAACAAATACTTACTTTCCACAGAGCAAAATCAGCAGGATTTTTTTTCCTCGAGTCAACAGCAACCCTCTCACCTGCTCGATTATCTTCTAACTTTCGCCCAGATAATTGTCCATATTCCGGAAATTTATCAACTGAGAAGTAGACATCCCCATCAACTCTGTAGGCATACCCATTATCAAGAATCTGCCACAATACAGCATATTTCAAGCTAATGCATCACAATATAAAGCAAAACACATGAGTAAACGAGAGAGAGAGAGGGGGGGCCGTATCTAGTATGTAGACAGAATTCACAGAACATACAAAGCTTCATTTGAAAACAAAAGTTAAAGTAAGCAAAAAGATGAAGTTAAGTGGAATCTGTTCATAGTCTAGCCATATACTTATCCGCACATAAGTCTCATACTGTAGCCATTGCATTAATAGGATAGCTTGTAATTTTTATAACAAGCCTCAATCCCAAACAAAGGCTCTAGGCTGCATTAATATATCCTAACCACTTGTGCTTCACATTCGTCACACAGAAGTGTGAAGGCTAAAGATAGAATCCAAAAATCCAAATAGCCCTGAAAGGCTGAAACTCATATACATTGCCATTTCTCTCCCTCAAACACTAACGAATGATTAATATGATGCGTTTCGAAACAGAAACATAATTATCTCTCGTAAACATGCATAAACAGAAAAAACCATATATACTTTTAGCATTCACAAGCTTTAGAAGCCAGGTATAAGGCATTTTGAACACTCTTCAGTTGATCGTGTTAAAAATGCATGTTGCCAAACTGATTTTGGAAAGCAGGCGGGTGCCAGCTAGCTTAGTTGGTAAAGTCACCTGGCATCATACAAGAGACCAGAGATCAAATCTCACTCACTCCAGAAACAGGAGGGATAAGGCATTGGAGAGGGTTACCTTCCATTGTGACCCATAGGCCCAATGGGTCTCCTTTGAACCAAGAAAAAAAAAAGAATGATGGCAAGACAACACAAAAACCAGTGTGCAAAGTGCAATGGAAAAATGCTTCTCAGTTAATTAATAAGTGACATTCAATCATGCACCAACAACATACCTGCTTAATCATGTCAATGATTTGGAGCATGTGATCTGAGACACGTGGTTCAACAGAAGGGGGTAAACAATGGAGATGCACCATATCTTGATTGAACTCTTCGCAATAATATCTACTCAAACTAATTGGATCCTCTCCCAATTCATTTGCACGAGCAATTATCTACAGAATTGAAAATTGCAGACTCAGCTTTCCTGTCATATCCATGTGAAAAGCGGTCGGCATCCAACTCTTGTAGAGCAATAAAATTAAAATCTATAGGTCCATTAAGAGTTAAAACACAAAGTCGTGACATCAAAGATCAGGAACACAATAAAAATGATCATAAGAAATATTTTGCAAGTGGTGAGATATAAATAGAAATGGAGGTGAAAATCCCAAACCCACAAACAATTTATTCATCCAAGATCAAACTCAAAGTAAACTTGGAATTAGGATAAAACTCTTCTTTCAATTAGTTCAAGTAAGCCGGATGAATTCCAATCTAAAATTCCACTTGACACACTATCTTTTTTTTTATATTTTGAACTACAGTCATGCAAACCATCTACATCAACTGTACTTCAGATTTCCATTCACTGATACAAAATCTGAGCCTCTAGGAACAAAATCACATAAAATCTCAATTTTTTTCTACTCTTGACAAGCAACCATCTCAACATTCTTGCCTCAACAATGCTACACTTTTGGCATTCCTGGACTGACCAAAATTTGTTCCATAAAGCACAGTTGATATCGTCTTGCCCCTATTGGCGTTAGGATCACAAAAAATACTAGATCACAAAAAAATACTATCTAAAGCAGGAAGAAAAAAACGAAGCCAGTAAAATTACGTAGGTATCATTGATGTAGTGACTGAACTAACCTTGTCATCAACATCGGTGAAGTTTCTAACATAACACACCTCATATCCCAAATGCTTAAGATATCTGCCTAATCCCAATCAAAGACCACCATAATTATTTCAAAAAACTAAAAAAAAAATAAAATAATTATAGTATACAACCATCAAATTGAGTACATGTTTGATACTAGCACACATACATATATAGAGAGAGAGGGAATGACCTGAAGAGAACATCGAAGGTGACATAGGCGCGAGCATGGCCGATATGGCTGAGATCGTATGCCGTGACGCCACACACATACATGCCTGCTTTACCCTTCACTTTGGGCTTAAATAACTCCTTCCTCCTACTCATCGTGTTGTACAACCACAACTCAGACGGTGGACTTTCAGGTCTATCACCATTGGTTCTGCTAAAGCTTTTCTCATCAATTAGTGGGTGGGGTGAGCTTAAAGATCTGAAACAACGTACCAAGTATCTCTTCCCGGGCTTGAAGGAGGGGTAGGCTCTGAACTGAATCTTGTGTAGCGAGTTGGGGAGTGGAGAGAATCGGAAAGAGATCAAGGGTTTATAGCACTTGAGGAGATCGAGGAGTGTACCCATTTACAATGTTGGCAATTTGGGTGTTGTGTTTTTGCCTTACTGTGTTGGTTGTAACTTTGTAAGCAGACAGAGACCCTTTTTTTTATTGCTCCTAATCCACAATGAAGCCGAAAATGAGTCACTTGTGGCCTCGAGTGGATCAAACGATTTAAAATGGGTTTTCGGAAAATTATAAATTAGTTGATTAATAATTTTTTAAATAAATCTTGAATATTTTAAACTAGTATATTAATTTGATTAAAAAAAACAAAGGGTTGTAGTATAATAGTATTGTTAATGGATGCAATTTTAGAAATTATAATGGTTGATCCGGAAACATCAATTTGAAATACATACATTTGTTTTAAAATTAGTTAGAAAGTTCGATTGCAATTCAAAACCTATGAATTTTGCAATTTCAAGAATTCATTGAAGCCTTCAAAACTTGTAAATTTAAAATAATATCTATCTCTCATACATTTCAAATTCACAAGTTTTAGGTTGCATTTGGAAATGCGAATTTGAATTAAATGTAAGCATTTCAAATGCATGAATTTGAAACTAGCGAATTTGAAATACATGCACTTAAAAATTCATTGTTGGGTAAAATATAAAGAGATTTGAATTTGATGTACTTCAAATTTTATTGTTTGGAATTCTTATTTGCCTCATGAATTTGATTTTGGCTTTTTTACATTGAAAAAATAATTAATTAAATTTTTATTTTTAATATTATTAATAAATACCCATTATCAGAAGAAAAAAAATATTGTTAATAAATATCCATTAATGATCATGGTTCCGCTAAAGAACTTTTTCTCTTTTTCTATGCTAGAAGCAACCTATACTATTCTTATTATTATTCACATTACATTCTCTTTGATACTCATGCAACTAGAATACTTTTTTTTTATCATTTTCTTGCTGATATCTCATTCCCAACAAATGAAAGTGCAGGAGAAAACAAATAATTATTCAATTTACAGAACCTGCCCCAAGTTATCATATAGTACAAGAACCAAGGTTTGGCCACTTTCCAGATTTTCTTCACTGTTTAACTTATGTTAAAGTTAAAGGAACTTTAGATTAAATTATTCATTCATCAATATCCAGAAACGAAAACCCTACACATAATTCAGCCTACAAGCCTAATACAATCTTTCGACCTGGCAAACACAAGCAGACTTATTTCCCAGTAGTCCAACATAAACTAAAAAGTAAAAACCCAATATTCCAATCCCAAACATTCTTTTCCCCACACTTTCTCAGCAACCAAACCCGCGCCAGAATTGCTTATCATACTAGAACAAAAAAAACAAAACCAATTTTCATCTACCTGTATCTACCCAATCCCAACGGCACACCTTTTATCATTAATTAACAGGTATATATACAAATATGAGCTTAATCACATCCCATATGGGGATTTACAAAGTAAAATACATGCGTGAAAAACAAGCTATACTTTATTCATATTTATTTACGCAAACTACGCAGAATTATTTTACATTGCATGTTCATTAAAAATCAGAAAAATTACAAAGAATCGACAATCAAGCAATTGATGAATGTTCCCTGAAAAAAGGAAAATATGATAGCGCACCTCAAAATCCTCTTGAGCCTTCGTTAGGTACACCAACTATTACTGAAACTCCAAGGAATTTGTTAGATGAGGAGAGAGAGTTCAGAGAAGAAGAGAGAAGAGCTGTGACGGAGGTTCGAGAGAGATCAGGAAAAGAACGAAGCAGAAGAACGAGAGGAAAAAAAAGATACAGCAACCCAGAGAGAGTAATTGTGATGGGGAAAGCAATAGCCGACGGTGACAGTGAGCTACTGCAGCTAGAGAAGAGAGATCGTTGGGTTAGGATAAGAAGTAGACGGGTTGAAAGAGCGTTTCAATCATGTACATTTGAATATGGGCCCTAAAAATGTGCCCAGACCCAAATATGTATAAATTAATATGGGCCTTTCAAATTCAAATTTGCAGATGAACTATTAATAATTGGATGAATTCCTAAATTTAAATGTTGGGTTTTATTTGTATCAATGTAAAATAAATTGCAATATAAAATGTATAAAATGAATTTCATGTAATTTTTTGAATTTCCGGTTAAGATTTTTTTTTTTTTGAAGTTTAGAAGTTAAATATAAGAAAATGTAAAAAACTAAGGAGAGATATTTTGGCCATGTTTAGATTGAACCCATTTAAACTAACTTGTTTTAAGTTAATTTTAATAACAACCCAAAAATTGTCTTAGTAGTGAAATATTTGAGAGAAATTTTTTTAAAAAGTGAAAAATTGGATCAATTGCATAAAAAAAGAAAATCATTTTCTATTCACATGTAAAATGATTTTCGATAAAAAAATTCAAAAATCTTTTTCCTTTAAAATGATGTTTTAATGTAAAATGATTTTCAGTCAAACAGTTTCACTCAATCAAAAAACATAAAAAAACACCATCTACGTGAAAAATTATTTTTCACCATTGATTTTTTTTATTAAATTGATACTAAGTAGTACAATGATTGATTTGATCACCATATAAGTATATACTATCACATTACTCATACAAATGCCCACAATATTATCAACCCATATAAAGTAAAAGTATATAACCGATGCATAAGTCGAACAAATAACTTACACATCATGAAAATCGAACCTAAAACTTTGTAGTCCCAGTACCTCAGTCTTGACCACTTAAGAAACCTCTCACCTAGAAAAAATTATTGAATGTTCTTTATCTTATGCAATGTTATCATTCGCCCATTGGTAATAAAAAGAATTCAAGTGAAACTCAAATTATTTAAAATTATCACTTGAATTCTTCGTATTACCGATAGACGAATGATAACAGATAACGAATATCCAATAATTTCTCCTCACCTAACTAATTTTTTTTGCCTGAAGCGCACCAGTCCAACAGAATGATGCAATTTGAGGCTTAAGTACGTTATATCGATAGATCACTAAAACATGCCAATATTCAACGGAAAGATCACTGGCAATTTGCGGCTTAAATGCTTAATTGATACATTTGTCTATAATATAAATTAGATTTGATAATAAATCGTCACACTTACGTCAAATTAGATAATTTACTATCAAATATAACCTACTGACAAGTATGACGATTTTTGCCTTGAATATAAGCAAGCACCAACACCATAATTGGACCCCTAAAGCATGTAATTGTTCCAGTGAAAAGAAATGCCTTCACTTATACAACACGACACACAATCAGCAACTGGAATTGTTGAAGGGAAGCTTCAATATAAACAAAAGAAACATAACACTAGGTCAAGAAACTTCTCGTTAAGTACCCCACAAACACCTGTATTCAACAATTAGTAATATCTGGAGTTAACGGTTCGGCTATCCTGTGTTTATCTTAAAAAAAAATTGCTGACACTATCAGCATCTAAAAGAATGTTTCAGCTAATAATTCACGAGTCCCTCACAGAAACTGGATGCCACAAATGGGTTGTTGCTAATCTGGATGTTCTGATGCAGCCCTGAAGGTTCTCGTCTTTATAAAAAGAAGCAATCCCCTTGGATCAAGCCATGGAACACACCTTCTCTGAAAATAAAAAGTTACTGAGTCAGGCAACAGTTGTCAACAGAAGCTGCACAGTTAGGTTAGTAGGTCCAGAACTTCGGTGGCCCAAAACTCAAAAGGGTTGTTCTGATGTAGCCTAAAGAAGGGGAATTTTTCAATAATTAAATTTTTCTATCCATTTTTTTCTTTATCTAATTCTAAGGTATAGATTTCTTTCATGATGCTCGGATTAGGCTATGTGTCCCAGTGTTAGACTCGTCTATTTTTTGTGAGGTTTCGATAGTTTTCCTTTGATTTGGAGCGTCGAAGAGAATAGCCCATATTTGAAGTTTCATGTCCGACACGGGTACGGCATGGTAAAATGAAGAGTTCAAGCAACTATGGATTTCTTTATCAGCCACTAATTAAAATTTTAAGACAGGATCAAATAGATAATAGCTTAAGGGCAAAGATCAAACTTCTTAAAATGACAGTGTGGAGCTAGTTTACCTTGTCTGATGCTACTGCAGCAAAGGCGATTGTCATCTATATAGGATGCTTGAACACCCATCATCCAAGACCCAACCGATGTATCATCATGAGCATAGGTCTTCAAAGATGCACTGCATATCATAGGGAAACAGACATAAAATGTATAAACAGATCAAGCGAAGAAATAATGCCAAGCAGGTGAAAAACTGTTCAACTCCAATCCCTTACAAAGCTTAGTTTAAGATAAACTAACAAAGGTTTTCCTTCTCATGAATTCAACTGAATTTTGCTTCTCATGTCCCAACTAGTATAAAGCCATTTTTTTCGTCACCGACTTTGAAAATATGCAAGCAAAAGTCTTCTGTCTGCTTCCCATGCGAAATCATAAGCTATTACACATTAGGAGATGCAAGATTTTAAGCCTTTCATTCTTCAGTTTCATACCCTGTAAGATCTCTTGGGTTGCACCATCTAACATGGGACTGGTAAGATGTTCCTATTTTGCAATTAACCATTAACACCAAAGTGAACCTAAATTCTCATTTTCACCACTTAAAGCATAATTCCTTATCCAAAGAGATCCTTCCTTCCCAGCTATAGAATTGACAACTAACCTGTTTACATTAATATACTGAGCCAAATTTTTGGAGAGTATGAGAAGTGAACTAGCTGCATGTCGGAAGTACCTGAATGAAGAGAAGCATAACAAAGTCAAGTTTCATACAGTTATCAGGACCATCATTTAGGAGGAAAAGGAAGTGTTGTCCCCTTTAGAGCATAATTCACTCTCTACCAGTAATTGTACTACTGACACAGCAGAATTAGAAACATGCTGAATTATTCAAATATGATGAAAGAAGCATATGAAGCTTAACTCAGATGACTGTTAATTCACATGAGTTACAGACTGTTCAGGATCAAATAATTGAAGCTGGCTTGTTCAGACATGAAAGATTCCAAGCCATCTTGGATGAAAGTGAGACTATCAATAAATTCTGTTTATATATGCTATGCTCCAACAAGGGATTTTCAATTTAATAAGTTTCTAGCGTTAATTACAGCACACAATTCACTGGCACTGGTAAAATAAAATATGCTTGTGTATTAATCTATCCTCTCAGCAACAAAACAAAGCATTACTGAACTTCGCGTAGTCACAGAATTAATGAGAACACAATTACAATTAGAATTATTAGCAATGGAATGCCAAAAATGCTTTTAAAAATATATGAGAACACAACAATATGAAATCCTAGCTGTTCCTGTACACAAGGGAGATAGCTTACGATTTCCCATCCCCGAATTTCCACCAGTCAGGTTCATACCACGGCCTTCCCCTGGAAGAAAAAAAAGGAAAATAAATAATGCTTGAATGCTAAATTCCAACAATGCTGGGATTAAAAACTGTTCAGGTAAGAGAAAGCAGAGATAAACCCTCAGGCCCGTTCATGGAAATCACATGATGGAAACAAAACCAAAGAACATGCTCTAGACATGCTAGAAATGGCAAACAAGACCTCCACCAAATCTCAGTAATTCGTAGCCAGCCACTCTTAATACATCTGAGTGGCTAAAATGATTTCAAAAACAAAGGTTTACATCTGAACATCACAAATGGTTTCCTCCATCAGGAAGGAGAACTTTTGCAAGGAAATATTCTCTAGGTCTGAACATTCACAGTATTTGAAAAGAACTGAAGAAAAATGCTAAAAAATAAAAGCACTTCAGAAAAATTCAAAACATGCATTAAAAATCTATAATAGATAAACAATATAAGCAACCGCAATAAAGTTAAATTAAGAAATAATAAGATATATACTCTTCAGCAATCACTTCTCCTGACTTCATACATCCAATATAAGCACCATCTTTACCACGGTGACGTTCAAGAAGTCCAATCAACCTCTCTGTCGGTCCAGAAAACAGAGTGAAAGACATCAAAAGTTCTGTGAATAGAAAAAAATTGTACCAAACTAAGTGCAGGACTAACAGATAACAATAGAATCTCTACCAAGATCAATGTCAATATTATCATCAACTTTTACATAAAATTCTGCATCCCAATTCTGAACCGCAGTGCTGAAGAAGAACTTTGCTTTCTTCGCCAACTCTTCTTGAGCCTCCTCATGATCTTCCTGATAAGTTAATCATGAACATGTTCAGACTCTACCATTGTATTTTACTGAATTCCATCCTTCCAGGTAACCGTTGACAAGAGGAAACCTGCTCTATAATTATTAACTTATATACATCTGGCTTAGGGTAAAGGACGAAAAAAGAAATTGAAAGTGTCTTCAGCATCAATAATTATGGTCATATTTGGGAATGGATTTAATCTATAGCTTAAATCCAGCTTCTTAAATCTCGTCTCTTCAATTTTTGCCTTGAAGAGATTTAAGAAACTGAATTTAAGATGGATTAAATCCATTCCCAAACATGGCCTATATATATCAAGTACTAATAAAATATGCATTACCAAAATACCCTGATGAAAGTCAATCACCACATTACCAAATACCCTTACGAAAGTCAAACATCATGTGCAATATCAGGCTATCAAAAGAAATGATAAATTTACAACTTCATAGTGAAATGTATCCTTAATGAAATGGGTATATGTTGCTCATACAATCCAAGCCCCAAGTTAAAATATTGAACCAGCTAAATTGTAATTGCAATGAAATTCAAATACTTACGAGAATCAAGAAATCCTTTGTCATGCTATTTTCCTCATTAATATTGCGGTCTAAGCTATCACCTCGATTAGGACTGCCAGGTCCAAAGAAATAAGGTTAATATTTTTTTTATAAGTAAAGAAATAAGGTTAACAAAGTGCATTCCAGTAGTAGCCACCACATTTGTAGCACCAATAATAGCAAAGAAACAAAACGAAGAAAAGCAAATAAATAAGAGAAACAATGCATGAATTCTTCCTCTGATAGACTGATACTATAATAAGGATTAAAATGTGGGTAAACCTTCGACCAATGACAAACCGTATTACCACTCCTCTATCCTCAAGTTTTCTTAAGGCATCACCTGTAAACCCCACAAGAATTCTTTTGTTATATCGTTTGCGAAGCAACACATGAATTGTTGAAAAATACCAATTGCAATACAAAACGGACATGCTAGAAATGGTAGGCAAAGACATGCTAGCCTCAAATGTTGGAACTTCTAATTAATGTGGTGCAAGAAATGAAAGTAAAACTAAAAGGCAGCGCATAATATTAGGACCAGGCTGTGCCAACAGAATCCACAGTCTTCACATAGAAAAAGGAAAAGCTAGGTGAGAAATAGAGCAGTTTGCAATCATAATTTTAACTGACCTCTGGGCATCCAAGACCCTCTAAACACATTGCGCTTCAAGTGACTACCAAATCCAGTATAAACTCCAATAACAGCAAGGAACTTCTGCCCTGAAGAAGACCCACTTTTCTGTAACTGATTCTTGAGGTAACCTTGACTCTTTGCCAGAGTCAACTCCATTTCAGCTTCTACAATCCTCCTCTCCAGATCTCTAGTAATCAATACCATTATTAAGAACGCAAGTGCAATGTTAAAAAGCACGTAGAATCATCTCAAACTTCAAAATCTCATTAAAAACAAAAGAAAACAGAGAAACGTACTTGCATCCTAGGACCGTCAGCTTATCTTCGACTGTAAGAACCTTAGGTCTCTACCAACAAGAATACATAACATAAAAAAAGAGACCAGAATTGTTAATCTGAAAGTCATTTCTTATCATTTTACAGAAATTTCCTACCAACAAAACAGAGTCCAAAGAAGAAAAATTATTAAAAAAAAAAAAGCAAACCTGATCATAGTTCTTCTTAAGTAGACTAGAAAGTAATGTTCTGTTTTCTGCATCTTGCCACAACCTAATTATCCCCAACAATCAAAAGAAAACAAATTACACATTGCTTTCTATCGGTAGCTTCTATCTATTTGTAAGTTGAAAATATGTAGCAAAACGTAAGAAACTATAATCTCGAATTTAATCCAATCCGATTGCATCCAAACAGGTCATTGGACACGAATTTGAAGGAACCAAGTCCGAATCACGATTTGAATGCTAAATTATGCCAATAGTTTTAGAAATTGAAATTGAATTTCCATAGACCACAAAACAACAGAAGCTCCATAATATTTAGAAATTGGATTATCGACACTAAATTCCGATTCACAGTTAACATAGAAGAATGAGAATCCAAAAAAAAAAAAAAACGGGGGAATAATTTAACGGGAATCTAACAGATGGGAAAATGGGAGCAAAAGGAAACAAACCGGCCGACGACGTAAAGCCAAGCGAGGCAAGAGAAGAAGGCCATCACCAGAGGTGGCTTCGATGTCTGTAGAGGCTTCGATGCCCTCCATCGTCTCTCTGATTTCGTCGTTGTTGGCAAGCTCTCCATTACAATCTAGAGAGGGAGAGAGTTTCTGGGAATATATGTGATTGTAACATATATATATATATATATATATATATATATATATATATATATATATATGCGCAAAAAAGAATTGAAAGAATGATCCGAAAGAGAGAATGTGAAGGCGAATGACAAAATTAACTGAACAACGACGGCAAATTTGTAACATACGGAAACTTCGAAATTCTTTTGAGGGGGAGCGATAGAGTTGGGCCCAGTCCATTCAGTGCCGGCCAGTAAACACCATTTTATAACATTGACCTCGATTGGGTGATTTACGTTCTGTCTTTTTTATTTTGGAAAAACTCACCCACACTTTTCTATTTTAACCGTCTTTGTTCATTGGCTGGGATATTGCCAGATCAAATTTTGTTATTGCCAAAACATTTTTTAATGACAAAAATAACCCCATAAAGTTTGGGAATGACACCAAATGAAAATTTAAATTGCCCAACGTGAAATAAAAAAATAAAAAAACAGCCACATCTTCGTCTCAACCGGTACGGTCGATTCTAAGTGGTAGATAAAGTTTTTGGATGAGACTTTGTTGAGTCAAAATTCGATTTAATTAATAAATTAAATAAATATTATATATATAATATATTTATATTATGAAATGTATTGTAATTATGATGGATAGTATAAAAAAATAAAGAGAAAAAATAATTAAATATAAAGATTTAACGTGATTCAATAGTGAACGAGTGATTACATCGTACTATTTATATTAAATTTAATCGTACAGAGGTATTAGAAATTTTTTTAAATACTCCTATACGGTACCGCAGGGGTGTTACCCCGTACCCCAACCTATTAATCATCTCTTTCAATAAAACAATAAATTTCAAACCCAAAAGTACTAATGCCATCGTTTCGCTTCGTTCCACTTGATACACTTCTCCTCGCTTCATTCTCGTATCGACTTGCTTTCTCTGTACATGTGTTCCACTCGATATGAACCACATACTATAACAATTTATTTATTTATTTTTATAAATATAAATATCAAATTTATTTATTTTATTTTTAAAATATATATATTTATTATTTTATTTCAAAAAATTCGATTTAAATTCGAATTTTACTTTACGAGTTGAGTTCGAATTTATTTTTTAACTCGAACTCAGCTTAAAATTCGGTTCAAATAAGGTTTTTACGCACTAATCGAGTTTTAATTGGCCTCACTCGGATTCGACCCAAACCCAGGTGGTTTTGAGGACCGTTCGTCTTTTTTAAGGCTTCAACGGAGTTGCAACGTGGCTGCAAAGTAAGAATCAGTCTCTTTCAGCTGATTGTTGATTTCTATTCATGGTGAGATTTCTGTTGATGGCAAATTACATCATCTGCATTGTGTTTGACGAATATCCTCTGAACAATTAGTCTTTTGTTTTGCCGTAGATGAACAGTGGAGTATCCTTGACATTCAAAAACTTATGGGGATATTTTTGTCATTTAAAATTTTGCTATGACAATAACAAAACTTGATTGGGCAATATCCATAGCAACTTGGTATGGACAAGCACATTCTCCTGTTCGTTTCTCAAGCTTTCCATCCTTGTCTTCTCCCTTCTTCTACGTGCCATGAGCTTGATAAACTGAACAAGGGATTCCCTTGGGGATCCAGGAGTGCAGAAACATCCACTGGATCTCCTGTTATAAGATTACTATTCCTAAATGTATGGGGGACTTACTCTTAAAATATGAAAATTCAGAAATATGACCCTTATGGCCAAGTTATCTTCTTCTCTTTATTCTTTTTGGTCAATTTTTTTACTTTGGGTTTTAGAGGAGATATTTCATTAAGTAATATTCATTTTTGCTAATTTTGCTAATTTTCCTATTTTTTAAGTTCTGAAATATATCTATATGGATGCTTTATGATTTAATCTGTGATTTTCTTTCTAAAATTTCTTCTTTTGGAAGTTACCGCCAATGGAATGTGCTAACTTTGGTATTGTGGTTTGTAATTAATGGCAAATTTCAATGGGGTAATTTTTGTTCATTTTTGGGTATATTTTTAGGTACCCATTATTTGTGTTCCATCTTTTGCCCCTGTGAACCTTTGGAGTTTGCAATATTAGGAGTTGTTATGGGTATTGTAAATTCAAAAAGATGTCATCTTCTTATATGAGTCCTGCTAAATCACTTAATGTAAATAAGTCATTTATTATCTGGGGAAGAAAATGTTTGTTTCGCTGTTGAAATGATAACTTAAGTTACATTAATTCAATTCCAAGTTTCATTTCTTTACAACCAAACGCAACATTATTTTATTTAAGCTAATTATCTGATAAAGTCTCCATTATCTCAAAGAAAAAGCTGAAATTTGAAGGGGCTGTTTTCAAGATTCTGGGAAATTTTGTACATTGGCTCATCCTTTGGTGTTTCTTCAGGAAGTCTTCACCCCTCCGACTGCATGCTTGCAGCCTCTTAACTTATCCGGCACTTTTGGATCCAAAATACCCAACCTCGACTCGGGTTCGATCTCCCCTCTGTCAATGTATGAAAAAATAAATGTTCACCACGTAAAGCATCACCAGGATCAGGTTAGCTTTGGTGAATTAAACCTGGCAAAAATTTCAATGTCAGCCTAATGTAAAATTTTGGTCTAATCATCCCACATTTGCAGAAATGTGTCAAAAATACCTACTTTTTCCTTTTGAACAAAAAAATGATTTATCACAATCAAGTCTCAACACGCAAACCAAACCTGCAAACAGATTTCATTTACACAATCAGTTACAGTACAACATTACATTCATCCTTTCTGCTTTTTGGTAATGCCAACAACCCATATTGAGGACAAAGTTTTATCTATCAATCAAGAATTTGGCATCTACTCAAAACGGTGGAGAGAATGGCCCCAAGAAAGAATTAGGATTTGCCAGAATAAGATGCAGGATTTCAGCAAATGCTATAACCCCAACTTTTTTGCGAACCAGTCAGAAAGGTTAGCTATTACAAATCCTGCAAATACCTGCAACAGAACAACACAGGATATTAGAAATATTAACATGGTAGAAAAAGACGCAAAATTTAGTCATGCCCCAAGCACCATTTGTAAGTAGAGTAACATGGAGACATCATAATAATCCTTAAAATTTTCAATTCTTACGTACTATAATAAAATGCAATACAGTGAGTAAATCTATCAAACATTTATAAAACCCTATTCACTTCACTACTGGAAGAAAAAAGACTGATGTGTATATGTGCAGTAGGTAAGGAACGTCACCTGAGCTGAGCCAAGAATGTAAATCGCCGAGTAATGACGACCATGAATTACCATGTCAGCTACCATAGCAAGAGGGATAGTGAGTGACATGCCCAAGGTGGCCACCAGTGGAGTTGTCCATACAACACACAGTGCCCTAAGGGGGAAGAACAGGAAATTTGAAATAAGAACATAAAAAAAAATCGGAAATAAGAATAACAAGAAAATGTCAAGACCATTAAGAAAAGTGTTGTTTTCACATACCAAAAGTAGTCAGAGAGGACACTTCCAACAAAGCCATTGGCAAGAACAACTTCATCTAATTTAGCAGAGTGTGGAATTGTAAACTTGGGTTCGATTCCCAAGGCTGTCAATGGCCAAACTGAAACGAAAAATCAAAAGAGCAATTATTTATCCAAACAAGCACGATATACTCTCACTTGCATGAACTCGGAAATTAGGGGGAAATTATAGAATAGATTTAGTAGATTACTCAACCACCAATTCATATTGTTAAGTAGATAGAGATACCCCAACAATTTGACTCTTTAGAGTGACTCCAAAAGAAAATCAACTTTAAAGATGAAATAACAAATGATTATTGAAAACATAGTACAATATTTCAAAATCAAAAAAAGAAAAACACACTAGAACCCAGCAAAGAAAATTAAGAAAGCTCTTGTACAAATTAACAGCAAAATAAAGATGCTTACAGAGGCAGGTGCAGATAAGAGCCTTAAAAACAAGTTAGATAAGGAAACTAATGTGTGTGACGAGCCGAGTAATCAACTTTAATGGCTAAGTTACAAATTCATTAATAAGCAAACAAGTCTTACCAAGCCACCATAGCGCTACAAGTGTAAACAATCCTATATATCCAAACAACTTCTGCACATCAACCCTTTCTCCTTCCTCACCAGCAAACTTCTTAAGAAGCACTGCAGCATCAATTACGAAAGATTATGTGATACCTTGCCAAATCAATGGCTGAAAAATGGATATAAAAGACTGAACAAGAGAGACTACACCAAACCTGTAAATAGCCCATATGACATTGCTGAGAGAACGCCGAAAAGATCTCCAAGAAGAGAGCGTTTTCCATTGCTAAACACAAACATCAACTGTCAATGCCCAAAGCATGCATTACAAAGAGCAAGCTAATAGAGACAAATATGATAACAAAATAGCTGATGAAATATGAACGAGGTAGCCTGCTTAATCAGTAATTTTATGTACAATAGATGGCTCTATATGTTACAGTAGAATATGAGACATTTCTTGCCATAGTAATTAGGCTCACAATTTTTCAGCATATAATATATAGGTGACAGAGTTCAACCATCAATTTCCACATATATAAAAGGTTTAGACCTTACGAAAAACTGAATGACAAAGGATGAGATTTTGAACTCATTGAACTTTGTTGTCCCATATACAGTAAAATATCACAAAATAACATCAAAGACGGAATGAAAACTTACGCAGAACTTAATTGTGAATCATCCGCGGCCCAAGTTTTTCCTAGTGTAGTCATGGCAACACCAGCCATGCTGACAAAGACAGCAACTACTTTTGATACATTTAATGAATCTTGGCCGAGAAAAGCACCAATGAAAAGAGTAAAAAGCCCTGAAGTTGAGGATAACACTGTCGTACTTGCAACACTAGTACGCGCAAGTGCAGCATTTGATAAATACTGAAAACAACAAAATAGAATTAGCCAGAGCTTTCTTGTTCCCTAATACTGAATTTATAACTTCAATATCATCAAAATATTGCACACATGATTTCCAGGAAACATCTCTAATTTGATAGCCAAAGCATACATGCGATGATGCAACAGAAAAGTCACAGAGTAACAAAGATATTTTATTTAACCCAGGAAGAAAAACAAGCGTGCAAACACAAATTAAAGAATGAATTTTGTATGTACAGACACAGGAACATCTCTATGATGCTCTGTTTAGGACTCAACAACCCTGAACACAATTCAGTCCCACAGTTTATAACCATCTCCATGCCATATTTTTTTACTTGTGTAAACAAAGCGCCAAACACTAGAATTTAGGCCTTGGGATCCTGTAAGACTGGCATCACAGAGCTGTTCCATGGTGCAAGACAAACTCATAAAGAGGGCATGCACTTTATGCATCTGTTTGAGGAAACTTATCCTTGCAACTCGTAAGTGCACTTAAAAACGCAGTTAACAACATGTCTAAACAGCGTGGAGCAACAAAAGATGCTCCGATACTCGGAGCATATAA
Source organism: Bretschneidera sinensis (assembly GCA_023935145.1). Classification (NCBI taxonomy): domain Eukaryota; kingdom Viridiplantae; phylum Streptophyta; class Magnoliopsida; order Brassicales; family Akaniaceae; genus Bretschneidera; species Bretschneidera sinensis. Next base: position 13,776,256 of record CM043698.1, read on the forward strand.
TTTTATCAAGAAGAAGGATATTACCAAGTGGAGGGCATAAAACGGGATAGAGGTAGGGCAAAAATTACATGGGCTGAAGTAGTGTGAAGAAAGATGTGATCTCAAAGATCTTACTGAGGACATGAACTTAGATGGAGTAGGGTGGAGTAAAAGGTTTCATGTAGCAAGACTCAACTAGTTTGGGATAAGACTTTGTTTAGGAATATCAGAGCATTTATGCACGGTGGAGCCAAAAATCTAAATGATTGACTTGTACCACTTGAAACCAAGTCAGCAACACTAACTCTGAAGATTACAATGTCTAGAAAGCCTAGCCTAATACATATATGCCACATTACATGCAAGAGCATCATATATGTCAAGAGGGTTGACTTTTTGTCCAAGTAAACCTTAAAGAGAAACAAGCATACATGTTTTAAGTTAAACACTAAAGAGAAAAACTTAGTACAAGAATCTTTTCTTCTTTTACAAACTTATACTGATACAAGATTCACATAAATAATTTAGTGGACATACGCAGAAATAGAAATTAAAAGTCTCATAAAACAAAAAAAAGAAGAATATAGAATAATCCTTGTAAAGTTGTCAAGAAAGAACCTTACCTCTGTTACAAACCAGATAGGGGCAATGTAAAAACCAAAAGTAGCAATTTCTCTAGTTGTAAGCTCTTTGCCTTGTTTCAGCATGTGCGCTTCATCTTTGTGTTTACTAACCAATGGCCTTCCCTCGCCGTGAGGTGAAAGGTCTGCTTCACTGTCTTTCCTAGTCAAAGTCCCTTGAAGTTCCATTTCCAAGATTTTGTGCCTTAGAGGAGAACTAAGTCCAGCAGAAGACTCATCTACGCTTTCGAGATCTCTACCACCTTTAGAAGAGTGGCGTTTTAGTAATTTACAAAACCAATCTTTGATGAATGCTATTGGAAGGTAAACTATCATAAGAGAAGCTCCAAGATATGTCACTGCAAATGGCTGCTTATAGTCCGTAAAGATATCCTGTTGAGTGGAGATCACTTAGTTTATACTAGCTTAAAATAGTTTTGCACTGCACTTTTTCATCAACAAGATAAGATTATGCGTTTTGAGAACCAAAAATCTCAGCAGAAAGCTTTTTTAAGTTTCTTTTTTTGATCACCCTTGAATAAAAGCAGGTACCTTCAGGCCAGACAAGTGATGACACAAGTAAGGCTGACTTAAATGTGGCCCCTATAGAATCACAGCATATAGTCTTAAGACTCAACAAATAACATTACTAGAAACATAAGGAAATTATCCACTTGAAACTAAAAGATGGTAGCACATTCTGCTAAAAGGGTCTCCGATCTTCACAAGTTTTGGATAAGAAGATGATGTTTGAGAAGTGATAAAGCATCACACGATGAAGGAAATGATTGGAGAACTTTCATTGTATGTTATTGGATTCAATTTAGCAGTTACAATTTAGGAGGCCCCAAATTTGAACAAGAAATACGAATTTCAATAATTGCCAACCTAATCATGTAGTTCCCAGTTTTGAGAATATGGCTCCAATCAAGGGGAAAAGGCAAAATAAAAAAGAAGAAGAAGAAGAAAGCCAAGAATGAGAGGGAGTTAGGCATCCAACTTAAAATAGTCTACAAACAGGCATATATGTAGCAGAGTCCATTGGGCAAGTGACTACCTCCTCTACTGTGATTAACTGGGATAGCTTTGCGATCTATTTACTTTTGCTCCATTAGCTAGCTAAAAAACCAGAGAAAGATAAAAGAAGGAAAAAAAAGGAAAACAACACAAAAATATCTGCCATTCCAATTCCCCGTGAACCAAGAAAATCAATTTAAACTAGTTAAGCATTTGCAATTCCATAGTTTTTATGGAATTCATTTGCAATTCCATAGTTTCTTATGTTTGGTTTGCTAATACAGTATAGACTTTACTAATAAACTGATAAACTATGAGTGATAACCAATGGCCTTTTTAGTGGTAAAGCCACTTTCTCCACTTTGCTTAATATTGTATTTGCTTAATTAATAATGGTTGCAGCATTGGGACAACGTGGAAGGCAATTAAAAAGGGTTAATGGAGCACTAATCTCTTGACTATTCATTTTGGAGAGGAACGTGGAGACTTGTTTACCACAAGTTCTTCAAGTGACTTGCCTATAAATGACTTGTTTCAGTTGTGCTATATATAGTGTGAAGGAATCCGAGAGCATCCACTAGAAAGAGAGCAAATATTTTTGTGAGAGTTTTCTTGAGAGTTACTACTTAGAGAGGAAAATTTGTTCCTTCTTTGTAAGTAATATTTTCCCAATTTTGTGAGAGAGTTGTTTCTCCTATTACAATAGAGATTAGACAATTGTTATCTCATTGTAATTAGAGAGAAGATGTTGTAATCCCTATTTTACAATAGTGAAATCCTCCTACACTTGCCCGTGGTTTTTTACCCCAATTTGTTCGGGGTTTTTCCACGTAAAATATTTGTGTCCATTTTATCTTTATTTTTCTCATTTCACTTTAATTGTGTGTTAGCTTCGACCTGATAATTTTTCCTAACAGTGGTATCAGAGCAATTGATTGAGGGGTGTGAAGCAGATCGTTGTGAACGAGATGTCAATTACGACAAAGTTTGATGTTGAGAAGTTTAACAGGAGTAATTTCTCGTTGTGGAAAATGAAGATTAAGGCAATTTTGAGGAAAGACAATTGTTTGGCAGCAATTGGAGAAAGGCCCGCAGTGATCACTGACGATAACAAGTGGAACAAGATGGACGGCAACGCAATTGCCGATCTGCACTTAGCACTAACCGATGGAGTATTATCTAGTGTGGCGGAAAAGAAGACTGCGAAGGAGATTTGGGATACTCTAACAAGACCGTACGAGGCCAAGTCACTACACAATAAGATCTTCTTCAAGAGGAGACTTTACACTCTTCGAATGGCGGAATCTACGTCGGTGACCGACCACATCAACGTTTTGAATACTTTATTTTCGCAACTTACATCGATGGGTTACGCAATAGAGACATCTGAACATGCGGAGCTTCTACTACAAAGTCTACCTGACTCATATGATCAACTCATCATCAACTTGACGAACAACATCCTCACGGACTATCTAGTATATGACGAAATTGCAGCTGCTGTTTTAGAAGAAAAAACCAAGCGCAAAAACAAGGAAGACAGACACGTAGGTTCGCAGCAAGCGGAAGCTTTGACGATGACGAGAGAAAGATCAACGGAACGTGGCCCCAGTGGGAGTCAGAATCATGGTAGATAGAAATCAAGAAGTAAGAAGAATTTCAAGTGCTACAACTGTGGCAAGAAAGGGCATGTCAAAAAGGATTGTTGGTACAAAAAGAAGAGTGGAATCCCTGAGTCATCAAATGCTCAAGAGAATGTGGTAAGTGCCTCAGATGATGGTAAAGTTCTATACAGCGAGGTAACAACGATAGTTGGAGGCAGAAAGCAGTTTGCTGACATCTGATTACTAGACTCAGGAGCAACATGGCACATGACATCTCGGAGAGAATGGTTTCACAAATATGAACCAGTCTCAGGAGGTTCTGTACACATGGGTGATGATCATGCTTTGGAGATTGTTGGTATTTGTATTATCAAGATAAAGATGTTTGATGGTACAGTTCGCACTATTCAGGATGCATGACACGTGAAGGGCCTGAGGAAGAATCTATTGTCTTTGGGGCAAATATATAGTCTTGGATGCAAGACCCATATCGAAAATGGGATCATGAAGATTGTCAAAGGTGCACTTGTGGTTATGAAGGCAGAAAATATCGCAACGAATCTATTCATGCTAAAAGGGGAAACACTGAAGGAAGCTGATGCGTGTGTCGCGTCAATCAACAAGGGAGAAGAATCGACGATGATGTGGCATCTCAAACTAGGTCACATGTCGGAATGAGGTTTGAAGATTCTCTCTGACAAAAAGCTGCTTTTAGGGCTCAAATCGGTAAATCTATCTTTCTGTGAGCATTGTGTTACAAGTAAGCAGCATAGATTGAAGTTTAGCAGATCTAATGCTAGGAGTAAATGCATTCTAGACTTAATTCATTATGATGTATGGGAGTCACCAGAAATGTCCCTAGGAGGAGCAAAGTACTTTGTATCTTTCATTGATGATTACTCCGAGAGATGTTGGGTGTATCCAATCAAGAAGAAGTCAGATGTATTTCCAGTATTCAAAGACTTAAAAGCGCGGGTGGAACTTGAATCTGGGAAAAAGATCAAGTGCTTGAGGACAGATAATGGAAGAGAGTACACAGACGGCGAGTTTCTTGCTCTTTGTAAACGGGAAGGTATCAAACGACAGTTCACAGTCACATACACGCCTTAGCAAAATGGAGTGGCAGAGCGGATGAATAGAACTCTTACAGAAAGGATGAGATCTTTGTTGAGGACTGCAGGTCAACCCAACTCTTTTTGGGCAGAAGCAGCCAAAACCGCCTGTTATGTGATAAATCGGTCGCCATAAAAAACAAATGATTTAAGACGTCGATGGAGATGTGGACTGGTAAGCCAGCGGACTACTCTACTTTACATTCTTTTGGATGTCTTGCGTATGTGATGTACAATGCCCAAGAAAGAACGAAGTTGAATCCGAAATCTAGGAGGTGTATATTCTTGGGGTATGCTGACGGAGTAAAAGGGTATTGCTTGTGGGATCCCATTACCCGCAAGGTTGTTGTCAGCAGGGATGTGATCTTTGCAGAAGATCAACTACTACAAAAAGATGGAGACGATAGCACGTCGAAAGAGGTTTCAGAGACTACAACAATACAGGTGGAAAATAATCCGGTACAAGAAACTCTAGTTTCTACTGAAGCAGCACCAGAGCACGAGATACAAGAACCAGTCGAGTTCGAGGCTCCAGAAGTTCGCCGGTCAACTCGTGAGAGAAGGCCGCCACCTTGGCATTCGGAGTATGTTACTGAAAGCAATGTTGCATATTGTCTTTTAACGGAAGATGGAGAGCCCTCAACTTTCCAAGAAGCTACAAATAGCTCAGATGTGTCTTTGTGGATGGCAGCAATGCAGGAAGAAATTGAAGCTCTACACAAGAACAAGACTTGGGAACTGGTACCATTGCCACATGGGAGAAAAGCCATAAGTAACAAATGGGTCTACAAGATCAAGTGGGATAGCAATGATCAAGTGGAACGGTTTCGTGCAAGATTGGAGATATTTTCCCCGGTGGTTCGGCTTACAACAATCAGAGTAGTCCTGGCTATGTGTGCTACGTTTGACTTACATCTGGAGCAGTTAGATGTGAAAACTGCATTTCTTCATGGAGAACTTGAAGAAGAAATCTATATGCTCTAACCAGAAAGTTTTGCTGAAACAAGAAAGAAGAACTTGGTTTGCATGTTGAACAAATCTCTATACGGTCTCAAACGGGCGCCGAGGTGTTGGTACAAGAGATTTGATTCCTTCATTATTAGCCTTGGATACAACAGACTCAGTTCAGACCATTGTACGTACTTCAAAAGGTTTGATGGTGATAATGATTTTATTATCTTGTTGTTGTATGTGGATGACATGTTGGTAGCAGGCCCCAACAGAGATCAAATCCAAGAATTGAAGGCACAGTTGGCTAGGGAGTTTGATATGAAGGACTTGGGACCAACAAACAAGATTCTAGGGATGCAGATTCACCAAGACAGAAATAACAAGATTTGGCTTTCCCAGAAGAACTACTTCAACAAGATCTTGCGACGCTTCAACATGCAAGATAATAAGCTAATTTCTACCCCACTTCCTATTAATTTCAAGTTATACTCAAGTATGTGTCATAGCAATGAAGCAGAGAGGAGGAAGATGTCTCGAGTACCGTATGCAGCAGCAGTGGGAAGTTTGATGTTTGCTATGATTTGTACAAGACCAGACATTGCACAAGCAGTGGAGTGGTTAGTCGATTTATGGCGAATCTTGGTGGAGAGCATTGGAATACTGTGAAGAGGGTTCTGAGATACATCAAAGGAACCTCAGATGTTGCATTAATGTTGCATTATGTTACGGAGGATCAGATTTTACTGTCAGAGGCTATGTTGATTCAGATTTTGCAGGGGATCTCAATAAAAGCAAGTCTACTACAGGTTATGTGTTTACACTTGCAGGAGGAGCTGTAAGCTGGGTTTCTAAACTGCAGACAGTTGTGGCTCTATCTATAACGGAAGCAGAATACATGGCGGCTACACAAGCTTGCAGGGAAGCAGTTTGGATACAAAGGTTATTGGAGGAGCTCGGGAACAAGCAGGAGAAGATTGTTCTGTTTTATGACAGTCAGAGTGCCCTGCACATTGCAAGGAATCCAGTTTTTCATTCACGGACAAAGCACATAAGGGTTCAGTATCACTTCGTTCGAGAAGTAGTGGAAGAAGGTAGTGTGGATATGCAGAAGATTCACACCGACAAGAACCTAGCAGATGTTATGACCAAGCCGATCAACACTGACAAGTTTAAATGGTGTAGATCCTCATGTGGTCTAGCGGAAACGTAAGCAAGCATAGATTTGGCAAGTGAGGAAGGATGGAAGGATTACGAAAGTTACTTTAAGTGGGAGAATGTGATAACCGATGGCCTTTTTAGTGGTAAAGCCACTTTCTCCTACTTCGCTTAATATTGTATTTGCTTAATTAATAATGGTTGCAGCATTAGGACAACGTGGAAGACAATTAAAAAGGGTTAATGGAGCACTAATCTCTTGACCATTCATTTTGGAGAGGAACGTGGAGACTTGTCTACCACAAGTTCTTCAAGTGACTTGCCTATAAATGGCTTGTTTCAGTTGTGCTATATATAGTGTGAAGGAATCCGAGAGCATCCACTAGAAAGAGAGCAAATATTTTTGTGAGAGTTTTCTTGAGAGTTACTAGGAAAATTTGTTCCTTCTTTGTAACTAATATTTTTCTAATTTCGTGAGAGAGTTGTTTCTCCTATTACAATAGAGATTAGACAATTGTTATCTCATTGTAATCAGAGAGAAGATGTTGTAATCCCTATTTTACAATAGTGAAATCCTCCTACATTTGCCTGTGGTTTTTTACCCCAATTTGTTCGGTTTTTTTCCACGTAAAATATTTGTGTCTATTTTACCTTTATTTTTCTCATTTAACTTTAGTTGTGTGTAAGCTTCGACCCGGTAATTTTTCCTACCACTATGGAATTCATAAATGAATTCTATGGAATTGTTTAAGCTTTGAGCAAATTCTATCAAAATTCGTTGAATTTACAAATGAAATCTACACATTGTCTTATATAATTCAATTCATCTCAATTATACAAGAAGTAAAAGTATACCAAACATGAGAATTCATTTACAAAAGAATCCTTATTTCGATTCAATTATAAATGGAGTATGAAATCATCTGCAAATTAATTCTTATTCCAATACAATTGGAAATTAAACGAATCCTACACTTCCTTTAACACCAAATGGCAACATCAATACAAGCATAGTTAGACATAAAACTAATCCCAGTTCATCAACAAATATAATTGCAAAAGTCTGGAAACAAATGCCGGGACCAGAAAAGCCTTAAGAAAAAAAAAAGTTAAAAACTAACCTGGGTTACTTCTGCAGAGGTGACCCATATAACAACAACAGTAGCTATCAAGAACAAACCAGCCTTGTATCTCCAACCCATCATCACTCACACCAACAGTCAAAAGACCCAAATGCAGAAAACCTCAAGAATTTCAAAGATCTGTGGGTCTCTCAGATCCTTGAGGTTGCCTTTGATTTTTCACACCTCACCGACATGTGATATTGTGAGATCCTAGGTGGCGTATGCTTCAATATTCAGGCGCAGAGAGATAGAGACCGGCTGTTGAGTAGGAAGATAAAAGGTTTGCTCTTGGGAGTCTTGCACAAAGAAAAGCCAAAAAGTTAAAAACATAGCAAAGAAAGAAGACGAGAGTGCCGGAGAAGACGCATTATTTATGTTATAATTTTGTGGGTTTACAGGCATCTCTCCTGCACTTGTCAAGTTTGTCCACATCAGCACATTTAAGTGCGATAAAAAAACATTTTTTTAAAAGGGATAAAAATCAAATTGATAGTGCGATTCTCGTATGGATGATAGTAAAAATTATGACGGCAATATTGTAGTATATTGTTTTTATATATAAATTTAGATTTTTTAAAATTTAAAATTTAATAAAAATTAATAAATTTTTTTATAAACCACGGGTTAATTTCACATTTTGTTATTATAATGAAATTAATCTTATTGTTTGATGTCAAAACTCTCGTATTAAATTGGTCTGAAAAATAAAGATCGAACATGTCTTTCACTTGACAGTCTAATAGAATAGAAAACTCAATTGATTTAAAAAATAAAATTCATGAATAAATTGACACTCTCAAAATTTAAAATTAAATTAACTCAATTATAAAATCTCAATAATAAATTTATATATATATTTTTTTCAAATGAAATTATCTGAAAGAAATATATGAAATCACTTGCCGTATATATACAGAATTAAATCAAAGGATGTAAATAAATTTACTCTCATTTATTGATGTTGGCCCGGTTACAGCCAATTGGTTCGTACATACAAACAGAATTAGAATTGGGCTGATTTATTCTCCCGTGTGTCGCGTCTTAGTGTTTATTCACGTTAGTATCAAGTATCAACACAAAATTAACCTCACACCTACTTTGCGAGGCCCATGATTAGTCTCGCACCAGCACAACGATGATGTTTGGGATCAACTACACGACAGCGACGCCTCCACGCCACGCTTCATAGAGCCAGCCAGCCAGATCTGGTTAAGATTTGGTCAAGATATATATATATTATAAAAAGAAGATATGGTTGTTCACATTTTTTTAAAGGCTTCATTACAAAAAATAAACCTTAAAATTTACTCCATTTTCACTTTACTTTTTAAAAAACTTTTTGAATCAAAATAGATTGACTTAAATATAAATACTACCCTCAATTGAAGGAAAAGTTACACTTTTTACCTTCATTTTTATTTGAAACAATTTAGATCTTCAATTAAAAATTTGATGCAATGAATACTTTTCAATCAATTTTTTGACAAGATTAAACATATGAGATGCATGTGCTTCATTTAAACCTTAAAACACATCTTAATTAACAATTTGATGGAAAATAAATAAAATGATATGACTGTTGTTTTATAACAAACTGATTTAGAACGAATTAGAAAGACCTCTTATATGATAAAGTTAATGTTAAGAGTAATTGTGTTTATTAGCATATCAAACCAGTAGTGTTTTTATTATGAATTAAATAATTATTCTCTAATGTTGATTATACTAGTAAACACAATTACTCTTGCTGTTAACTTTATTAAAGTCTGTCTGTTTCGTTCTAGATCAGTTTGTTAGAAAAAAAAAACAATAGTGTCATTTGATTCTATTTTAATTTTGATTTTAATTATTTTGTTACCTTTTTTTCTATTTAACTGCTGACTAAGATGAGCTTTAGGATTTAAATGAAGCACATTTTTCATCCATGTTTAGTTTTGTTGAAAACTTAATTGAAGGATATTCATTGCATTCAATTTTCGATTGAAGGTTTAAATTGCTCCAAATAAAAGTGAGTTATAAAAAATGCAACTTACAACTCAATTGAGGGTAATATATGCATTTAAGCCAACACAAATTTTATTGTTCACTAAGAATATCGATTAACTTCTTAAGCAAATTACCATTTTACTCTCATATCAATCGGGTGTAAAGAAGCAATTTGTATATATAAAAAAAATTAACAGATGTTTGCTATTGGACTAGTGAAAATAATCACAAAGTCTGCTTTTTAACAAAATTTTCTAGCGGAGTAAAGTGAAAATCAAAGTAAATCTTGAGTTTTCTTTTTAACTAAGCGTTTTTTTTTAAATTTTATTTTGATTTTAATTATTTTCACTTTAATTTAATCATGATTTGTCTTAAATTTTGTTTAAATATTAAATTTATAAATAAATGAAAATGCTATTTCAGAGGGCAAGAGTTATTTTATTTTTTCACTTGCTATCTTATTTTAATATGGATTATAAATCTGTCAATCAAACGTAAAATTATAATAAATTAAATTTAATCAATACTCATAAGCCAAATATATATTTAAATATTATCACTTTAATCTATTATTAATTCCTAGTGAATTTTTTTTTTTACCATGAACCAACCGAGATAAGAATGCTAAAGTTCTCAAAGTAGGTGTACCAAAAGCAAAATCATATTTTTAAGAGTGCTAAAGTAGATGAGAACGACAAGAATGCTACCAACACAAAATTAAGTTAATTAATTATTTCGTTGATAATACAATTTTGTCGTGCATTAATTAAAGAGAGAGGTAATGTTTACTGTTTGTGATGTAAAGATCACTTCACATTCCTTTTTTCTTTTGTTTTTCTGTTTTTTTTTTAATTATAGAGTCCTTTAATTCCTTTTTTGTTTTTATATATAAGCATAAGAATAATTTTTTACCATTTATTAAAAAAAAAGAATGAATAGACCCATGAGGTTTTACACGTATATTTATTTGATTTTGTGAAACTTGATTTCATCTAAATAAATCATTTTATTTACGTGGTTTTTTTTTCGTTTGTCTATTTAAAACTTGATTTTGTTAAAGATTATGGACAAATTTTGATAATAAAGACCAAATTTGATTAAATCAGGTCACATTGACACAAATTAAAAATTAAGGGACAAAATAAACATATATGTGAAACTTTAAAGATTTAGCTGTCTTTTATTTTTATAAAAAAATCCAACATTGTTTTATTAAAAAGATTATTCTAATTTTCCTTCATTTTTTATTTACTTAATTACCAATTAATTTATGGATTTTGAAGAAAAAATCAAAGCAATGAACGAGTATAGAAAACCATCCACAAAGTCGAATATTGAATTATTGAATATTGGTCCGATATTCCGAAAGGAAAAAAAACAGTCAGGTGTTGGCAAAGAAAAGGAGGGGGGCAGTGGGGCACCGTAGGCCACCTTACAGTTCAAGCATTTAACAGAATTATTAATAGATTATGCTATTAATAATTGGTAGGTGATTGTAATTTAATCATATTTAACTATCTGATTCTGACATCTCAAATGGAATGACATGATTAATCTATTGAAAACCCAGTTATCTGCTGATTGTTTAACATGATCTAAATTTTGCTAACCAACCAAGGGGTTTGGAGGAGGTGGATATGATTAGCAAGGATGACATGGAAGAGATTCTGGAAGATGAGTCTGATGATGAAGAGTTACCTTCGGGACCATGGCCTCAAGTTAGATTATCGAAAGAAGGAAAGAAGATAAACTTTCTATACGAGGGTTAGGGAAGAAAACCTAACGTTGCGTTTAGTTGTTTGGAAATGAAATTGAGATAAAATCATGGTTTTTTTGATTAAGTAACAATCAGTTCAATACTAACAAAGTTTGTATTCTAAAAATCTCTTTCGGAATTTTCCTATCAACATATCCTCGCTAAAATAGGGAATGAGATAGGGAGACTAGTGAAAATAGACAAAACAGCCCTAAAAGCATCACAAGGAAAATTTGTAAGGTTGTGCACTGAGTTGGACCTGACCAAACCCCTTGTGCCTAAAGTTCGCGTTGGAAGCAGATGGATCTCGGTTGAGTATGAAGGCTTGAACATGTTTTGTTTTAGCTATGGTCGCTAGGGGCATAAATCGGATGGTTGTAAGGAAAAGAGGGGGACGGTATACCAAGCGTAACTGAGGCAGAAAATTCTTCAACGCCGAAGGTGGTGCTAACGGATGAGTAGGCTATTTTTGGCCCATGGAATCTGGTACAGAAGATATGGGAAACACTATGAAATGATTTGATTTTCATTGAAAATGATTCATTTTTTAAGCTTTGTCCCCTATTCTCAAAGTTGAGTCAATAGAGATAAACTGACTGTCTGGCTGATAGGCCATGTACTTGGCATGATTTTGGACGTATCTTGTTTCCCACTTAAAGCCAAAAAATTTAAAATTTGTTACCAAAATAAATTGAAAAGAAGCATCCCTCACTTCCTGCTTTGCTGAGGTATGCTGCAAGAAATTTTGTAACATCATAGGAAAAAAAATCCATCAAGAAGTCCTATACTAACAAAAGACATTTTATTTGGAATTTCCATCAACTAATGCCTTGTTGAAGCTTACATGAGTTTTGAACATTTTATGTAATTTAAATCAGCTCATCAATTTATCTAATCTCTTGTATATCTACAGCAGCAGAAACTTGAATATCTGCCAGTCCCTTGAATTCTACATTTGCTTTCCCAAAACTTGCTCCTCGCTTTAATAGAAAGAAGGAAAGAAGGAAAGAATTGTCTATACAAGAAACAATAACAGCCATGAGATACTCCTTTTTCTTCCAGTTTCATTACTGTTGGCATCCTATTAACATTTTATTGTGCTTTTCCTCTATGCAAACCGGAAGTCGTGACACCAACTTTCATCAAATATTATTATCACGGAACTTTAGCTGTGGAGTCCACTTGAGATGCAAATAAATACTTCCTGATTTAGCACCTTCTATGGGAAAGCAGTCCTGAAATTCCCCTTCTAATATGACCCTAGTGAGAGTCATGATGCATCTCCCAATTTTATTCTGAAAAGGCCATAAAAGTTCATTGCAATTTGTCAAATGACAATGTATGTACAATAATCTGTACAGCCTAAAAGGTTAGATGACCATGTGGCAAAGAAAACACTAAACAGCATTGAGCAGGCTTGCTGGTGAAATGAAAGACTGAAGAAGCTATTACCTTCCCAAAAGTATCATGGTCCCAGATTTCCAAAATCAACAGTTCATGTAACCCATCCTCCACGACAAAATCAAATGTTTGATTCCAAACTGGATTCAGGCTGTCGTTTATAACCTGACAAAGAAGAAAAGAATGAGACTTTGAAATTTCTAAGCTAAAAATTATAGCCTTCATGGGTTGTCAACAAGTTTTAGAACCTCTTGATGCTAATGTTCTAACTTATGATTTAGTAGGCCAACTATTAAACAGATTAGAATGAATGCGATAGAAAGAAAATAAAAACAAGGGAAAAAAATTAAAGGAGATTAACTAGAAATCTGAATCTCACCCTAGTCTTGAGTTTTGTATCAGATTTCTTCATCATAAGGACAACATAAGGGTCTGCCTTTCCCATCAAATCTACTACTGGCAACTTTTCTGCAGCTACCACTGTCACGGATAATACTCCTCTCACAATGACATCTTTTTTCTTCAAACTTGATGTCTTTCCAATATTAGGAGCCTCTGTTTCATCAGTTTCAGGCTTCATGGACTTCTCCAATGAGGTCAATCTGAAATCTGGATTAAAAGGGTTCTTAAAGCAGCTTTCTGTGCCAAAAGGACAGTAGAGGAGCTCCAAGTGCACCTATGCAAAGGAAAATAACAGGGTCATTGATAGTTACAACTAAAAATTATTTGGATTTTGATTTTTCCATAACTTCGTGCAAAATACAGCAAAAGGGTATTTGTTGATCAGAAGCATGGGCCAAGCAGATCTTTCTTGTGCTTCTTGACTGTTGGGAACTCACCCAGGAAAGGAACAACTTTTTATCAGGCCTCTGAATGGACTTTGACACTCTTTTGGTTCTTGTATTTACCTCATGCCATTGCAGACTCTCATCCTTTTTACTCAGACTCAAACAAAGGCTTATTCTGTAATGGAAGAATTATAAAGCATATGCTACTTGGCGTGATAAATATTCGAAGGGCATTCTCACCTGACCCCTGTATTTGGTATCCCTTTGGACCTCCAAATCCTTCACTAGTTTCAACCAGATATCCTTCACTTTACCCGGCTCGAGGTCCTTCAGCAGCACTCGAGCACAACCAATAAGTTCAGAAGCCTGAACCCCTTCATCATCAAAGACTCTTATAGTCAAGTGTTGAGTTGATGCATCTTCAACAATGAACTCAAAATGCTCATTCCAGATTGGACTCAATTGATTATTCTGAAGATACAGTTAAGTTACATTCAACCGCAGAAAAAAATGCAAAAATTATGTAGAAAAGAGTGCCTCAGTCTTCTTACAATTATTTTGCTCTTTTTCATTTTGTTGCGTAGTGGGCGTATGAATAACTCAGCATAAGGATCAGATTTCCCGATGATGTCTTTATTTGTTAATTCCTTGGCTTGCACAAGTTTCACATCTAATGTTCCAACAGGTTTCAACTCAAGGTCACTGGAAAATGGTATAATCTTATATTCCAGCAGTTTGCATTAAAAATTAAAAGAAAAAGAAAAAGAGAGAGCTTTAGACTTGAGCATCTCAACATAAAAATTCAAATCCATTATTAAGGAAGTGAAATTCTAATCTATTATTATGCGAAGGTACATGCGTAGTTGTTTCCACAGGTTTCAACTCAAGGACATTGCAAGTTGCAACACAAATACACGATATAATCACACAGAAGCTTGCATCCGGATTTTTTTCTCTAAAGGAAGAGCTATGAATTTGAGCTTCTCAACCAGAAACTCTTTGACAAATATTATTCAGGAAGTTAAATTCCAAATTTATCAGTTCCTAAAAGTATATCGATGGTGTATGGTGGCAGTATTTTAGGGGAAAATTGAGGGTGCAAGAGGGCTAAATTGAGATTAACCAAACAACCTAGCATGATCTAAATCCATCATATAATTTGATCGAATTCAGGATGAATTTACACTAGCTCAAAATGAAAATACCAATGTTATATTTAACAGAACAGAAAGAATTTGCTGAACTGAAGTCTTATATCTGTCAACCACATTTGTTTTCTACAAAAAAATTCAGCCAGAAAACTTTCAGCCTGAGACCTCTGGCTGAACCTATCCAACCTAAATTGAATTGGCGCAGCCTGTCCAACTAGTGGGAAGATCAGGCTTAGTTCTGGCCAGCTTACACAAGTTGCAGCCATAACTTTAAGAAATTTGGCACAGATGCATGAGTAACAAACTGAGACGAATTATTTCTCGGGTCAGTCACTGTAATTCTCAATTATGACCGGCTTTAATAAGATACCATAGGAATTTCATTCAGTACATTTGAACTACTTGACAGCATAGATTTCCTAGAAGTGGTCTGAGGCACTCTACACCACATACATGTGAAGTACAGACATGTTTTAGTCATAGATTTTGTTCGGTTACAAGATTTTTCCAGTTATACTGAACTAAAATCAAAAGCAGTTTCGATAAATTTAGAAAATTATGCTGGGAAAATAAGCATACCTGTAATCCCCAGGTATTATGGGTACAATTTTCCGAACAGGCCATGTTACAGAATCTTCAATAGCATCTCGTATTGTTTCCTGTACAAGGTTGTTTGGTAATTTCATTCAATCTATATCCAATCTCATTTATAACTAAAAATTTAATGCATTCTACAGAAGACGTTCTGCTATGTGATCATCAAGATCCTGCTAGCAACCTTTGTACCAACAAAAATAATTCTTAATCTTTCACATAAAGTTTTACATGTGAGATGACATCATTTTGGCAACTCATTCAATCTATCAAGGTATATGTGGATGACAGAAATGACAAAAGAACCACAATACAAAGTTTTTTCATACCTCAATGGCATCAGAAATTCCGGGGATTGTTTTTATATCACCACCAATGATTTTAAGTGTAAAATCAAGATTTTTCTGCACAGAGAGAAATTATGTTATCAAAATCAAATGCATTGCAGGTATAAGGTATATAAGCAACATATAGATCAACTGGCAACGTGTTTATAAAAGGTGCATGTGTAATCAACCATGAGTACAGAATATTTTCTTTCTTCCAAAACATTGATGGTAAAACCTCAGCAGGGGGGCTAGTAATAAGGTTAATAAACTCACCTTTTCTCTCAAGGAATAAGAAACAGCTCCAAAACAAGGAAACTCATCAACTAGTGGTTTGAAGATTAACCTGAAAACCCCTGTGAATCCAATATTTTTTACCTAGATAAACAAGTTAGAACCAAAAGGAGGATAAGGAATATCTTTTATGTAACACCAAGTAACTCAGAAAGCTTCATGAAAACCTTATAATATAATATACAAGAATTCCAATTTCTTCCTACTACACCACCAGATATATTAAAAGATATTTTTTTTAGATTTTTGTTGTTGATGTCCCTGGTTTGTGGCGTTTGAATATTTTCAGAAAAAAATTCCATCAAATATATTACCATGCATAAGCAGTCGGATAAGAAATACCTGTATAGGTAGTGCCACACCAACTCTGGTCTTAATATCAAGCACAATATTTGGGTTACCATCCCACTGCATCTCCAATTCCATAGTGACTCCTGCAGCGTCACTTTCGCTTTCGATGATGGAAACTCCTAAGATAACATTGATGATTTTCATATGTAATTACCAAATTCTATCAAATAAATAAAATTAGTATCCTCTCACATTGAACATTTCAACAAACTTACTCACTCTGCCTTAATATAATAGGTTATCACTCTGTTTACTATCAAACATGGCCAAAGGACTTGAGATATCAAGAAACATGAGAAAGTTGTGACAAATGGTGTTTGCTTACTACTTCTCCAACATCATTGTATAAAAAAGAGTTGAATGCATCCCTTCTACACAGCATTAGGCTTCGATTGGTAGAGAAAGAAAGTGGGAGAAAAGAAGAGGGAGGATGGAAAAATGAGATGATTGATGTATTGCATTTTTTGTTTGGTAAAGATGATGTAAAGGAAAAAAAAGACAAAATATATATTTTAGCTTCCACTCCCCAATCATCCCACTTTTCTTTTCTACCATACGATTGAAATATCACTCTTTTTTCCACTCTTTCTTCGTTCCTCTCACTTTTTCCACTCTACCAATCACAGAATCAATTACACTAGTCCTTCGAGAATATTGGCCACTTAAATCATACATTCCATAACGATTATCACCCATTAATCATTTCACAAACAAATATTAACCATTGTAATTAATTAATCAATCAAACTAACCTGTAAACTGTGGAGCCACAGTACCAAGGGTCAATTTTGAAAACTTAAGAGATGATAAGATAGCTGGTCTATATTGTTCAAGAGTTGGCTCAACACTGCTTCTTATCACCTCTGATGCTGCCTACCCCATTATGTGAGGCAAAAGGGAAAACAAAATTAAAATTTAAAAAAATTAATGCAAAATATGACTTCCTCAAATATACCTAAATGATTTAGAATTGGAAGGGTGAAACAGAAACACTACCTCGTTAACATATGGCCAAATCTTGTCAAGTTGGAGATTAAGCCAAGTTAGCTGCAATTAATGAATAAATTAAATCAATATCCGTGGCCAGATCAAGATTAAATATGAGAAAGAAAAGGACGGAGATTAAATTAATTAGTTTGTAGTTATAACTCAACTTCTGACTCTGTGAAAACACAACCCATGATGGATAGAACTCTCCGGGTAGAAGTTTCCTTGAATCTTGCACTGTCATCCTTGCAAATGCTGCCACTGCCTTGGCCTAAAAACATTTTAACAAATCCAAAGGGGAAAAAATTAATAAAAATCAACAAACAACAACATCATAAAGAAAAAGTTAATGAACATAAATGTGCTAAAACTACATAGTCATACATTGCATATATAAATAAAATTTGTTTGTGAATGAAAATGACGGATTATAATGCAATAAATATGAAACGGATACCAATTTAGAGCGACTGGTGGATCGAATATGCTCATAGCGGGCAAATGCGACGATCAAACCAATACCAAAGCCGATTCCGAGGATCATACCAACAAAGAAGGACATTTTTATTTTTATTTTTTGCTGATTTTAGAGAGACCCCTTTTGATAATGAAACGAACCCAGAAAATATATTTCAGTTTCAGTGATGAATTTTTAGCTCAATTAAACAAGAATTTTCGCTGCCGTGACAGGGCATTTTGAGAAGAGAGCTTCTTGGGTGAGTCACTTGGTCGAACAGAGAGAGAGAGAGAGAGAGGACAACAACCGAATTGGATCAGGAAGTTAGTTTATAAGGATGCGTGTTTTAAAAATAATTGTTAATGCTTGCTTTGAGATTAATCAATCGATCTAAGTTTAATATGGAAAAGAGACAAGTGTTCGTTCTTTTCTTTTCTTTTTTCTGCTTTTATGTTTTCCTTTTTTTTTTCTTGAATAACTTTTTCTTTTCAATTTTTCAATTTATAAACAATATTAATAATTAATTATGCACAACGGATCTGATCTTACAACTACATAACATCCAAATCTATGCACATAAACATTGATGGTCTGAGAAGAATAGCCTATGTTTTCTTTTTTATAAAGGTAAAATATTCTTTTAACGCGTATATTATATGCAAATTTTTTCCATGTATATTTGTTTTATGTTATATATTTTTAAAATCTTTTATCTATCATGATAGTTGATTTTTTTTTTGTGAAATATACGTTATACATATGCATTGATGTGTCCGGTGAACAAGATGAGAGAATGATAAAATGAGATAAATGCAAGTAAGAGGAGATGATGTCTCACCTTACTCCAAAAAACTAAATGAGTTCATTTTGTCAGTATAATATGACAATCCTCTCCTTGTCCTGTCCAATAAACACAGATAGGATAAAAATCATCTTTATCTTTCTCTCATTTTATTCGTCACACAAACCAATAAAATCATATGCGTACATGATTTCACCGAGAAATTTCAACCGTTGTGATATGGACTTGGGATCAATTTAATTTAGATGTGGCATATAATTCCTTCTTTTTAAAAAAAAAACGAGATAAGGATCTAATTTTTGGTTTGCTTTGTAGTAATCAATCTATGCATGATGTGGCCAAATTGTAATATCCGCCAGCTTGAGTCGCTTGACACTATGCATGAAAGAATCACTTGCCGGCATCGAACGTTGCTTGAATGTGTGCGGTGTGCCTTTTGGCCTTGTTAGTAGATGATTTCTTGCTCTCATCGTACTCCGTGGATGCATGGTTTTCTCAAAAAAATATTCCTTTTAATCTTCGATTTTTTCTATACTTTCTTTTTTTTATTTGATTTCTACGCACAACCCTTCAAATGATACTTTTTTTATGCACATTTGTTCTTATGATTATGTCTTGATCTTCCAATCTGGTAACTGAACTCTATTTTGGTCCAAATAAAATTGCAATTGTAACAATCCAATTGTAATTTGGTCATTTTTTTATGATCATATTGCAGCCATGTGATGATATTAAATGATTTCTATAAAGTGTTGTAACTATAATTTATGTTTTGGATCTACTTGTCACGTATAATCAAATGCTTGAAAGATAATATTAGAGTTTAAAACTAATGTATTATTGATGTTGAAAATCTACCTCTCAAATCACTACGTGAGAGACACGTAAACTAAAAAGCTCATACGATGGAGAATTGGGCTACACAATACAAAGAACGGAAGCTTTATATTGTGTTGATAAGGTATAAAGTACATTATTTGCGACCTCAAATACCATGCGCTCTTTCTTCTTGTTTTTCCCTTCTAATAACTAATTATGACACTAATTTGGTTCTGAAGTTTGAATACAGAGCTTATATTATCTACGAAACGTACAAATCTACGAACCTTGACTGAGCGGACGGGATTTAGATACTGGGTATAGTTTTTTGCTTGACGGTTTGGACCTGTCCATGAATAGCTGTGGTTTTGCAGTAGGACAAAACTCTAATTAGTGCGTGTTAAGTTGCTTATAAATAAATACTCTCAACTGTGCACACATTTGAGAGTGTCTATATACTGAGTGCACATTTGGGAGGTTATTCGGGTATGGTATCATATTATTTTCTTTCTGTTTATTATTCCTGAACAGTCTTGAATCGTTCATGAAATTCATGATGATATCTAACAAGTGGTCTTAGTTCTTGTTTAACTAGAAGTCTTGATGCAGTCTTCATGGCCTGAGCTTGGTCGTGATTCTGATACAGGTGGCCAGGTAACTTCTTACCACATTTTTTAAGATCTTTGTTGATGTAGTATTGAATCCAGCAAGTGATCTTTTAATCATCGATTGCCAGCAACCATAAACTACTCGATCTATTGCTCATTGGGAATTTGGAATGTTTCAAACAGGTTTAATTATGTAGTAGAACTTGCAAGGGCCTTAGGATCAATGCCAGGAGTTTATCGAGTTGATTTGCCGACGAGACAAGGATCAGCCCCGGATGTAGATTGGACTCATGCTGAACCAACGGAGATACTGAATCCAACAAACACAAAGAGCTCAATGCAGGAGCTTGGGGAGAGCAGTGGCTCTTATATAATCAGTATAGCATTTGGTCCAAAAGATAGACATATACCAAAAGAACTCCTTTGGCCTTGCTTTCCTGAATTTGTTGATGGGGTACTTAGGCACATTATACAGATTTCCAAAGTTATGGGTGAGCAAATTGGTGGTGGACAACTAATGTGGCTTGTTGCAAATCATGGACATTGTGCAGATGCAGGTGACTCTGCAGCTCTTTTATCTGGGGCCCTAAATGTGCCAAAGGTTTTTACTGGCCACTCACTTGGACAGGATAACCTTGAACAACTTTTGAAAGCCAAAGGTTTTTACTGGCCACTCACTTGGACAGGATAAGCTTGAACAACTTTTGAAACCAGGACGATAATCGAGGGAAGAAATAAATGCAACGTATAAAATAATGAGGCGGATAGATCAGGCTGAGGAGTTATCTCTTGATGCCTCTGAAATTGTTATAACTAGCACCAGACAGAAGATAGAAGAGCAATGGTGCCTTTATGATGGCTTTGATCTGGTGCTGGAGCGCAAACTGAGAGCTAGGATCAGAAGGGGTGTGAGCTGTTATGGCAGGTTTATGCCTTGAATGGTTGCAAGTATCAAGATGTTGTTTTTGAGTTCTTTGTCAGACTTATGAGGTTCTTTCTTATTCCATAGAAGGTTTCAGTCTGCTCTAGTAATGTCTACTGTGATGGTATGTTATCAGTTACTTTTTATTGTTAATATGATTTCTAGGTGATTCCACCTGGAATGGAATTTCATCATATTATTCCACATGATACGGATATGGATGGAGAAGTTGAAAGAAAGGATAATCTTACTTCTCCTGACCCTCCCATTTGGTCTGAGGTTATAACTGTTCTTTCTTTTCCAAATTTCGGTTTCTGTTAGCTTGACAGCTTATATTGCCACCATTTTGTTTTAGATTGGTTTACTGCAAACTATATGTTGAAGAGCAATTTCTTATTGCAGTAGAGATCTGATCGTAATACCTGATTGGTAGATTATGCGCCCGGGCAAGCCTATGATACTTGTCCTTGCCCGGGCAGACCCTAAAAAGAACATCACAACTTCAGTCAAAGGCTTTGGAGAATGCCGCCCATTGAGGGGCCTTACTAACCTGGTACGCTACAAGTCTTGTGCTGATAATTGACTCATTCCCATTCTTCTACTCTGTGTGTATGCACGTGCATGCGGGTCTGTGTGTGAGTTTGTTTTCTTCCTCTGTTGGAGTTTTTCCTATGATATTAATTTTGTCAGTTTCTTGCAGACATTGATAATGGGAAACCGTGACAATATTGCTGAAATTTCCAGCACAAATGCATCAGTGCTTCTCTCAATCCTAAAGTTGATTGATAAATATGATCTGTATGGTCAAGTGGCATATCCTAAACACTACAAGCAGTCTGATGTTCCTGACATTTACCCTCTAGCAACAAAGAAATTTGAGTTTGTTTTAAGATATGTGCTTCTTCCGCTGAGCTTTTGTGAGTGCTGTCTGTCTGGTGCAGCTTTGAGTGCCTTTATCTTGATAGCCAACTTTGGGAGGCCTCATGGTTCTATCAAGTCCATATTCTTTTGTTGATGTATAATTTCTTTTCTTCTGTCTCATAAATTTTGTAAAGGAAAAATAAAATTTTGATCTAACACGCCAGATGTAGCTACTTTAGGATTTAAAACTGGGAGAGGGAGAGCATCTGATTGCTGCAACTGGGTTCCACTGAAGGAAATGAATTCGATTTTCTAATTATTTAACGGCTTGATGCTCCTGCTTGATTCCTTATGAGGGTATAGGATTTTACCTTTTGACATTTTACTTTTCGTTCTGCTGTGTGGTGTTTGGTAAATCACCATTATGCTATAATATGAAATAGCCTTTGATGTAAACTCATCTCTTTTAGGTTGTTTCCTTCTCATCTGAATTCATTTAGTTCTGCACAACATTGATTTATGCTCTATAACAAACAAAAAAAAAAAAAAAAAATTAAAGATTATTTGTGTCAAATTACTGACATCTCAGTTTTTTTTTTGTCAAGGGTGTTTTTATTAATCCAGATTTCATTGAGCCATTTGGGCTCACTTTAATTGAGGTACTTTTCCTAATCTACTATGCATTCTACTTTGATCTTTTTAAGATGCTATTGTCAAGAGAATCCATTTAAACTCTTTGCTGAGCAGGCAGCTACTTATGGCTTGCCTACCGTCGCCACAAAAAATGGGGTCATGTTGATATTTATTGGTTATGTCCATCACTAGAGCTTTCTTACTGCTGTGAAGATCTTCTTGTCTGTGCATTTGGTCTGTACTCTGTAGTGAGCTAAGATTTGTAATAGCATGTCGATACTGAAAATGTACTTCTTACAGGTTCTTGACAATGGTCTACTAGTTGATCCCCATGATCTGTCCATTGCTGATGCTCTTCTGAAACTTGTTTCGGATAAGCAACTCTGGGCAAGGTGCAGGCAGAATGGACTGAAAAATATTCACCTGTATTCGTGGCCAGAACATTGTAAGAACTACTTGTCTCGGATAGCCAGTTGCAAGCAAAGGCAGCCTCAGTCGCAGAGAAATGATGATGAATTTGTAAATTCAGGATCAGATTCACCTGGTGATTCTCTGAGAGACATACAGGATATATCTCTTGTTAAAGGTGGAGACAAGGTGGAGACAAGTCCATGTGTTTCCATATTTATTGTCAAAGTCATCAATGCGGTAGCCACAGCCTTGAACTTAAATAATAAGAGTTGTAAATGCATGCAACAACTCTCATTAATGCACAACTGTTTTCTAAGCTTATCAGAGATCGGTGCTGCCTGCTTGCCGATAAATTGGTGTTAGTTCTGAATAAGAAGAAATAGTATAAGAGATAAGTGTCTTGTACAAAATTGAGTGATTTTTGTAACGGAGCATTGCTCTGGTTTTCTCTCTGGGCTTTTGCCAAATAGTAAAATACTTTGGGTGTGGGTCCGAGGAGAAGGCACATTGCCGAACCTCGTTAAATCTGTGTTCAATTCTTTGTGTGTGCGCGTTGTTCGATTCTTGTTATTTTCCTTAACAACTGGTATCATAGCGTTTGGTGATAAATTTTTGTCTGCTTTTTGCGAGGTTACTATTCAAGTGAATAGTGAATTTCGTGAATAGTGAACTTTTGTCGGTGGTACCAATTCATCGGCAACGGTGTTCTAATACACAGAGGTTAGCAAGAATTGTCAAAAGATCCAGAGAAAGCCATATTTGAGTGGGAGTAATGGCGGACGAAGGTAAAGCAAAGATCGAGAAGTTCAATGGAGCAAACTTCAGTTTATGTAAGATGCAAATAGAGGATTATCTTTACCAGAAAGACCTCTATCTTCCTCTTGGTGGCAAAACAAAGAAGCTACAGGAAATGACAGATGAGGAGTGGGAGGTGGTGGACAAGAAGGCTCTTGGCACGATCAGACTCTCTCTCGCTGCAACTGTCGCGTTCAACATCTTGAAGGAGAAAACCACTGCAGATTTAATGGCGGCTCTGTCCAAAATGTACGAGAAGCCATCAGCCTCAAATAAGGTATTCTTGATGAAAAGACTCTTCAATATGAAGATGGAAGACGATGGTAGCATCGCTGAACTCTTGAACGGTTTCAACACACTGACAAGTCAGTTGGAATCAGTTGGGATCAGCTTCGACGACGAAGTTAGAGCACTGCTAACTTTGTCAACATTACTAGATAGTTGGGATAGTCTGGTAATGGCCGTCAGTAACTCTTCTGGCTCTGGAAAGTTAAAGTTCGATGATGTTGTGGGAGTTCTTCTAAGTGAAGAATTGCACAGAAGATCTTCAGGATCTGCGGAAACGTCTGGGAATACTTTGAGCTTAGAAGAAAGAGGAAGATCTTCAAAGAGAGGAAACAAGAACCGTGGAAGTTCTAAATTTAGGAAGAGTGAATCAAGAGGACCAAAATCAAGAAGTGGAGGTTGCTGGAACTGCGGAAAGAAAGGACATCGGATGAGAGATTGCAAAGCACCAAAGCAGAGTGATAATCAGGAAAGTAAAAATTTTATTTATCTTTCTGACAAAGATTCTAATGCTTTGATCCTTTCTGTTGATGTTCGTAATGATTTGTGGGTGATAGATTCTGGTGCATCTTTTCATGCTACCTGTCAGAAAGAGATACTCCAAAATTATATACAGGGTGATTTCAGGAAAGTGTATCTCGAAGATGATGAATCATGCAACATAACTAGAAGAGGAGATGTACAGATAAACCTAGCGAATGGAACTACCCTACAGTTGAAGAACGTGCGACATGCTCCGAATCTCACAAGGAATTTGATATCAGTAGGCCAACTGTCAGATTTAGGATGCAGAACCACTTTTACAAGTGATTCGTGGAAGGTGTCGAAAGAGGCTATAGTGATAGCTCACGGAAAGAAAGAAGGCACTCTCTATGTGACGAGTGAAACAAATAGTGTTATAACAGCTGCATCAATAGATTCGAGCACAGACACCTAGCATCGTAGACTTGGGCACATGAGTGAGAAAAGTATGAAGGTCATGCTATCAAAAGGGAAGATTCCAAATTTGAAGCATCTGGACCTGAGCTTTTGTGAAGACTGTCTCTATGGAAAGCAGAAAAATGTGAGTTTTTCTAAGACAGGCAGAAAACCAAAGCTTGAAAAGCTGGAATTGGTCCATACAGACGTATGGGGACCAACCAAGGTACCATCTCTTAATGGGTGCCAATACTATGTTACTTTTATTGATGATGCCACTAGGAAGTTATAGGTGTATTTCTTGAAACATAAATCTGATGTATTTGATGTCTTCAAAAAGTGAAAAGCTATGGTTGAGACTGAAACAGGTCGGAAGCTAAAGTGTCTGAGGTCAGACAATGGTGGAGAATATCGCAGCGATGAATTTGAGGAATATTGTGCTCTCAATGGTGTCAAAAGACAGAAGACAGTTCCTAAAACACTGCAGCAAAATGGAGTAGCAGAACACATGAACCGAACCATTAATGAACGTGCTAGAAGCATGAGGATTAATGCTGGATTACCCAAACAGTTCTGGCAGAAGCGGTGAATACATCAGTCTATCTGATCAACAGAGGACCATCTATTGCACTTGAGTTTGGACTTCTAGACGAAAGCGTTGATGGGAAAGAGGTAAACCTATCACACTTAAGAATATTTGGTTGTACCTCTTATGTCTATATAAAATCATATGAAAGGTCTAAGCTAGACCCAAAATCCAAAAAGTGTGTCTTTGTTGGATATAGCATTAATAAGTTTGGCTATCGGTTTTGGGATCCAGAAAACCGAAAAGTCTTCAGAAGTAGAGATGTAGTGTTTAACGAGAATGTTCTATATAAGGACATGATAAAATAAATGGAAGAGGAAACAAAAAAGAAAGAGTTTTGTAGAACTTGAGGAAATTTATACAAAAGGAGTGTTACAACCCAGAGACGAGAATATAGAATCTCACATTCCTGTTCCCCAAGTTCCCCCTCAAGAATTGAGGAGATCATAAAGAGTTAACAAAGGTCAATTCCCGACTTGTTATTTAACATCTCTGAATTATTTGCTTTTAACTGACAATGGTTAACCAGAATGTTATGAAGAAGCAATGCAGATTAAGGATAAGCTCAAGTGGGAGGCTGGAATGAATGAAGAAATGGACTTCCTGATAGCAAATCACACATTGGATTTGGCTGAGCTTCCAAAAGGCAAAAAGGTTTTGCATAACAAGTGGGTTTACAAGTTGAAAGAAGAACACGATAGAACTAAGCGACACAAGGCCAAGCTGGTAGTCAAGGGATTTCAACAGAAGGCAGGTATCGGTTATACTGAAATTTTCTCTCCTGTTGTAAAATTGTGTACCATCATATCTGTATTGAGCATTGTTGCAGCAGATGGCTTACATCTAGAATAGCTAGATGTGAAAATTGCTTTCCTTCATGGTGATCTGAATGAAGATATCTACATGAACCACAGGGGTATGAAGAACTAGGGAAAGAAGAGTTGGTGTGTAAGCTCAAGAAAAGCTTGTATGGGTTGAAACAAGCACCCAGACAGTGGTATATCAGATTTGATAAATTCATGTCTCAAAACGAGTATGCAAGATGTAATGCTGACCATTGTTGTTATTTCAAGAAGTTTGATGATTCCTACATCATTCTTCTATTGTATGTGGATGATATGCTTATTGTAGGATCAAGCATGATGGAAATAACAATGTTGAAGGAACAACTCTCCAAAGAGTTTTCTATGAAGGATTTGGGTATGGCTAAACAAATCCTTGGTATGCGGATCAGCAGAGATAGAAAGAATCGGAGATTGTAGCTATCTCAGGAACAATACATCGAGAAGGTACTAAAAAGGTTCAACATGGATCGGGCTAAACCAGTGAGCACTCCACTAGCAAGTCACTTCGCACTTTCAAAAGGGCAAGGTGCGATGACAATTGAAGAACATGAATACATGTCAAAAGTACCATATGCCTCAGCAATTGGTAGCCTCATGTATGCTATGGTCCGTACCAGACCAGATATTACGCAAGCAGTGGGAGTCGTGAGTAGATTCATGAATAATGCAGGCAATGAGCATTGGAAGGCTGTGTAGTGGATTATGAGGTACTTGAGAGGTACTACTAATCTATCCCTATGCTATGATGGATCAGATATCAGTCTGAAGGGTTATGTCGATTCTGACATGGCAAGAGACCTAGATGGTAGAAAGAGTACTACAGGGTACGTCTTTACACTGGGCAGTGCAGCAGTGAGTTTGGTCTCGAGATTACAGAAAATCGTAACTCTCTCAACTACAGAAGCAGAGTACGTGGCAGCGACAGAAGCATGTAAGGAAATGGTGTGGCTACAAAGTCTACTCAGAGAATTAGGCAAAGAGCAGAAGGACTATAAAATTTACAGTGACAGTAAGAGTACAATTCATTTGGCCAAAAATTCTGCATTTTATGCCAGGACAAAGCACATCGACATCAGGTACCATTTCATACGGGGGCTCTTAGAAGAAAGGGTTATTACGCTGGAAAAGATTCACACCAGCAAGAATCCCGCAGACATGTTAACCAAAACTGTTACGATTGAGAAGCTGAAAGGATGTTCAGCTTCGATCGGTCTTCATGCTTGAAGAAGCGGGAGAAGACTCAGACCTAGTTTGACTATGTTGGAATTTCGTTACAAATGGCATATTGTCTCCAAGTGGAAGATTGTTAAAAGTGGAGACAATGCCATATGTTTCCATCTTTGTTGTCGAAGTCATCAATGCGGTAGCCGCAGCCTTGGACTTAAATAATAAGAGTTGTAAATGCATGCAACAACTCTCATTAATGCACAACTGTTTTCTAAGCTTATCAGAGATCGGTGCTATCTGCTTGCCTATAAATTGGTGTTAGTTCTGAAGAAGAAGAAATAGTGTGAGAGATAAGTGTTTTGTACAAAATCAAGTGAGTGATTTTTGTAACGGAGCACTGTTATGGTTTTCTCTCTGAGCTTTTGCCAAATAGTAAAATACTTTGGGTGTGGGTCCGAGGAGTAGGCACATTGCCGAACCTCGTTAAATCTCTGTGTTCAATTCTTTGTGTGTGTTGTTCAATTCTTGCTATTTTCCTTAACATCTCTGAACTCAGAAGCTTTCATTGGATGGTGAGAAGAACGAAGGGACTGGCACCCTTGATATTGCTATAGATACTGAAGAAAATGCTGTGGATGGAAAAGACAAGAGAATGCTGTTTCGACATGGTCACAAAATCCTGGGGCAACAGCGAAAGCAGACAATAAAGTTCCAACCCTGAGAAGACGGAAGTGTATTCTTGTCATTAGCGTGGAATTGTGGATTGTGATATGGCCTCAGATTTTCTTGAAATAATCAAGACAGTTTTGATGTGGCAGGGAGTGAAAGATCTACAGGGTCTATAGGGTTCATATTGTCAACCGCCTTGACCATATCTGAGATGCACTCTCTTATGGTTTCAGGAGGCTTGAATCCACTGGATTTTGATGCTTTTATCTGTAACAGTGGTAGTGATCTCTACTATCCATCTTCTGTTGAGAATCAATGTCAATGTTAGGCCTAGCTGCTGGGAACAAAGCATGCCCAGCTTCAAAACCAATCTCCATTTCCTCCACCACATAATGTCCATGTTGAGAATAAATATTAGCCCACCACAAGTAATTCACAACCCAATCTAAGTCCAATAATATTGTTCAAGCCCATAGCTAGTTTGATGATGTAATTGCTTACAATTACAAAGTGGGGCAAAGTTAGGTATGTTGCTATTAGTGAGGTTGTGTGGAAGACAACATAATGAGGTGCTTAATGGGTGGTGTGGAAGACAACATAATTAAGTGCTTAATGGGTTATGTGGAAGACAACATAATTAGGTGCTTAATGGGTTTGTATGGTAGTAAATAAATTTAGTTTAATTATATGTGTGGTGTAGATTTCATTTGGTTTGCTATAAATACTCAAGTCCTCAAGCCTTGTAAATCATCAAGAAGAAAAACAAAGCTA